>CM054141.1:61379621-61382121 GCA_028751875.1 Rapana venosa
CATCGGGAAGGGTTAATTACAAATCAGAGAGACAATAGCAACGACAATGAAAAATTATTTTTATTTCGAGGATAATGAATAATTTTGATTTATTATTTTATTATTTATTTTATTTATTCTTTTATATCGAGGATTATGGAATAAGCACTCGTGTGCTTTTTTATCCAGTCCCCGTGTGTATGCAGTTTTGTCAATTTTGTCATCTGTTTCCACCGGCACACAATGGCCTACTCTTCCGAAAAGCGGAACAGGATTTAACGTGTGCGCAAGATGTTCTGCATGCGTTCGCAAACGGGGCCTCGGTTTATAGTCTCATCCGAAGGAATAAGCACCCATGTGCTTGTTTACATCTAGTCCACGCCCATAAGGATACATCATGATAATAAAATAAACCCAATACCCATACACTCACACAGTAAAAACAAAGAAAAAAATAATACAAAACTATTTTTTTAAGCCAATCCTATGAAATCATAAAAATGACATCTACACATTATAAGTAACGTATTGTAAGTAAGGTACACATAGTTGTTACACTCAACAATAAGAGAGAGAGAGAGAGAGAGAGAGAGAGAGAGAGAGAGAGAGAGAGAGAGAGAGAGAGAGAGAGAGAGAGAGAGAGAGAGAGAGAGCGAGCTGCCTTTTAAAGCAGAATACCTGGTAAAAGGTCTGTTTACAATGCTGTACAAAACAAATCAATAAAGATTTTTTTAAATTAAGAAAATATCACCCACGCGCATAGTTTCACATTATTTTACAAAATTCAACTAAACGTTGAAACAAAAACCACAACAGATAAAACCACGGGGGGGGAAAATACAATGAGAAGAAAACAAAAATCCTGAAATCAGAACAAAGAAGAACAAGAAACAGAGAACAGACTGGAATCAGGCATAAGGGGGAGCAGAGACAAAGACAAAGACAGCAGAGTGCACAATCACATTACGATTGCTTCCTTCCACTCCACGCTGCAAAAGCCTGATTCACTTTGTGCAGGTGACTAATGAAATAAGAAAAGCAGGGCGACATCGACTGCAGCAGACAGAGAGAATGGGCGAATGGAAAGTTGTGTGAGCTAAAGAATTAGGAAGCGTAATTACGCACAACACACAGAGAGAGAGAGCGAGAGAGAGAGAGAGAGAGAGAGAGAGAGAGAGAAGAGAGAGGAGAGAGAGAGAGAGAGACAGAGACAGAGAGAGAAAGACAGACAGATAGAGAGACAGAGAGAGAGAGTGAGTGAGAGAGACAGACAGACAGAGAAACAGGTAAGGTAAAGGGTAAAGGAGTCCCATAACCTGTAAGGTCGTAGGGGAGCGAGGCGTCAGAGACCTCAGCTTCTCTAGGGGCCAGCATATTGAGGGCGGCGCCCATCTCCTCTCCCTCGCTGCTTTACCTTCCCTGACCCTAAAGAGGGCAGGTACCCATTTACAGCTGGGTGAACTGGGGGAACTGTACTGAAGCCAAGGCGCGCAAACGGTCACCCATCCAACTGGTAACCACGCTCGACGCTGCTTAACTTGGCTGGGGGAAAGCGAGTGCTCCGACCACTGAGCTATCCCGTCCCCATCAGAGAAACAGACAGACAGACAAACTGACAAACAGAAAGAGACAGAGACAGACAAACATACAGACAGGGAAACAGAGACAGAGACAAATATAGAGATAAAGACATAGCGAGGTGTGTGTGCCTAACAAGTCACTTTAGAATGAGGTTTTTGGTGACATTTGACCCTCGTTATCTTGTCATTTTATCATTATCATTCTATTGTATACTTCATATAACAAGTCTTCTTGGTTGGTTATTGTTTTTAATGGTTTGGTTTGCTTTGTTTTTTATTGTTGTTTTTTGTTGTTTCAGGGGGGGGGGTGTTTTTTGTTAGCTTATTTGTGTATCTGTTTGTTTGTTGGGCTGTTTAAAAAGGTTTCTTTTAATCTCCATTCGTTGTGTTTGTTTTTCTTTCAGACAATTTAACACTTCATGTCACAAACTAACGAGAAAGTAAGCTAGCAAGCAAAACCAAAACTACAACAATCAAAAGCCATTTTGGGGGGTATCTCACAACCACCCCATTCCATTAAAACATATGAATGAAGAAAAGAAAATGAACGTAATTTGCATTTTAGTTAAGTCTAGTTAAGTCTAAAAAACGTATAAGGATTCAAGGACACAAATTTCAAACACACACATAACTATCACCCCCCAAAAAAAATCCTGAACCATCAATCTTTTTTCCTCTTCTAAGATATAACCTTTTTCTTTTGGTATGAACAATAGACCCCAAAAAAGCACAGAAAGGAACACAGAGTCAAGAATCAGACATACCGGACGACAAAGACAAAGACCGCAGAGTGCACAATCACATTACGATTGCTTCCTTCCACTAATGAAATAAGGAAAGCAGGGCGACATCGACTGCAGTGAAACTAGGAACACACAAAGCAGATTGTCACTGGAAAGGGATCAAGGGCAAAAATAGATGAGACAGACCTACAGACAGAC
>CM054141.1:61384621-61387121 GCA_028751875.1 Rapana venosa
TTCTTCGCTACACGCCAGCTTGCCTGCTGGCTGTCTGAGTGATTGACGGTGGGGTCTTTCCTGGCCTCTTTCCTACCTCCTGTTTGCCCTGTTTGTCGGTTTCTGTGTAATGTCTGTCTGTCTGTCTGTCTGTCTGTCGTTCTCATTGCTTTTCATTTGTTCGTACGTTGTTTGTCATTTTCTCCATCTACGTCTAAAAGCGAGTATCTTCCTCACTGAGACGTCAGCACTGATTCAGACCTCCTCTCTCTCTCTCCTCCTCTCTCTCTCTCTCTCTCTCTCTCTCTCTCTCTCTCTCTCTCTCTCTCTCTCTCTCTCTCTCTTTCTTTCTTCCTTTCTTTCTTTCTTTCTTTCTATCTTTCGTTTTATTGTCTCTCGCGTGCTCTCATATAGGGCTGAAGTGTGGTGCTTTAATACCAGTGCATCAAATGACGAAACCTGTATCTGTCTGGTTTGAAATATTCTTGGTTATATTGATACAAATGGTAAAATGTATGTAGAGTTTAACTGGAAAATCCACTTGATCAAGTCCAGCACTCATGTCTACGGACGACCTGCTGCTCTCAAATCAAAAGGGAAAATACCAGATTAGCAAACAAAGCTCGCAGAATGTGGAACGAATTTGACACAAGCGGCAAGTTAAACTTGGTAAACGCATGAAAGCCAAAACACATTAGGTAGATTTAGGATATGTAATACTCAAGCAGAGTCTGGACATTTGGAAACGTTTTGAATAATGGCTATCGATTGTAGGTAGCAATAACTCTCATACTCGTGTTCAGAATTGCGTTAAACTGGATATACACAGACAGCTAAACGGTTCACATCGTGTCCCAACCTGACCTACCTGTCAATAAATCTTAATAGGGGCTTAAAATATGCTATCAAAAGATTGGGATATGCTCTCTCTCTCTCTCTCTCTCTCTCTCTCTCTCTCTCTCTCTCTCTCTCTCTCTCTCTCTCTCTCTCTCTCTCTCTCAGTCTCAGATTTCTGTTTGCTGATTAACTCCATAAAAACACATCACGGACAACTTTGTAAGTTTTTTTTTTTAAATAAGCCACAAAAGACATGTCTATTCTGAGTTACTCTGTTCTGCCGTGGAGCCTGTGAGAAATTAAAAAAATCTTGCAGATTATCTTAGCGTTCCCTTCAGCATTCAAACCCATGTTTCTTCCGTCATCCACACGAGAGGATGTCGGTAAACAAGTTATGTTTTATATACAAAGCCTTCCAAACCTGATCTATGATTTGTGCATTAACCCTGCCGGTTATGCCAGCTAGTGTCTATTCTTTCTGTGGCATTATAGATGTTTAGTTGTGAACTAACGATAGTATAAATGTAAACTGTATGTATGTGTATGATGTTTGCATTACCCATTCATTGGGAGGTTATATCCTTGCATGAATAAATCATTCGCATTGTGTGTTGTGTGTGTGTGTGTGAAGAAAGAGAGAGTGAGCGAGCGAGCGAGAGAGAGAGAAAGAGAGAAAGAGACAGCGAGAGAGAGAGAGAGAAGAGGAGAGAAGAGAGGAGAAGCGAAGAGAAGAGACAGACAGACAGATAAACAGACAGACAGACAAAGAGACTGAAAGAGGGACAGAGACAAAGACAGAGACAGAAAGATGAAGATATATACAAAACCAGAAATGAAGAGAAAGTGTCATCTCAAACAAACATGATATTTCATCTATATACAGACAAACAGAGAGACGAAAACCGGGGGGGGGAAAGAAAAGGTGAAGAGTATGTGTCTGAAATCTATCTATCTATCTATGAGAATGCCCTGGAAACTGTTCATCTTTCCTCTTCATTCAAACGAATTCAATGTGTGAGAACACGTTCATTTTCTCTCTCTACACCCACCCAACCCTTCTGCTATTGAAATGGCTACTCCAGAGCTTTTGTCTCGTAAAGAAAAAAGAAAGAACAACAAAACAGAAGAAAAAAAGAATATTGTGCAAGGATCCATTTAGTACATCAGAAAATCGGGGAGATGAAGTCTGGCAGCATTTCCTGGAACCAATTTCCCCTTGTACCGTTTGACCTTGAACACATTATGTTCAGATCTGGGAGTGGGGGGAGGGGGGGTTGTCTTTGTGTACCTTTTAGGGGAGAGAGAGAGGGAGAGAGAGAGAAAGTAGGAGAGAGAGAAAACCCTGTGTGTGTAAGAGAGAGAGAGAGAGAGAGAGAGAGAGAGAGAGAGAGAGCCCTGTGTGTGTGAGAGAGAGAGAGAGGGGGACATATATATATATATATATATATATATATATAGAGAGAGAGAGAGAGAGAGAGAGAGAGAGAGAGAGAGGACTCGAACTCGAACTCGAACTCGAACTTTCTCGAACTCGAACTTTTTATTGAGAGTAAATGGATAAGCTCAGGGCTTTTTTACACCATGCTCTCAAAACAACAAAAAAAAAAAAAAAAAACCCACACCAAAACCACCACCAACAACAATCAAAAACCACCAAAAAACAAAACAAAAATCCAAACAAACA
>CM054141.1:61389621-61397121 GCA_028751875.1 Rapana venosa
TTAACGTGTGCGCAAGATGTTCTGCGTGCGTTCGCACACGGGGCCTCGGTTTACAGTCTCATCCGAAGGACTTTTGGGGGGAGAGTGGAGTATGCACTGATGTTAACTCCAGAGGAAAATATTCCCTTGAACGGGAATCAAACCCGGGTCGTCAGATTGCCAGCGCAATGTTCTAACCACTAGGTTTATCCCGTCCCTATTGTCTGTCTGTCTGTCTTCCCCTCTCTCCCCTCTTGTCTCCTCTCTCTCTCTGTCTCTGTCTCTCTTCACGCTCTCTCTCTCCCCTCTTCTTTTCTCTCTCTGTCTCTGCCCTCTCTCTGTTCTTTCTCTCTCTCCTTTTCTCTCCCCTTTTCTCTTTTCTCTCTCTCTCTCTTCTTCTCTCTTCTCTCTCCTTCTTCTGCCCTCTCTCTCTCTGTCTCTCTCTCTCTCTATCTCTATCTCTCTTTCTGCCTGCTGTCTAGGTGGCTCTCTGCAGATACTCCGTTACCATCAGCTCCTCGTTTTCGTCTTTAGTTGCCTCCCTCAGAGAGTTCCAGACAGTATTTAGCAGCTAAGGAACCAGGATGGTTCCGAACAGCAAGGTGGTTACAAGAGGAGGCTGGTTAGGAGGGGAGGCTGGTTAGGAGGGAAGGCTGGTTAGGAGGGAAGACTGGTTAGGAGGGAAGACTGGTTAGGAGGGAAGACTGGTTAGTAGGGAGGGGTGGTTAGAGGAAGCTGGTTAAGGAGGGAAGACTGGTTAGGGAGGGAAGGACTGGTTAGGAGGGAGGCTGGTTAGGAGGCGGAGCTGGTTGGGAAAGGGCGAGGCTGGTTAGGAGGCGAGGACGGGTGTAGGAGGCGAGGCAGGTTTAGGAGGCGAGGCTGGTTAGCAGGTGAGGGGGTTAGGAGGAGGAGAGATGGTTAGGAGGGAGGCTGGTTAGGGCAGGTTAAAGTGTGGTTAGGGGGCGAGCTGGTTAGGAGGAGGCTGGTTAGGTGAGGCTGTTAGGAGGCAAGGCTGGTTAGGAGGTGGCTGGTTAGGAGGAGGCTGGTTAGGAGGAGAGGCTGGTTAGGAGGCGAAGGCTGGTTAGGAGGGATGGTTGGAAATGGTGAGGGGAAGGGAGATTAGGGTAGGTGGCTGGTAAGGAGAAGAGCACATGGTTTTAGGATGGAAGAGGAGGATGGCTAAGAGAAGAGAATGGTGGTTTGGAAAGGAGGATGTTTATGAGAGTAGACTGGTTAGGGGAGCAGATTGATTAGGAAAGGAGGATGGAGATGAGAGGAGAATTAGGAGAGGAGGCTGGCTAGGAGATGAGGATGGAGAGGAGAGAGGATGGTAGAGAGAAGGAGGATGGGAGAAGAGGAATGAAAACGAGAGGGGCTGGTTATGGAGGAGGCTGTTAGGAAAGAAAGGATGGAGAGAGAAGAGGATGGTTAGGAGAGAAAGCTGGTTAAGGGAGAGGTGGTTAGAGAGGAGACTGGTTAGGAGAGAAGGCTGGTTAGGAGAGAAGGCTGGTTAGGAGAGAAGGCTGGTTAGGAGAGAGACTGGTTAGGAGAGAAGGCTGGTTAGGAGATAAGGCTGGTTAGGAGAGAAGGCTGGTTAAGAGAGAAGACTGGTTAGGAGAGGGGACTGGTTAGAAGAGAAGGCTGGTTAGGAGAGATGGATGTTAGAAGAGAAGACTGGTTAGGAGAGGAGATTGGTTAGGAGAGGGAAGATGGAGAGGACAGGAGGTTGGGTAGGAGAGGAGGATGGAGAGCAGAGGAGGATGGTTAGGAGAGGCGAGGAGGATGGTTAAGAATGGAAGGCCCCAAGTCCCCTGCCATTGTGGACGATCTATTGACCTGGCAGAGTGGCGGCGACAATCTGGCAAAGTGAGGATTAGGCAAGGTGAGAGCTCTAGCAGAGAAGGACTTCCTAGGTCAATGGTCTATCTGTGACAGTGAAGGGCGAGGCCGTCATTGTAAAGTACATTCTTTATAGAAGAACGCTACATGTTTGTTTGATTGTTCGTTTGCTCGTTTGTTTGTGTGCGTGCGTGTGTGTGTGTGTGTGTGTGTGTGGTGTGTGTGTGTGTGTGTGTGTGTGTGTGTGTGTGTGTGTGTGTGTGTGTGCGTGTGTGTGTGTGTGTGTTGTGCACGCAACCACACATACACACACACGCACGCAAGCACGTAGGACGCTTACACGCACATGCACGTATGTGTACGAGACTTTATGACTACAATACACATGCAAACACAACACACACACACACACACACAAACACACACACACACACAAAGAGACTCCAAACCTATTATGCGAGATAGCATTGTCGCTGATGCAGTCTCCAATAATTTCTTTTTTGTAATGTACGACCGTGAGACTGTAATAGTTTTACTTTCCGATTGATTTGCAATTGCACAGGTTCCGCGTTTAGCAGAGTTTTCAATTGTTCTGTATTTTTGTTCTATTTTCGCTTTTTGCCATGTTTTTGCAGCATATTGTTTGTATTGTTTGGAATCAGAAGTTAGACATACACAAAATCTTTGAATACCAACATCTATCCCTTTGCTCTAAAGCCCTCACTTCATCATCCTCTCTCTCTCTCTCTGTTTCTCTCTGTCTGTCTGTCTGTCTCTCTCTCTCACTTTTCTCTCTCTCTCTCTCTCTCTCTCTCTCTCTCTCTCTCTCTCTTCTCTCTCTCTCTCTCTCTCTCTCTCTTCTCTCTCTCTTATCTCACTCTACACGTTAAAATCATTAAAGAGACACAGACGACAAAACACAACACACACACACACACACACACACACATCACTCACAACCATCTGAAAATAAAAGTTTGACTTTGACTTTGACTTTGACACAGGCTAATGCATACATTCAACAGACATATGCACGCATAAACACATGCACACACACACACGCCTGGTGGTTAAAATGATGCGCTCGTGATCTGCTCACCCGGGTTCGAATCTCGTTCAAGAGGATTTTTCCTCTAGAGTTAACATCAGTGCCGACTCCACTCCCCCTAAAAGAAGTCATTCAGATGAGACTATAAACAGAGGTCCCGTGTGGGAATGCACGCAGAACATCTTGTGCACACGTTAAAACCCGTTCCGCTTTTTGTAAGAGTAGGCCATTGTGTGCCGGTGGGAATGGATGACAAAATGTACAAAACTGCATACACACGGGTACCGGATGTAAAAAAAAAAAGCACACGCGTGCTTATTCCATTATCCTTGAAATAATAAAATGAATAAATAAATAAATAAATAAAAATGATAATAAACAAATAACACACACACACACTCTCTCTCTCTCTCTCTCTCTCTCTCTCTCTCTCTCTCTCTCTCTCTCTCTCTCTCTCTCTCTCTCACACACACACACACACACACACACACACACACACTCACAACACACACACACACTCTCTCTCTCTCTCTCTCTCTCTCTCTCTCTCTCTCTCTCTCTCTCTCCCTCTCTCTCTCTCTCTCTCTCCAAATAAAAACTTAGCGTTGATAAATCTATTTCCAAGAATAAGTCATCGATGTGAATGAATTATTCTGTACAATGGGTTGATATATCTTTTTTTCGGCGAATTTCATTACCAAATAAAAGTTTGTGCTGTATTTTCACATATTTAATTAAACTGTTCGTGCACTCGCTTGGCTGGTTGTTTTCTTCATTTTTAATATTCTGAATTCGGTTATCTTAATTTTTGACAATTTCTTTCGTATCGATTTTACATTAATTTGTTCTTTGTAAATCGTCACGTTTTCAATAAACTTCTGTCATTGCATTCCATTGGGGTTTTTTTTAAAAAGCATTTCCAATAGAATGATCACAATATAAGCTTTAAGTTTCTTGTTATTTAAGTTGACGTACTGAATGATTTTGTTATAAGTTTGGTTGTATTTTTTTTAATAAATTAAACACACTTCAAAAAAACCCACAACATCTCAAGTTATTGAGCTCTAACAAAAATTTCGTACAAAAAATAATACCAATTTTACTTCAATAAATTTCTCCAGTAACAGAGTCTCCTCCTCCACCCCTCTTCTCCCCTCTCCTCCTCCCTCTCTCCCCTCCCTCCCTCCGCCCCCTCCCCCCCCCCCCCCCCCCCCGTCCTTCTCATCCTCCTCCTCCCTCTCTCCCGTCAACATTTCAAAATTTCTCGCTGACATTGGTGACAACATTATATCTGGAAATGTCTTTGCCTCGCTTCTCACCTGTCTGCTGCCTGTCTGCCTGATTGACAGAGAGAGAGAGAGAGAGAGAGAGAGAGAGAGAGAGAGAGAGAGAGAGATGAGAAGAGAGAGATGAGGAGAGAGAGAGTGAGAGAGAGAGAGAAGAGAGGAGAGAGAGAGAGAGAGAGAGAGAGAGAGAGAGAGAGAGATGCATTCGGTTCCTATACCATCCTTCACTTCGCCTGCTTATTACGTCTGTCACTTATGACAGGGTTTTGTCAGGTGTGCCTGGGGTTTTTTTTTCCTTGTTTTGTTTTTTGTTTGTTTGTGGGTGGTTTTTTTGCTTACTGTTACCCTCACTAAGATTGTCTGCCTGCTCTCTGTCTCTGTTGTTTTAATTATTATTATTTTTTTGTTACTGTTTGTATTTTGTGAAAATATTTTTTTAACGTTTGCGTGGCTCCTTTGTGAGCTTCTGGGGGCGTTTAAAAGAAGATAGCAGGTGATTGGTGTAGGTATGTGTGTGCGTGTGTTTGTGCGTGCGCGCGTGTGTGTGTATGTGTGTGTGTGTGTGTGTGTGTGTGTGCGTGTGTGTATGTGTGTGTGATCGTCTGTTTACATTAATAAAGTGGTCAGAGAGAGAGAGAGAGGGAGACAGACAGACAAGCAGGCAGACAGACAGAAAAGTATGCAGACAGACAGACGGTCAGGCAGACAAACCGGCAGACAGAGACAGAAACTGACAGACACAGACACAGGAAGATCGAGAGAAGCAGAGAGAAGCAGAAGCAGGAACAGATTACAGACAAAGTAACAACCTCGCAGTCAAAAAACACAAACTCAGATTCGGAAATATTATAATTATAATAATAATAATAATAATAATAATAATAATAATAATAATAATAATAATAATAATAATAATAATAATAATAATAATAATAATAATAATAATATAATAAATGGAACTTATATAGCGCTATATCTTGCAAAGACAAATCAAAGCGCATGCATTCGACCTAATCTTACACAGTCATACAACCAATGACAAATAATCAATAGTTCAAACAGATATTACAAACATGGTACTGCAGACCTAATCTATGAAATAAAATTGCAATAGTCAAATGTTTTTCAAAAGCACACAAACACACACACACACACACACACACACACACACAGGTCATATACTTTAGCAGGGTGATAGGACATGGGTAGTGAAGGGTGGGATAGTTCTGATATGAGACAGGAGGGGGGAAATCTTAGGTTTGAAATAAATATGTCTTGGGGCTTGATTTAAAAGTGCCATAGCCAGGCTTCTGGCAAAGAGAGAGAGGGAGCTCATTCCAGGTTGATGGACCCGAAACAGAGAAAGAGCGGCGGCCAACAGTAGATTTGTTGAATCTAGGTATTCGTAGGCACAAGGTATCTGCATACAAATATCGAACAAAATTTGAGTGACAGAAACAGAGTGAGACTTCCAAACAAAGGCAGTGAATGAAGTATAAAAAAAGAGCATCTTTGCGTTACTGTTGATGTCATTTGAAGATAATAGTAGTAGTAGTAGTAGTATAGTAGTAGTAGTAGTAGTAGTAGTAGTAGTAGTAGTAGTAGTAGTAGTAGTAGTAGTAGTAGTAGTAGTAGTAGTAGTAGTAGTAGAAGTAGTAGTGGTAGTAGTAGTTGGAGATAGAAATCAATTTTGCTCTACATTTCACACAAACCAATACTCGAAAACCGTCCACGAGCATACCATCTACACTTCTCAACCTCTCATCTGCACTGCATCTGACTCTTCCGTCTAAGGGCTTATTATTATGAAGACAAGTGCCAGATGCATTCCGAGAGTCACAGGCAGGCAGATCAAGTCTGACACCCTTTCCTGGAACCAATTTTCCCTATGTACCATGTGACCTTGCTAATATGATCAGACCTGAAGTGTCCTTTTTGTTCTATTGGCCACAGAAAAACCTTCACTTCTTTCTTTGTCTTCTGTTGGCCCTGATTGGAGCAACACTACTACAGTGTTGATATTTGAAGTTATTGCCAGAGAAAAAAAAATCAACAACAAAAATAAAACCCTAAGAAATACACAAACAACCAAAACAAACAAACAAACAAACAAACAAACCAAACACAAAAATCCAAAGAAAGCCAAAAATCCTTTCAGTCTAGGTTTAGATACTGAAAGCTGTTTTGTTTTTGTTTTTAACCAGAGGGTTTTCTGTTTGGGTCTCTTTTCTTGTGCTAGTCTGTTTGTTTACTTTGTTGTTTGCTTTGTTGCTTGTCTGTTTTGTTTGTTTATTTCTAGTGGCGGTGTGGTGGTGGTGGTGGTGGTGGTGGCGGTGATTGCAAGCTGCTGAAGTAAAGTTGCTTTTCCTGGAGGGGGGGGGGGGTCTCTTTTTGGGGTCTAACTGGATACAAACAGAAAGCAGTGTTTTATTTTACTTGTTTGGTGTTTTTCTTACATGAGATGCTTACGATGAACTCGTGGTTTGTTGTTGTTGTATGGGAATTTTTTTTCATTGATGTGTATGTGTTTATATGTGTGTGTTTGTGAATGTGTGTGTGTTTGTTTATGAATCTGTGTGCGTTTGTTTTGTTAATGTGTTTTTGTTTGTGAATGAATGTGTCTGTGTTTTGTGAATGTGTGTTTGTTTGTGAATGAATGTGTGTGTGTTTTTATGGATGTGTGTTTGTTTGTGAATGAATGTGTGTATGTTCGTGTGTGCGCATGTAGCAAGACAGACATATCGTGACTCTATTCTTCACCCTTCACTTCACTTCTCTATTCACCCTTCACTAACCCATGTCCTATTACCCTGCTAAAGTATATGACCTGTGTGTGTGGTGTGTGCTTTTGAAAAACATTTGACTATTGCAATTTTATTTCATAGATTTGGTCTGCAGCGTACCATGTTTGTAATATCTGTTTGAACTATTGATTATTTGTCATTGGTTGTATGACTGTGTAAGATTAGGTCGAATGCATGCGCTTTGATTTGTCTTTGCAAGATATAGCGCTATATAAGTTCCATTTATTATTATTATTATTATTATTATTATTCTCGTGTAAGGAGAAACAAGAACAAAAACCACGTTTTGCACCACTCTTATGTTCCTAAACAAAATGTCTTTAAAGGAAATTCGTGCATGCACTCACTTAAAATAGAGCAGTAACGATAGAAAAATCTTATAATCTGCTCTAATCAACTACTACGCTATTGACTAGATTCTCTGATATTGTGGCATCTTACCCGCAGATACAAGACACCCACAATAGCTTTAGGCTCGTACGTACCCAGTGCCTCCTGTACCTGGTTTAATCGTAATCACTGCTAATCTGTGTTTGACTAAAAT
>CM054141.1:61412121-61414621 GCA_028751875.1 Rapana venosa
ATGCACTTCTTAGTTAACCTGTCTGTGACGCTGACTGCGTGTTTGTCTCTCACTCGATTTCTGTCTCGGTCTCTGTGTCTCTGTCTCTGCGTCTATGTGACTGTCTGTCTCTCTGTCTATGTATCTCTGTCTCTCATCACAATGTAACTGTAACCGTGATTTTCTGAAAGAAAAAGAAAGACAGAGAACAAGAGACAGAGAGACAGAGAGAAAAACGGACACAAAAAAAGAAAGAAAGAAAGAAAGAAGAAAGAAAGAGAGAGAGAGAGAGAGAGAGAGAGAGAGGGAGAGAGAGATTATATTCATATTATAGTGTCTAAAAGATTTTAACTTAGCCCTTGTGATTTTGAGAGAGAGAGAGGGACAGAGACACACAAACAGACAGACAGGCAGCCAAACAGACAGACAGACAGACAGAGTACATACACGGAACATAGTCTACTAATGTAGACACACTATATCAAATATTATCTTTCAATGTCAGAATTGGTACACATCAGCTACCCCTCTTTCGCCTGTCTGCCTGATCCAGTTTTGATTGGCTCTTGTCTCAAAGATTTCATTTCTGATTGGCTGACTCATCGGACGAAACCATTTATCTATATAGGGGGGCGGGGGGGGGGGGGGGATGAGGAGAGAGAGAGAGAGAGGGAGGTTATTATTGAGTAGATGTAAAATACAGGTCAGAAACACTGTGTGTGTGTTTTGCTTGTGTGTGTTTGATTATGAGTGTGTGTTTGTTTGTAAGTGAATTTGTGTGTGTGCGTTTGTTTGTTTGTGTGTATGTGATTGTCTGTATGTGCGTGAGTGCCTGTGTACACCCACGCACACGCATACGGTTGCAAGAGTGTTGTGTGTGTGCGTATGTATGTATGTATGCGTGTGCATGTATGTGTTTATGTGTGTATGTGTGTGAGCGTGTGATTACTTGTTTGCAACTTTGAATGTGATTCAGTCAACATTAACATCTATGTATTGATTTAGCGATGACTATAGCCACCTAATCACCATAATTTAAAGTAAAAATATTTTTTATTTGGATCAAACTTTTTTCACAGTCTTGTTTTTAAATAAACAAATAAAAACCTCTTGTATACTTTTTTTCTTTACTTTACTTCCTGATTTATTTATTCATTCTGTTGTTTCGACGATAATTAAATAAGCAGTCATTTGCTTTTGTACATCCAGTCCCCGTGCGTATACAGTTTTGGGGGTGTATTTTTCTTCTTCGTTCCCTCTTACTTGTCATGTGTAGCTAGTTTGCCGGTTTGTTTGGTCTTCTAGAGTTTCCATCAAAGGATGTTTCATCTCGCTTAAGTGCTGCTGTGTATGCCTGGTTACTTATCGAGATGGGAAGTTGAACTGATGCAAATAACGAGCACAAATTGCATCATCAAGAAGGCGAAGGGCTCCCGCTTTGAAATGAAACCACATCATATAGTTCCTTAACGCCAGCTTTCCTTCTAACTTTCTTTTTTTTTAAATACTTTTTCCTAAGTTGGAAAGGCAAAGGAGATATCTCAAAGCAGCTTTGTTTTATCCTATCGTCAAATTTCCATCTTGAGATGATAGATGTAAAATGTGCTTCCTATTAAAGTAAAATCATGCGCGTTTTTTGCTTTGGTCTTTTTCTTTTGTTCCAGGAGGGAACAAAACAGGCTTTATACTTAACATAGAATTATAATAACATAATTCTGTCCTGAAACCCAAGTAAGAGATGGTTCACGACATGTGTGTCTCAATGTTGAAGTAAAGCCTCAGATTCAGACTGGATGGTTATCTTCATATCACTGCAGACCATCCATCACCAGTGTCATGAGTTAGACCTGGAAAGCATTCTCCTTATACATTTAACATTCTGTATGCCATGGGGACGGGAAAGCTCAGTGGTCAGAGCACTCGCTTTCCCCAGATAAGGCATGGAGCATGGTTACCACTTGGATGGGTGACCGTTTGCGCGCCTTGGCTTTAGTACAGTCCCCCAGTTCACCCAGCTGTAAATGGGTACCTGCCTCTTTAGGGTCAGGGAAGGTAAAGCAGCGAGGAAGAGGAGATGGGCGCCGCCCTCAATATGCTGGCCTCTAGAGAAGCTGAGGTCTCTGATGCCTCACTCCCCTAAAACCACATAGGTTATGGGACACTTTATCCTTCCCTTTTCTATACGATTATATAACACTATAATGAGACTTTGAGGCTTTACACAAAATGTGATGTGCTTGCATGGAATCAGTGCCTGATCTTCTCCTGTCACTTTTTTCTGTAACTCTGCAGGAGGTCTGTCAGCTGGCCTCAGTCAACGCATTCCCACTAAAGGGTAGATCGTTAAAAAGTTAATTAGATTTAAAAAACTATAATTGCCTGAAAAAGCAGTAGAATGGGCTGGATAGACCAAAAATAAGCAAATGAGAGACACACACACAGACAAGCAGACAAAAAGACACAGACAAACAGACAAATATAAAGACACGGTCATACAGAGACAAACAAAGAGAAAGGGGGC
>CM054141.1:61422121-61437121 GCA_028751875.1 Rapana venosa
ATAGAGGCAGGGACGTCACTAAAGATGAGACAACCAGAAAAACACACATAGAATGATTTTAAAATAGCCTTAGATCTATAAAAAACTGTATTCGAGCAAGATAGTTTTACAACAGAAAACCCCTTTGAATTAAAGGATTATTCATACAGATTTGTAAAGACTTGTATGAAGTTAAATAAAAGAGTATGTGAATAGCTTTAAAGAAAACACTAGATTTGTTTTTAAAAAAAACGATAGTTGATGGTTTGAATACAGTTTTGTATGAGTAATAACTACATTGGTTAAACGTAATAAAAGTTAAAGGCAAAATTTCAATTCAGATTGGATGCTCAATAAATGTGAAGGTTCTGTTGATGTAGGATCAGAAAAAAAAGTTCTGAAAAAAAACTTTTAAAAATGGACATTTATGTGATCCTCAAAATGTGTCATGTATATTGATCCGGTGGGAACGGATGACGAAATCGACAAAACTGCATACACACGGGACTGGATATAAAAAAAGCCCATGAGTACTTATTCCATTATCCTCGAACTAAAAGGAATAAATAAGAAATAAATAGATAATAGATATAAATAGGCACAGATATCTGTTCGTCCTGCGTGTCAATATTCAATAACATTGCTTTGGCATTAACATGATCTACAAAATATCCAGCTTCACATTTTTCCTACAAATAAATATTTTCTCCCTTCCAGTGATAATCCCTAAAATCATCATTTAGAGTGAGCTTTTTAAAATAATATTCTGTCAAATTTCATATTATGATTGATAAACATTTTGTATAAAGCTACCGTGCTTTATGACAATACCTGCACAGAAAAAAAGTAGTTTTATCAGCTGACCGTTATTTTAATTTTATTTTGTTAATTTTCAGTCTTAATAACTGTCCAGCAACGGACTTATGAAACAGCATAGATACTAATCACATTCATAGAGAACATTTAAACAATTTCAGTAGAAAAGGCATAAATAGGAGTGATGAAGCTAAATCAATACAGAGAGAGGGAGGGAGAGAGAGAGAGAGAGAGAGAGAGAGAGAGAGAGAGAGAGAGAGCGAGAGAGAGAGAGCGAGAGAGAGAGAGAGACAGAGAGAGAGAGAGAGCGGAGAGGAGAGAGAGAGAGAGGAGAGAGATCCACAGAAACACTGACAGACAAGGAAGAGATACAGTAAAAGAGACAGATACAAAGACCGCAACGAAGACAGACACAGCAAGACAGAGAGAAACCGACGGGAGAGACAGACAGAGAGACAAACAGACAAAGACAGACAGAGAGACAAACAGACAAAGACAGACAGAGAGACAAACAGACAAAGACAGACTGAGAGACGTAACTCAGGCAGGCATCAAGGCCATTCCAACAGTCCTAAACACACACTAATCCCTTCAACAACAGGGGCAAAAGGCGGTATTTGGGAATTGCCGATCTCCATTAGCCTGCCCTCCATCTCTTGCCCACGATACGTCACAGCCATAAACCTGCCTGTGCCGTGCATGAGGAGAGTCTGCAGCCTTCCCTCTTCACCCCTCACCTCCGATGCTGAGATGCCTGCGTGAGATCTCACGGGGAGATTCTTTCTTTTTTTGTTGTTGTTCCTCGGCTAGAGCTCCACAAAGTTCAACAACAGTGAAATGTTTGTGAACGCGACTATTTCAGTGTTAACCCCCACCATTTAGGTATCCGCATTTCGATTTCGGGAGGGGGGGGGGGAGGGGAGTGTATAAATATGACACCTGTGTGCTTGCGTTTTATAAAAAAAAAAGGTCATCTGTTCCCACCGCCACGAAATGGTCTAGTCTTCCTAAGGGTAGCTGCCTTTTGGTTGTTTTTTTTAGTTTTGTCATCCGTTTCCACCGGCTCAAAATGGCCTACTCTTCCGGGATATTTTCAGTATTTCTTTAACGTTTGCCCAAGATGTTCTGCGTGCGTTTGTACACGGGGTCTCTGTTAAATGTTTTATCCGAAGGACTTTAATGTTCAGTTCTATTATTTTGTGAAACTGGGAAGAAAGGGCACAGGTGAAGGTCTTAGCCATCCTGTCACTTCCTTTGTTACAGAGAAACGAGATACATGTCTGTTGGTCATGTTTTTTGATTTCCAGTGACGATGTTTTCGGTTAGACGTGATCTGTGACGGTCATGCCATGGATTGTTCTTCGTGTAAACACGTCTTTTCCCTTCCATTGATAGCCCTGAAGGATGTTTATAAACAGTGAGCTTTTAACATCGTTTGACAGCTTTCATATTCAATCAATATTTTAACTAAGGCTAGCTTGATGCGTCTCCTCTTTGTTTCTGTTGCTTCAATGCCTGTTTTGTGTTGGGGCTTTTTCTCTAGTGTAGTTTTTTCGTTTATCAGCAAGAGCCATGAGGTTCACCAGGGGTCAGATTTTTCGTAAGGAGCCATTTTTGCCCACCATCAAGGTTAACCGCTTTTGACTTAAGTAATACTTTTTTTAATAGCACTATCTCATTGTGTGACTTTTAAAAGTCTCCATAAAGTTGTCTTTTTCAGTGCCTTCTGGTTTGTCTTGATATCTTTCCCTCTGCCTTTTCAGGGCCGCTCATGCATGGAGCTGCCTGAACCTTGTGCTCGCTGAATCAGCATTAGATACAGAAAGAAAATCTTTCACTCTGGCATAATCTTAGGAATGAAATTAAGTCACTAACTAAGAGCAAAAAAATTATAACTTCCTACACATAGTGAAATTTAAAAGATAAAGGTCTTCCCATAACCTATACGATCGTTGGATTGGGCAATGTCAGAGACCTCAACTTCTCCAGGGGCGGCGTGCATCTCCTCTCCCTCGCTGCTTTACCTTCCCTGACCCTAAAGAGAGCAGGTACCCATTTACAGCTGGCTGCAGCGGGAGACTACTGAGGCCAAGACGCGCAAACAGTCACCCATCCACTTGCATCATTTTTTTCATTTCCAGTCTAGATAACTGAATGGGAAAAGTCGTTGTTGCATGTCTGTAAGAAAGCATGTAAATTCACAGAAACCAAGACAATTTTACAGAGGAGTTGTAGAAAATATTTCAGCAGAAGAGAAAAAACCCCAGAAAACCCAGAAACAAAACTGAATGCAGAGACAGAGAGATACAAACAGACAGAAAGACTGAGATAGAGAGAGATAGAGAGAGAGACAGACTGACAAACAGACAAATAGCAAACAACACGCCCATTCTAAATGGCATAAACATGATCCCAATCGCTTCGACAACAAAGCCGAAGAGAATGTTTCAGACTTCCAGACCTCTTTTAGCACCTCTCATTGCTGTCTGCTGCCAAACCGCCAGAGGCAGGATTGTCTGACTGACTCTTGTAGCGTGTTCACAGCCTTCTTCCTTCACCTGCCCTGACCCAAAGATGTTTGGACAAGATCCCACGTGTGAAGATGCCTGCTTGCTATATTTGTTAATTTCCAAGAACGATGCTCCTACTTGGAAATGAATCGAAACAGCCAAACCACAATTTTGTGTTGGAGATAAATGTTTTCTGTTCCCTCCCAGTGTTGATCCTAAAGGATGTGAATTAAAATAAATTTATGACATCTTCCAAATTTGAAAATTGGACATTTTCAAAATTTTTCAATTCGCAAATTTTAGTCAATAATGCAGACAATACCTGTGTTTCGTCTGTTGCGTCAGGTAGGGTATGTTTTCTTTTTTTTTTTTAACTTAATGCAAAACCTGTTTTTTCTCTCTTTTTCTGGCCTTTTAATAAATCTGAATGTGTTAATGTTTGATTCACTATCTAGTCGACTTCCTGCTGATCTAAGTGGTTCCCCGTCAAAGTCCTACATTTAGGACAAGCAGACAGACAGACAGACAGACAGACAGAGAGAGAGAGAGAGAGAGGAGAGAGAGAGAAGAGAAGAGAGAGAGAGAGAGAGAGAGCAGACAGACAAAAGACAGACCAGACACAGCGGCATACAGAGGTACAGAGAGAAACTGACAGACAGACAAACAAACAGATGGACAGAGAAACACAGAGAGAGAGACAGAGAAAGAGACAGAGAGTGAGCTACTGAACAGACAGACAAACAGACAAACAAACAAAACTGTCGATAAATTAAGAACACATATTCAGAGACAAATAGACAGAAAGCGACCCGGGTTCGATTCCCGTTCAAGGGGGATATTTTCCCTTGGAGTCAACATCAGTGCAGACTCCACTCTCCCCAAAAGTCCTTCGGATGAGACTATAAACCGAGTTCCCGTGTGCGAACGCACGCAGAACATCTTGCGCACACGTTAAATCATGTTCCGCTTTTCGTAAGAGTTGGCCATTGTGTGCCTGTGGGAACAGAATTTACAAAACTGCATACACACGGGGACTGAATGTAAAAAAGCACATGAGTGCTTATTCCATTATCCTCGATATAAAAGAATAAAATAAAAAAATTTAAAAATAAAACAAGAAATGTTAGCAAGAAGAGAGAGACCAACTTCACGTCAATTGTAAAGATAATAAACAAACCCCAAATCCCTTCCCCAACACGACAAAGAGGCTGTTTTACAGCTCTATTATCTTAACAAAGCAGCCGATCTTCTCCTGAGAAAGGGTTTGCCAGAGGAGTGAATTTTGCCTGTCTCCTGTAGAGCTTTTACAGCCTTCTTCCTCCATTCTTCACTCCCAGTCTGAAGATGTGTGGACACGATTCCACACGGACAAGACGTCTGTTTGCTGGGATTGTTCAATTCCAATAACGACGCTTTCGAATCGACATGATCTCATACAGCCATGTCACAATGTCTCTGTTTTATGAATAAACTTATTTTCCCCTCCAGCAGTAAAGATGTCCATTAGAGTGTGGTGTTAATATTTTCAGATGGGTTGTTTTTTATAGAAATTTATCAGGGAAGGCCTTTTTCTTCTTTGTTGTGGTTGCTTTTAAAATCTTTTTACGACTGGTTTTTTTTTGTTTCTGTCTTATTCTTGCTGTTTTCAAAAATACATTTGCACATGTTTTTTTAACTGTTTTGAGATTTTCTTGTGTATTCATGAGTTTCTACATTCATCAGACCCTCAATTTATTGTTGTACATTTTGCAATGATAAACGTGAGCTGATTCCTACCCAAGAGAAAAACGGTATATACATTTATAAATACGTAGCTTTGCAGTTAGGAGTTTGACATAAACAGGCTTACAATATTGGGAAAGGGTGAGAACAATATGGAAAGCATAATTCAGACAGAAAGCAGTTCTAATTCAGACCATTAACTACATCATTTGCATGTTCAGTCTAGAAATTGGTTATGCAGAAGCCAGTGTTGTGGTGAATCTCTTCTTCCTTAAGAAAATGATTAATTCAGTAATTTTTACGCAGGCTACTTCTTTGAACTCATTTTATTTGTAGAACATTCTTCATATCTTGGTAGTTTTTTCTGACTGAACGTAACCTATCATCATCATCATCATAAATGGAATTGATATAGTGCTGTATCTTGCACAGACAAATCAAACGCTTGCACTCAACTCATGCAACCAATAGCAAGTAATAATTCTAAAATGTCCAAATGTACACACACACACCACACCACACACACACACAAACACACACACACACACACCACACACACAACACACACACACACACACACCACACACACACAACACACACACACACACACAGATTATACACTTTGGCAGGGTGATGGGATTTGGACTGTTGAAAAGCTGAAAAGCAGGGACAGCTATGAAATGAGACATGCTGCTATACCTCATGCCTGCCTGCTTAACTTAACTACCACCTCTCCAGCTCGAAGACATGATTTCAGGGTAAGTCGTCTCTTCACCCAACTGACGTCTCCTATCGACCTTGTTTGCTTGTGTCTCCAAAACGCCTCATTATCAAGGAATTAACTATCACGGAAAGAGGCAGGCTTCTTACCATGTTAGATCTCGTCATAGCATTTGAAAGATGGGAGACAGGATTGGTAGGAAGGGGGGTGGGGAGGTAGGGGATGGGGGGGGGGGGAGTGTTTCTAGCTGGCATGGCAGACGACATTCGTGTTGTTGGCCTTGACCTGTTAAACAAGGTCTTGGACTTTGTTCTGGTTTCTGTCTCATGTTGACAAATGGAAACGATTTTGTGTGCAGAAGATTCGCGTTCACGAAAAGACTATGCCAATAACGTACATAAAACATGTTGATGCCCTTGTTATTATTGTTGTTGTTGTTGAAAATGCAAACATAAATAGCTTGCTGTTGTTGTTGTTGTTGTGATTGTTGATGTTGTTGAAAATGCATACATCAATAGCTTCTTGCTGTTTTTGGTATTGTTATTCTTGAAAATGTCACTTCTTTCAAGAACAGGCAACTTACTTTTGGTAACTTTTTTATGTCGAAACCAGACAAATCACCCTATACAGAATCTCTTCGGAACACTTAAGAGCTGAAATTAGGTGGAAAGGGAGTGGGTTGTGAACATTCTGAGAGAAACAGGCAGTGTTCATCATGCCACTGGCAATTCTCATGGCAAAGAATTGATGGCAATCGTGGTCTGAAACTTCGATATACTCTCTCATTCCAGTTGTCGAAAAGGGTTCTGATCTTGGGATTATTTATGGATGGTAGAGCTGACTCGATGTTTGGCTGTTTTGGGTCTTTTTTTTATTCTCTCTGTCTGTCTCTGCTTCTGTCTGTGAGTGAGAGAGTGAGTGGTTGAGTGAGTGAGTGAGGTAGGGAGTGAATGAGTGAGTGAGTGAATGAGTGGGTGAGTGAGTGGGTGAGTGAGTGGGTGAGTGAGTGGGTGAGTGAGTGAATGAGTGAGGGAGGAGAGAATGAGGGAGTGAGGGAGGGAATGAGTGAGTGGGTGAATGAATGAGGGATGGAGGAAGGGAGGGAGGAGGAAGAGAGTGAGGGAATGAGTGAGTGAGTGAGTGAGTGAGTGTGTGAGTGAGTGAGTGAGTGTGTGAGTGAGTGAGTGAGTGTGTGAGTGAGTGAGTGAGTGAGTGAGTGAGTGCATGTGTATGTGTGTTTGCGTGTGTTTGTTTTACTTTCTTTTTTAAATGTATTTTATTCTTTTATTTCGAGAATAATGGCCATAGCGCTCATGTGTTTTTTTTCATGCAGCCCTCGTGTGTATGCAGTTTTGTAAATGTTATCATCCGTTCCCACCGTCACACAATGGCCTACTCTTCCAAAAAGCGAAACGGATTTTAACGTGTACGCAAGATTTTTGTGTGTGTTTGTGTGTGTCTATGTCTCTGTATATCTGTCTCTCTCTCTGTCTCTCTGTCTCTCTGTCTGCCTGTCTCTCTCTCGCTCTCGCTCTTGCGCTCTCTCTTTCTCGCTCTCTCTCTCGCTCTCTCTCTCGCTCTCTCTCTCTCTGTCCCTCTCTCTCTCTCTCTCTCTCTCTCTCTCTCTCTCTCTTTCTCTCTCTCTCTCTGTCTCACTTCTGATAACACTAGTGCAAAATCCCTTTCTCTCCCGGCCAGTACTTTGATGCCACAGCATCATCTTCAAACACTCTTTTTCGTGTCTATCAAACAGCCTACCCCGTGTTAACTTGCTACATCAGGCAATAGTCACAGCTGGTTAACTCCTCAGGTAGGAAATGCAAGCAAGGTTCCCCAGAAGACAGAGGGATGTTTATCCCTCTAACAGCTTCTCATGGTGGGGATTTGATGGCGACTGAATATAGACACTAGTCGAATGTTTCATACTCTCCTTACCAAAGGATACTGTGATTATGATAGGCTCATAAGGATTCGAACTGACATGGCTTTTACATTATGGATTTAATATATCGCCTTTTGTCGTTCCTGTCTCTGATCTCTGTCTCTCTCTCTCTCTCTCTCTCTCTCTCTCTCCTCTCTCTCCTCTCTCTCTCTCTCTCTCGGACTTGGTGAGCTGATCTCGAAGAGAGAGGACCTATATTTTTTTTGCTCTCCCTCTGTGATGATTATTTACACTACTGCTGATTTTTTGGACTTAGAAAAAATCGAGTCAAGTCGAGAAGCAAACAAATCAAGATCCCAACCTCTGTTGTGGGATGTGAGTATCCTACATGTGCAGAAGTGCACCTAACAAGTATTGAAAATTATGCAAAAACTATTATTCTGATCAACAGAAATTAATGTAAATGTGAAACGGCTTTGCACTTCGGACATAAACGCTAGTGCTGTATTCATATTAGCCTACTGGTAATGCTTGTGCTTGTGTTGACCATAAAAGTGAGCGTTTTCACTAGAAGGCACATGATGTACGAAATTCAAAGCTAAATATTTTGTAGTTTTCCAGATATTTGTTAAAAAAGGTGTATCTATTTGCTAACAAAACATAAAAAGTAGCCATTTTTATCATCATGCTAACTGGTAGGCTGTCAAGCCGGGTGAACACAATGTTCATGTTTACATTTCTTCGGGTGTCGCGCAGACTGGCTTTCTGTTTATGCACTGTTGTTCTGTTGATCAGCAGTGATATTGAACTGAACCCTGGGCCTGAAGAAAACGGTGTCTTTCTCCATGTCGACTGGAGATTTTCTCAGCTGATGAACTGTTTCCAGCTTCACTCTTCAAATATCTTTCGATTACTTGAAGAAAAATTTCAAGAGCAAGATGTACATTTCCGACGTCTTACGACAGAAATAAGCAAACTGAAAGTGAGTGTTGACAGAAATACTGAGGATATCACAGACCTCCGAGAGGAAAGAGAGTTGATGGCAGAGAGAATAGACAGGGTGGAAGAGAAGCTGGAAGCCAATGAAATCGAATCCAAAAAGAACAATTTGAAGTTCTTCGGGATTGAAGAAAATGGCACGGAGTCAGGAAAGTCCAACGAACAAGTGATAGTGGACATCTTGAATTACTATTCTTCCGATGATGTCTGGCAGAGGTCAGACATTGAACGAGCTTACAGAATAGGCAGCCGACACCAGGACGACATGCCACGCCCACTACTTGTTCAATTCTGCCGGTGGGGAGATAAAATCAGCATCCTCAGGGACCAAGAACTACGCGAGGCTCTGCGAAGAAACAACATCAGAGTGACTTCAGATCTCACCACCCGTCAGAGAGGAATGATGAATTTCCATAGAGACCAGGGCAAAGTGGCCTACTTTGTAAACGGGCAACTCCACGTCAGGGAGAAGGGACCAGCACAGGCACGCTACAACCATCACTATCAGCAGCAGGAGCCACGGGGTGCCAGCCATGTTCTGCAGGAAGAAGAATGGCCCCGACTTCGTCAGCGGGTACGTCACGAGGATCGTCAGCGGGACCACCAGGGGGACCACCAGGGGGACCACCAGGGGGATCGACGGCTGGACCACCAGGGGGATCGTCAGGGGGACCGCCAGGGGGATCGACGGCTGGACCACCAGGGGGATCGTCAGGGGGACCGCCAGGGGGATCGTCAGCGGGACCACCAGGGGGACCACCAGGGGGATCGACGGCTGGACCACCGGGGGGATCGTCAGGGGGACCGCCAGGGGGATCGTCAGCGGGACCACCAGGGGGACCACCAGGGGGATCGACGGCTGGACCGCCAGGGGGATCGACAGGGGGACCGCCAGGGGGATCAACGGGGGGACCACTGGCGGGACCACCAGGGGGATCGACGGCTGGACCACCGGGGGGATCGACAGGGGGATCGTCAGCGGGACCACCATGGGGATCGTCAGGAAGATCATCAGCGGGATCGTCAGGGGGGTCGCCAGCAGGATCGTCAGTGGGATCGTCGGTGGGATCATCAGTGGGATCATCAGGGCAATCGGGTGCATACAGGAAGCGGTGCAGAAGTGGACAGAAGGCAGCTTAAGGCAGAGGTACAATACAACAGACAGCCTCACTCATACAGGCACACCAGAGGATACCGAAGGCCGCAAGCCTTCTTCCACTCTACAGACCAAGGCAAGAGACTGTTCTATGAGAGAAGTATGACTGATGATGTGCCAGAGAGACCTCATGACTGTGATGATTCACACGTGACAGATAAAAGATGGAGCACAAACAGAGACGAATATCGTCACCAAACAGGAGGCAGTTCAAGCTCTGCTCAGGAAAGGCATGGTTATCATGCCAGACCTGTTGTACCAGGACATCTCACATACAGCCAGGTGTCCCGACTGAACTGCTCACCAGAGGCAGACTCTGACAGAGGATCCAGAGTCCAGGACACACTGCTTGTGGAAAGACGGTCAGTACACAGGAAGGCACATAAGAACAAAGAGGCCTCAGGTAAGCAAAACACGAATGGCATGGTAGACAGAGTAGAGAGTGACAACACACAGACTGAAGGCTATAATGGAGATGACAGTGAACTGGACAATAGTGACTGTACAGACAAGGGAAAAGACTTGGACGACAAACCTCCTATCTCGAACACTGATGTTAGAGACCTACAGGATGTAGATAACAATGATTTAGTGCAAGAGAAAACGGGCAATAAAATCTCTGAAACTGAGAACTTGCTCAGTGCAGAAGTCACGGAAGAAACAGGAGGCACTAGTAACACGGTGACAACAGCAGAGTGTAAGCAAAGGAAGGTACAGGGCAGAGAAGGGGGGACAAAGCATAAACAAAAGGGTTATAGAGGGCGAGCAAAGGGCACACTAGGGAAAGGAAAGGGGGCCACTGGAGGCACCAGAGAGAAACGAGGGGAAACTGCTGTGACACCAGCAAGGGATAAACTCACAGTCCAGCAGGCCACAGGTGCCACAGATTCAAACAAGCATGGCGATGATACAGCCCAACATGCAGATACAGTCTCCACTGGGGTGAGAGATACGTCCACTTTGGACGGTACCCATGGAGAACACAGGCAATCCAGGGAGGGCTCCCCAAAGCAGAGCCGACAGAGAAAGACTGCCAGGGCTAGGGATGCTAGTCAGAGCAGCATTCTGGACAGCTTTAGTCGTGTGCAGTCTAGCGAGCGGAAACAGGGAGCTCAGAATAGAGGACGCACAAGAACTCGCACTGAACGGGGTTCTACCCCACAATAGGAAATCGGCCGGGCCATTGTAAATAGTAGTAAAATAAAGGAGAGAAGAAATGATAACAGATGTAAGATGAGTAAGACTTCTGTAAATAATGCTCTGGCAAACGGTGTTCAAAGAGCTGATGTCAAGTTCCTCAACTATAATGTGAATGGATTGCTTCCTAAGTTAGAAATTGCAGAGTTTGTAAAATACATAAAATCACATGATTTTATTTGTTTGACTGAAACTTTTGTTGGCACCAATTTTGAGTGCAATCTCTTTAGTGATTATGTTATTTTCAGCTCTGTTGCAAAGAAAATTTCTTATCAGGGCAGATATTCAGGGGGAGTCATTGTATTGATAAAGAAGGCATTTGCACAGTTTGTAACTAAGGTTGATTTCGATAGAGATAATATGATAATTCTGAGTATTGATAAGCAAGTTTTTAGAACTGATATGGATACATTTTGGATTTGTACCTACATACCACCACATGACTCCACTTTTTGGAAAAATAATGAAAACGGATATGGTTTGGAAACATTAGAGCATACGCTGTTAGAGTTGTATGAATTATATGATTTTCATGTGTTATTATGTGGAGATCTTAATGCAAGAACTGGATCCAGAAATAATGCTTGTTATAACTTAAATGATGATTCAGATGATGAAATAGATGATCAGTCCCCCTTATACAGAAAATCTCATGATGTAAACAATAACATGTTTGGAGATCAATTTTTGGAAATATGTAACTCTTTTGATCTTGTTATTTTAAATGGTTTGTGTGAATGTGATTTTGATGGCAGTTACACCTACATATGTAACACGGGATGCAGTACTGTGGACTATTTTGTCATGTCACCACGGTTTGTATATGATGTCTCGTGGTATGTCCTTAGATGTGGAAGATTCATCTGAATCTGATCATCTACCAGTTGTATTGACATGGTCTTCTACATTCAGCACTGAATTCAATCAAAATAAAAAGAGAAAATTCTATATTAAAAAACATATATGGGATAAAGGAAAGGAACAGGTTTACGTAGATAATCTAAATGATGCAAACCTGCAAAGTAAGATTCAGTTAGCTGCTAGTATTTTAGAAGACGATGTAGACAGTGCACTGGATATGTTTGTAAAGTGTTTATTAGCAGCTAGCGGTTGTATGGTAAGAAAAGTTTATCCTAATGCACAAAATCATAGGGCAGAATGGTTTGACAATGAATGTCAGCAAGCCAAACAAAAAAGTAGACAACTTTTGAAAGGTTTCAGAAAGTACAGATTGGAGGAAGATAGAATTGAATACGTAAATGCAAGAAAAGAATACAAGTGCCTACTGAAGACGAAAAAAAGAAGTTTTAGAAGGAAAAAAGTTGAAATGCTTGCTGCAAATATTAAAGATTCTAGTACTTTCTGGAAGCAGCTAACTGAAATGGGATGTGGGAGAAAAGGGGCAAAGTACAAAAACAATATATCGCTGAATGAATGGCATGATCATTTCAAAAATGTATTTTCTACAGATACAAATGATTACAATGAGGAAAACCAAGAGTGCATTGATCTTTCGGAGGAAGACCAACATGCGCTGAATGCTGACATAACTATAGAGGAAGTAGCAAATGCAGTAAATAGATTGAAATGTGGTAAAGCATGTGGAATGGATGGGGTGCTTGCAGAAATGCTCAAGACAGGTAGCACAAGTACTATCCCTTTCTTGCATAAATTGTTTAATAAAGTGTTTACCAAAGGCATATATCCAAAGGAATGGGAAAAGGCTATTGTCATCCCAATTCACAAAAAAGGTGACCCAGATGTTGTAGACAACTATAGAGGTGTCTCTCTATTAAGTACAATCTCAAAATGTTACAGTACAATATTAAATAAAAGACTTTACTCTTGGCTGGAAGAAAACAGCTTAATATCTGAGAATCAAGCAGGATTCCGTAAACATTACTCTACTATTGACCACATTTTTTGTTTATACTCTGTTGTGCAGAAGTGCTTTTCCCAGAGAGGTAAGAAGTTGTATGTTGCTTTTGTTGATTTTAAAAAAGCATTTGATTCTGTAAGACATGATAAATTATTACAGTGTATCAGAATCCAGGGTATCAAAGGAAGATTCTTCTGTTCTCTAAATGCAATGTATAAGGCCTTAGTATCATGTGTTAGATCGAACTTTGAATATACAGAGCTTTTTGAATGTCCAGTAGGGGTGCGCCAGGGATGTGTCTTGAGTCCAACCTTATTTCAAATGTTTATTAACCAGCTTGCAAATGATATGTCTGTGAAAGGTAAACATGGCATTCAGCAGATACCAGGTATTATGGAATTGTTCATCTTACTTTTTGCAGATGACGTTGTCTTGTTATCATCTACTCCTGTTGGTCTTCAAAACCAGTTGAATGTTCTTATGGCATGTTGTTCAAGTATGAAATTAAAAGTAAACAAAGATAAAACTAAAATTATGGTTTTTAGAAAGGGCGGATTTTTGGGCAGGGATGAAGAATGGTTTTTTGAAAATGATAGACTAGAAGTAGTGAATAAATATTGTTATTTGGGATTCAATTTTTCTACAAAGCTTAGTAACAAAGTTGGTATTGAAAATCAAATTATGAAAGGCAAAAAAGCTTTAGTTAGTTTGATAAAGGCATTTTTGAAAAACAAGGATATAACCCATCAAATATTCTTTAAAGTTTTTGATATAAAAATACAGCCTATTTTACTGTATTCTTCAGAAGTTTGGGGATTAAGTCGCTTGGATTGTTTAGAAAAAATTCATTTAATGGCATGTAAACGCTTTTTAGGGCTCCCAATCAAAACTCCTAACAAAATGGTTTACGGGGAACTTGGAAGATATCCTCTTTATGTTAATTCATGTGTTTATGCTTTACGATACTGGTTTAAAATACTTCAGATGGACCACCACAGATTACCTCGTCAAGCATATGAAATGCAATTAAGAGTTGATAATAATGCAAAAAGATGCTGGGTTACAAACATAAGATATTATTATGCGAGTGTGGTTTTAATATTGTATGGTTACAGCAGGGTGTTGGAGATGTTGGAAAATTTATGCAGATTTTCAAACAAAGACTAATAGATTTGTTTATTCAGGAATGGCAAAGTGTTATTGGTAAACATGATAGATACTCCATTTACAGGTCATTTAAAACTGTATTTGAAAAAGAATTTTATATTAGTAGCATTGATGTATATTGCTTTAAAGTTGCCTTGTCACAAGCCAGATTAAATGTCCTAACCGTTAAACAACAATCGTCACAGGTACAGTCACAGCTTGCAAGACAAAAATGTGTCCTTTTTGTAAGAACCTAAAGGAAGATGAACACCATTTGATTTATATTTGTCCTATGTATGCAGATCTCAGAGTAAAGTTTATTCATAATATTCTTCATCTACCGTTGTGTGCTGTTCTTCATGCTAATAACACACGTTTTTCTTTGCAGGTATCAAAGTACATCTTTTATGCTATGCGAAGAAGACAATGCTCGACAGATTTCTGCTAGGAAGCAAGATTCAGTTTAAATGTCATGCAATTAACAGCACTCAGCTTCGTCCTAGAGCTGAGGGAGCTGAGTAAAAATGGGAGATATTTATACATAGCTTTTTGGTTTTCATTTTGTTTTTGCTTTGTTGTGGGTTTGGTTGTTGTTGGGTTTTGCTTTGTTGTTGTTGTTTTGTTGTTGTTGTTGTTTTTAAATGAAAGCATGGTAGAGGCTTATAGCGGTGGTTATCTACCATCAAAACTACTTTTTTTCCTCTCTTCACCAACCAGTTTGCTCTAATTTTATTTATTGCCCCCAATAACGACAGGTATAAAATTAGAAATAGAGGCGCAGCTGAAGACAGTTAACAATATTTAAATATTATCAATGTACGTATCTGTAACTTATCAGGAGGACATGCGGGCTGCTTATTTTATTATTGTAAAGCTTATGACGATAACAATAGGTATCCTTTTGAAATAGTAAGAATTGTAAAAATTATCTTCAACGTGAACAGTCTGCAAGTATATTTGGATTCAATCAATGGAAGTAATGTATTTAAAAAT
>CM054141.1:61442121-61457121 GCA_028751875.1 Rapana venosa
TGAAAAATAATGAATACAGATAATGAATACAGATTTATCCGTCTAAAATCACTAAATGTGAATAGACGTTAAACTGAAGACATCACACGTAGCAAGAGCTGGAGTACAGTAAGGTTCTTTCCCTAACATTATTTGTCGGCTACTGATTTGTAGTTAAACTATGAAAAGCACACAGTTCAATAGTCTTCCTTTTCTGGCCTTTTAGAACATGTTTTCCTACACAAAACTCCAAATACCACGTTGAAAATCGAAGAATTGTGTGGCTTACCATTCACCAAACCCCCATCAACGGAGCGCACAAAGTTTCATAAACATTGAACTACCGTTAAACATAACCTGCTGTGGAGGAACTCTTTCCTTCCCTCTATGGATGTTTTTAAAGAGCATTCGTACACAACACAGCTCTACAAGAATCTGCAGCATTTTATTCAGATAATGGATACAGAATTTATTCATAGTGTTTATTTTGTATCAAAATTGCCTCATTCTAAATTATGTTTTCACATACTACTCTTCTCTGACTTGACTGCTTTGACTACCCCTGTGCTTTGTCAAAGACTTCTTGGAACATTGCCATGACTGTTTCAGCAGGGTGTTGTCTTGTAGAAGAGCCTAGTGGGACTGATGCCTCTGCTGGCTGTGTAGGTTATATGAAGGGTGTATTTGTATTATTTCTAGCGCGACCATGGCTGGCCTGCTTTTCTGAAAGTGATGAATAGCGTTTTAACATCAACACAAGGCACTGTGTCTGTTGGCACATAGGTACTTGCTCTAGAGTGTCCTCTAAACATCATATAGGGAAGTGGGCTTAAAATTAATGATAACCTCGATATAAAAGGCAAAGACACTCCCATAACCTGTGCAGTCGTTGAGAAGCGAGGTGTCAGAGACCTCAACTTCTCTAGGGGCCAGCATATTGAAGGCGGCGCCCATCTCCTCTCCCTCGCTGCTTTACCTTCCCTGACCCTAAAGAGGGCAGGCACCCTTTTGCAGCTGGGTGAACTGGGGGACTGTACCAAAGCCACGGCACGCAAACGGTCACCCATCCAGTTGGTAACCACACCCAGTGCTGCTTAACCTTAGCTTAGGGACAGCGAGTGCTCTGACCACTGAGCTATCGCATCCCCTTAACCTCGATGAATATTCCTCTAAAACAGACACCCCCGCAATGACTTGATGATGCTCCCTCTGGTTACTGCCAATCCCCAAATCACCAGTCTAACCCTTTCACTCATCCTTTTTCTATACTTTTTTGTCCAATTCACAACCATGTATGTGTGCACTCATTGAGCATCTGTCCATGTTACTATCCACCAGTCTTCCTACATATCTGTCTGTATCTCAAGTCAGCATGCCAAGATCTCGCTGTTGGCAATGTTTCTTAATGCTGCGATAATGAAGCTTTTCCTGAGAGATGATCTGAAGAGGAGATCGATACACACGTTAAGGGGATGAAGCAAGCCCTCCCTGCAATTATACCCCTGACACCGGGAAATTGTGGGGTGGACAAAAAGGGTAAGCCTTTGGGGAAAAACTACACGTAAATATAGCAGCATGCTACTCGAGGTAGTATTTGCATAATTTGCAATTCGTGTCTCGGTGGTCCCCATGATAGACATTGCCTAATGTAGTCACATAAAAGTACATAAGACCTGGGATTTTGTTTAAGCCATGAGATTCCAAGGTTTTGAATCGCTGCAAGGAACAAGAGATTTGGCAGGGGGTGGAGAGAGAGAGAGAGACGGTTAGAGAGAGAATGAGAAAGAGAGATTGAGGGGTAGAGAGACAGTTCAGACTTCAGACTTCAGACTTCTGATGGTTTATTCATTAAGACTATTGCCCAGTTTGAATGGAGGCAAAAAGGTTGTGTGAACTTATGAGGAAAGAAAAAATATCAAGTCCTTCCAACATAGAACATGCTGATTAAAACCAAGACATTAGCTTTTCTTGTAACTGAAAATCCTTACGTATTTGCTCTGCTATATTACGCACAATCGTTTCACTGCTTTATGACACTAATACATAAAACATCAAACTAAGCATGGTTACCTGTACAATATTTTCACTGTTTGGGGACACTAATATACAACAAAAATTAACCAAGCATGGTTGCCTTACAACATTTTCACTGTTTGATGACATTTATACACAGAAAATCAAACAAAGCATGGCTTCCTGTAGAACTTTGATAGAATAAACTGTCATCAGGTTAGAAAGGAAAAGACAGTCAAAACAAATAAACTTTGCTTTCAGTTGATTCCTTGCTCTGTGGACTGAAGTGAGTAGACAAAAAAGCTAATGCCAACATGTCTCTATAAGCGAGAAACAGACAGACAGACACGAGATACAGAGAGGTGGTAATGATGATGGTGATCACTATAATGATTTCGATGATAACGATGAAGGTGACGATAGGTTTTTAATATTAATCACTTTTTTTAATCAATTTTGCACCAACAAACCACGCTAAATAAACTGAAAACACTCATGCACACAAAACCATTCATCCACTCACAAAGAGGGTGGACGACATTTTAAAAATCAAAAGCATTATAGAGCAGTTGAGGGTATCATTTATATGTACAAGCCACCACCATATGCAACATACAATATCACACACTTTTCTGACACGCAGAAAAAAAAGGAAGATGGGGAAAAAAAGGACACATTACATTTTTTTCTCTGCCGTAAATACACTGCTATGAACCAGAGGGTTGTATGCTCGTTACTTGCATCATTTGCACTTCTTATCTAGAAAGTTAACCAGTGGGAAACATCGGCTTGATGAAGCGGAATAACGGGACGTTTGATAGGAACTGGAGGCATGTTTGAAGAAGTTTCCAAGACGCCTGCTAAAAGGATGGGGGGGGGGGGGGGGGTGGCGGGGGGGAGAGAGAAGGGAAAAAACCCAACAGACAGCTCGGTTGATATAATAAGCAAAAGGAGGAGATGTAGGAGGCGCAGAGAGAGAGAGATAGAGAGAGAGAGAGAAAGAGAGAGAGAGAAAGAGAGAGAGAGAGACAGACAGACAGACAGAAAGAAAGAAACAAAGAAACAAAGAAACAAAGAAACAAAGAAACAAAGAGACGGACAAACAGACAGACAGAGACAGACAGGCAGATAGACAGAGACAGGAACAGATACAGATACAGCTACAGATACACATACAGATAGACAGACAGATAGCCAACAGACAGGCACGCACGCATGCACGCAGGTAGGCAGAGGATAGAGTGAAGCAGTGGAAGATAAATAAACAAGACAGAAGCACGTATACAGAAACACACACACACACACACACACACACACAAAACACACACACACAAAACACACACACACACACACACACACACAAGCAGGCATATACACAAAGAAAAAAAGACAGACAGACGTGTGTGCAAAAGTCACATATACAGAGACGTGGCATACAGACAGAGACAGCGAAGACAAACAAGACAGAGACATATGTACAGAGAAACACACACACACATATGCACGCACACACACACGCACACGCACGCGCACACACAAAACCAGACCCAACAGTTGCAGAACTATCCAAGCATCATGGCTGTAAGCTTTATCGGGTATGCACCCCAGCCTCTTCGCCAACGTAAGCCCCAGATGTTGCTGCGTTGTTGCACATTTCAAGATTCAAGACTTCATTTCAAGAACCACACCCCACCCCCCACCCCCACCCCTCCGCCCCCTTATGGGTACATGAAATCTAACAAAACCACAACTTGCAGATGTGGGCGTGTGAAACTACTCGAAACACAATTCCTTCATTACATAATGAAAAGCACCATTTATGGATATGAAAAACGCTGGAGGTCACGCAGAACAGGCACACTGTCTCACTCACTTTTTGTTATTTTTTGTTATTATTGTTTATCGAGGATAACGGAATAAGTTCTTATGTGCTTTTTTTACATCCAGTCCCCGTGTGTATGCGGTGTTGTAAATTCTGTCTTCTGTTCCCTTCGGCACACAATGGCCTACTCTTACGAAAATTGAAACAGGATTTACGTGTTCGCAAGATGTTCTGTGTGCGTTCGCACACGAGGTCTCGGTTAAAAGTTTCATCCGAAGGACTTTTGGGGAGAGTGGAGTCTGCACTGATGTTAACTCCAGGGGAAAATATCCCCCTTGAAGAGGAATCGAACCCGGGTCGTCAGATTGCGAGCGCAATGTTCTAACCACTAGGCAATCTCTCATTACCCAAGAGAATTACTGTGAGATTGTGTGTAAATGCACACTGGATGAGAAGTTTGCATGTGGGATTCTTCTCAAGTACCTCACCATAAAAGGCAGCCGTCTTCCATCTTTAAAGTTATTTTATTCTTTTCTCCTTCAGAGAAGAGTGACAGTTTAAATTGTAATGCTAGTTGTTACGCTTAGAGCTTTTTATAACTAAACATAATATCAACCTTACATTGTAATAAGACGTAATAACATCTGTAATGTTGATCTTGATACTCAGCTTACTATAGCATTTTCTAATAAGACAGAGATCATTTAAGAAGATTCCGACCTCAAAAGTATTTTTTAAAGAAAACTCAAAAAGATGCCTCATAATTCAATGTTCTATTTATATGAACTCTGTGTTGATGAACTGTTCTAGAATCATATGACCTCCCCACGTACCACGCTGTCACCAATTGCTTGAACCCACTCCTTTGGTACAATTCAGGAAGGACGGTGGCAGGATGGTTAAGACGTTTGCCTGCCAACAAGAAAACCGTGAGGTTCTGGGTTCGATTCCCAGCCTCGCCCTTTCTTTCACAGTTTGACAAAAAAAATCGAAATGAGTGTCAACGTCCTTTGGATGAGGCTATAAACCGAGGTCCCGTGTGCGAACGCACGCAGAACATTTTGCGCGCACGTTAAATCCTGCTCCACTTTTCGGAAGAGTAGGCCATTGTGTGCCGGTGGGAACAGATGACAAAATTGACAAAGCTGCATACACACGGGGACTGGATGTAAAAAAGCATATGAGTGCTTATTCCATTATCCTCGATATAAAAGAATAAATAAATAAATAAGATGAAGAATATGTGGGATGAGTGTGAGCTTTCTTTGAAGAACTGTAAAGGCATAGTGCCGGTTGATTCAGGCTCCCTTTTACTTCCTGTGCATTTTTCAGCCACGGAGTAGTTCATTCAGAAACATTCGCAGATGTAGTAATTATAACTCGTGAATGTAGCGAAAGCTTGGGGCCGTTTAGAAAAAAACATAAAACAGTTTTTTAAAACCATCACTGAGAATGAAAGAAAGAGAGAAAGAGAGAGAGAGAGAGTGAGTGAGAGAGAGAGAGGGTGGGGATAGGGAGGGGGAGAGAGAGGGAGAGATAGGGAAGGAGAGAGAGAGAGAGAGAGAGAGAGAGAGAGAGAGAGAGAGAGAGAGAGAGAGAGCAAGAGAGAGAGAGAGAGAGAACTCTGAATATTTTAATTGTACTTACTTCGGCCTTGGGCCACAATACAAGTGAAAGGGACGGAGGGGAATGGTAATAAATAGACGAAAAAAACTTCAATGAATTGTCTAGACATGCAACATGCTTAAATACAAAACATACCACTAAGGGCATTATCGTTATCATCATCCTCAACACAGTCATGACTAAGAGCCTCGTCACTATCGGTGAGAGAAAGAGGAGGGAGGGAGAGAGAGAGAGATAGCGAGAGAGAGATTCTTTTGTTTTGAGGATAATGAATAAGCACCCATGTGCTTTTTTACATCCTGAGGGAGAGGGAGAGAATACAGACAGACAGACAGACAGACAGACAGACAGATGGACAGAGACAAAAAAGAAAGGAACCGACAAAACATAAACAAGAACCAGACAGGGAGACTAGGAGACTACACATATTGCAGTGATGTTTAGGATACATTGATCAGACAAGACAAACCGAACAGCACAACCCACTTTACAGTTTTTTCACAGAAGCTGAAGGACATATCTGAGTTCCTTCCCCTTCGCCTCTCCTCCAGAAGAGGTACTAGGTGCCAGAGGTGTGATGCCTGTTGATGTGTCCCTTACGGAAAGGCTCTGACATGTCCCCCTCCACAGTTCAGATGCTTGTCTTAAGTCTCCTGTGACCAGATGGGCCTATTTGCTGTGAATGTTAGTTCTGCGATAAGGAAGCTTTGTCTGAAAGGGTTTCCTATGTGTTGTGTGTGTGTGTGTGTGTGTGTGTGTGTGTGTGTGTGTGTGTGTGTGTGTGTGTGTGTGTGTGTGTGTGTGTGTGTGTGTGTGTGTGTTGTGTGTGTTACTGTTAGCGTGCCTGTGAGAGAGAGAGCCAAACAGACAGAAAAAGAGAGAAAGAGATAGATAGATACCTTTGAACTCTGAACTATTAGAAGGTTTGATATTTACATGAGTCTTATTTTTATTTTTTTTATTTTTTTTTTAATTTAATTCTTTTATATCGAGGATAATGGAATAAGCACTTATGTACTTTTTTACATCCAGTCCCCGTGAGTATGCTATTTTGTAAATTTGTCATCTGTTCCCACCGGCACACAATGGCCTACTCTTACGAAAAGCGGAACAGGATTTAACGTGTGCGCAAGATGTTCTGCGTGGGTTAGCACACGGGGCCTCGGTTTATAGTCTCATCCGAAGGACTTTTGGGGAGAGTGGAGTCTGCACTGATGTTAACTCCAGGGGAAAATATCCACTTAGGCCACGGTACAACGAATTCAGGGGAGGGCGAAACAAAAACTTCGATATCGTGCAGAATGTAATTTAGCATAAACAACAACCAATGCTTGGTGGAGCATGACTACAATGGTCCTATCTTGAACAGGCTTGAAACTTGATGAACACACATTACACTGCACCAATATTGCTGATAACAGACATCACATAAGTATAAGTCAAAATGCAATATTTCATGGCAGGATGACAGCAACAGTATTTGTACGACATAGCTAATTTGACGTATCATTCAGTTAAATAATTTTCATATAAAAACTTCTCCCTTCTTTTAATGGAGTGAGACATGTATATAGATAGATAATGAGTGTGTTTTCTATTTCATGATCTGATTAAATCTAATAGTGGTATACTGACACACTCAGTTACAAAAAAACTTTTCACTTAAATCAGAGTTACAGTGAGCATTCTAGCTAAGAGTGGGAGAGACAGGTAATAATAAACGGACGGACGAATGGACAGACGAGTGGAAAGATGGATAGATGGACAAATAGACAGACAGAGAGACAAACACGATGGACTGTCAGAGTGGAGTATTTACGAGAGTGATGATTCATACATACACATGTTCGCGTGGACAGTTTGATCACACACAGATCTGCTCCTGTATTCAAGCACTTAATCATCATGGGTCATATCTTTTATACTGGACGCACCTCAGGGATGATGAGGAGAACGATTGCAGCTTCCATGTCACTGAGACAGTGAAGACAGCATGGGATTTTTCCTTCAGTGAGATGCTTGAGGAAAGGCCACCGTGATGAATGGTTGCTGTTTGTTGTTGGTTCTTTTCGTTTTATATATATATATATATGTGTGGTGTGTGTGTGTGTGTGTGGTGTGTGTGTGTGTGTGTGTGTGTGTGTGTGTGTGTGTGTGTGTGTGTGTGTGTGTGTGTGTGTGTGTGTGTGTGTGTGTGTGTGTGTTGTGTGTGTGTGTGTGATTCAGATTCAGATTCAGATTCAGATTCAGAATATTTTATTGCCATTTAAGTCATGTAGACTTATTTGACACAACAAAAACATCAACTATAATTATCTAGTTTGGCTAAAAGTGATGTACACTAAAAACATGTTGTATTCTACTTCTCTTTCTCTCTTTTTTCAAAACACTCATACACGTATCTGATGATATCTGCTTGGTGTGTGTGTGTGTGTGTGTCTGTGCCTGTGTGTGCTCATGAGTGTGTTTTTGTTTGCTTTCTTTTTGATTTGTGTGTGGGGGGGGGGGGGGGGTTCGGGTGTGTGCTTTGATTGTGTTTTATTGTGTTCTGTTTTTGTTTAAGCGTGTCGTTTTCTGCTGCACCCCTGACCTAACTTCCCCTTTTCTCCTCATGTATTCTTCCTTTCTTACTCCTACCCATTATCGGTATTATCATTCACTTTTTTTCTTTCAACATCCTTTATTATCCTTCTTCCTCTCCTTCTTCTTCTTCCTCCTCTGCTAAACTGCATTGAACTCTAGCCCAAGACTCCTTATCAAACAGCATCTCCAGGTCTTCACGCCTGCATCATCCATCACTGTCGCTGTCTGATCCACTGGCCAATGAGAAAAATGCAAATGAAGCGTGTAACCCCCTGACACATAATCATTGCAGTACTGCTTGCCATCTCGCCCTAATTACCTTACACTCTCTGTTCAATCTGCTTATTTTGTCCATTGCTACTTCATGCTGTCCCTGTTAAATGCTTGTTTCTTAAACACAACAACACACACACACACACACACACACACAAACACACATACACACACACACACACACACACACACACACATACACACACCATCCCACTTAGATTGCTGACATGCGGAGTAAAAAGGCAATATCTGAAAATAAGACTTTACGTGATACCGTCATTGGATGTCATTGGACTGTTCTTATTATACCGTTTGTTTACAGGACACGATATATAAAAGATGGATATATCTTCTGAAGCAATTTACTCCGAAACTTTCAGGACGTGGTTTGTGTTTCGTCAAGTGATGGTTGTTAGAGCTGATCTGATCAGTCTTGGTGTTGCCCAGAAGTGGATGTCGTCTACATGCATTGATTTTCCTGTCTTGGGTGTCAGCAGGCATCGACATTGTGGTTAAAGACCTTCCAAAGGTTAAAGCTGGCATTAAAGATGAATGCACGTTCTGGCTATGCAGTTCTGGATGTCTGATCTGATAGTATTGATTTTTGCGGCTTTAAGACGTCTGAATGCATTTTGTTTGTGGGTTTAGATGTCTGCGAGTGTTTGTGTTGTAGTTGGGGGGTTTTCCCTGCTGGCATTGGTTTTGTTGGTTCAGATAATGCCAGTTTTGCTTTTGTGATTTTTATTTACAACAGATACAGTTATGCATGTTTCGTTTTAGATGTCTGCAAAGCTTTGCTTTATGCTTAATAAAAACGAAACCATTTCAGAGGTCAGCAGGTGCTGAACTAGCGGTTTGAATGTGTGTAAACATTATCGATGGTGCTCAACTTGTGGCATGCTTTGGCTTGTACAATTCCAATTACCGATTGTAAAGTTCAGATCATTAAAGCAGCCTGAGGCCAAAGGCTTTGTAATTTATTGATGCAAGCAAAAAAACATTGTGAAGATTTATTTACAGAGAAGCCTCTATTCCTCATTTGTGTGTTTATATTATTCCTGGTGCATACACTTAAAAATAATAATACAGTTCTGACCATGCTATGTAAACATAAAAGAGCCTATGGTTTTGGCAAGTGGCACATATTTGTACCTCATTATATATTAACTTCTTAAAATCACGAGACAATTTAAATCTACTTTTAACCGTTTTCCGTCCACCGACCTCAATGTTTGAAGCACCTTTACACGTGAGGCAAAAGAGCAGACACCTTATACCTACCACTATGGGGACGGGATAGCTCACAGGTCAAAGCGCGTGCTCTCCCCCTGCCAAAAGGGTAAGCATTGTTGTTACCTCTTGGATGGGTGACCGTTCGTACACTTTGGCTTCAGTACAGTCCCCCAGTTCACCCAGCTGTAAATGGGTATCTGCCCTCTTTAGGAACAGGAAAGGCAAAGCAGCGAGGATGAAGATGGAAACCACACGCAAAATGCCGGCCCTTTGAGAAGCTGTGTTCTCTAACACGTCGCTCCTCATCGACCACATAAGCTATGAGAACACCTTTCCGTCTGTTGTATACCACTGTATTCCTGATAGGGACGGGATAGCTCAGCGATCAGAGCACTCGCTTTCCCCAGCCAAGTTAAGCATCATCGAGCGTAGTTACCACTTGGATGGGTGACCGTTGGCGAGCCTTGGCTTCAGTACAGTCTCCCAGTTCACCCAGCTGTAAATGGGCACCTGCGTCTTTAGGAACAGGAAAGGTAAAGCAGCGAGGGAGAAGAGATGGGCGCCACCCTCAATATGCTGGCCCGTTGAGAACATGAGGTCTCTAATGCCTCACTCCTCTACGACCACATATGTTATGGGACGCCTTTACCATTTTATTCCTAAATCCGTCACCATAATATCTTTAAAGCCGTTTTGTGGGAAACAAGACACTTTTTCTAGTTCAAAATCTTTCAAATGTTTATAATTTCAACACCATTTTGCACCGTGTATTAAAACTGCCAGTAAAACAACCTACTGCAGATACTGGTTAACTATAACCAAGCGCTTAGATGATCGTAGAACACTGATGCAGAATGCTGAAAGAAAAATATGATCCAGGAAGAGAGAATGAAACACGAAACGGGCAAACTATGTATACACTTTGACCGTTTAATCCATTCAAAGTCTGGACAGGTCTAGTCACGTACATCAGCTTTAACAATCAATAGGTGAATCAACTTTTACGGTGTGAGAGGTCAGAGAACCCAAGTCACTACATGATGTGACTCGTATTTATAGGATTTCACTGCACGGGTAGCGCATACGAGTTAAACTTGCTTTATCGAACTTTGTTTTTGGTGCAGATGTTTGAATGCGATGAGCAATCTGAGTGCGCACGCGCGTGTGTGTATGTGTGTGTGTGTGTGTTTGTGTGTGTGTGTTTGTGTGTGTTCGACTAAGGATGGGTGTGCGCGTGCGTGCGCATGTGTGTATATGAGTGCGTGCGTGCGTGTGATTGTTTGTGTGTATCTTTGTGTATATGTGTGTGTTTATGTGTGTTTGTGTGTGTGTGTGTGTGTGTGTGTGTGTGTGTGTGTGTGTGTGTGTGTGTGTGTGTGTGTGTGTGTGTGTGTGTGTGTGTGTGTGTGTGTGTGTGTGTGCGCGCGCGCGCGCGCGCGTAGATTTAACGCTAGCATGTCAAGAAGGATGGAAAAAGCGACAAAACTACTTGATTTGCATAAAAATAGAAACAAACTTTTTTACTCTACCCCAGACGGTTGTTGTTTTTCTTGTACTACAGTGTCTTCTGTACTAGTACTAATTAATGTCATCATTAGCATCCCTTACTGCTGTGAAAGATACGGACGATAAATTAAACAGGAAAAGAGCTAGACCAGCCTTGTCTGATTAAGAAAAGACCCTTTGAAAAAAAAAAAAGGAAAAAAAAAACTCTAGCTGACTGACTTGAAAGCAGACCAAAACAGTATTTATAAAAGAAAGAAATATGCAAAACAAGCTTGCAAGCAGACATAAATAGCGCAAACAACCACACAAGCAGAGAGATACAAGTAGGAAAACAAGAACAACCCTCCGGCCCCTAACTAATCAGCCAACCGAATGGAAACAAAAAACACAAACAAGAAAACCAGTTAACAGATTACAAAAAATATATATATCAAACATATAACAGTACTGATAATTCGTATGCAAATCAACTATCGGTTAGTATCTTCGCAGACAAACGTAGAGTAATATTTGTCAGTGCACAACTTCATCTCATCTCATCTGCTCCCGTAATCCCTTACAGGGTTGTAGGGGCACTGCAGTGACGAACGTTGCACCAGTTGGCTCTATTTGCGGCGGTTGTGGGCAAGTGCCTGGATTGTGAAGAAGCTCTTCCATTTTACAACTTACACAACGAAAAGGAAAACAAAGAAGCAAAGCTTTGAATATCACATGATATCTCCAAGCCTGGAAAACGCTTGCCCATAGATGAACTGGCGTCGGACAATACCGGGATGGATCTTCGGCTTGTCGACAAACAGTAGAATAGGTAAAGGTAAAAGTGTCCCATAACATATAGGGTGGTTGGGAAGCGAGGTATCAGAGACCTCAGCTTCTCTAGAAGCCAGCACTTTGAGACGGTGCCCATCTCCTCTCCCTCGCTGCTTTACCTTCCCTGACCCTAAAAAAGGAAGGTATCCATTTACAGCTGGGTAACCTGGGGGACTGTACTGAAGCCAATGCGCGCAAAGGGTCACACATCCACCTGGAAACCACGGTTGATGCCGCTTAACATTGACTTGGAGAAAGCGAGTGGAACAAGTAAGAATAATACCAGCAAATCGACTAAAGATTACTACAAACTGTCTCCACTGCTTCATGCAATGAACGACAAGAAAACAACAACAAAAATACCAACACTACCACCACCACCACCACCACCACCACCAACAACAACAACAACAACAACAACCAACGAGGAAGCAACTAAGGTCTAAGTTCCTTCAAGAAGCATGACTGAGCTGACGTAACAAACAGCAAGTAGCTGATTATTTTCAGACGAGGCTGAGAATGGTGGACCAAGGAAAGCAGGATTGAGCTAATCTACTCCAGAGACGCTGAGTTGTCTTACCTTACTTTATTTTTTGTAGTCTTTCGTTGTTTTGAATAAAATGTACTTTCAACACGACAGTAGTAGTTGTAACAATGAATCAAGGATCTAGCGGTCCTGCACCTGTCTACACAGCGAGAAGTCGGAGATTTGAATCTGGTAGTTCTTCCTCTCCGCTGGACCATGAATGGTGGTCTGAGAGCTAGTCTTTGGAATAAGATGATAAATATAGGTTTAAAGTTCAACGCGGATTTGTCGCACGTTAATAAACCCGCTGTAAAAGATGTTTCCCCTGACAAAATTCGGAGGGGAAAAAACCCCACACTGTCTGGAAACTAATACGGATGCAGATAAGACATTTTTGATCTTGTATTTCCTTGTTTTCAGTGGGGGGCGAAGGGGGGGAGGGGGGCGGTAGTATGGATTTGAAATATGTTGTTCATTATGTTTAAGGAGAGTTGCATGCGTGTAAATTATTTGAGTGCAAGCGCTTCGATTTGTTTGTTTTTTTAACAAGATTCAGCGCTCTATAAATTCCATATATTATTATTATTAATGATGATGGTTTGGTTAATCCGGTTGCATACGAAAAAGTTGTCATCGGTGATCAACCTTGGAGCTCTAGCCAAATAACATAACAAAACAAACAAAAACAATAAAACAAGATCAACAGAACAACAACGTGTGTTGCCCCCTTTCGATCGGTAATATCATTACCCGTTAGCGTTATTCATCATCTACAATATCTGCCTGCACTAAAGAACACGCGCTGTGAAGGATGCCTTTCAGAATCAATCAGGAAAGAGATCTGTGAAGAACCGAACTCAAAAGTCACACAGATCGATCATATTAATAGACAATGAGTGATGGTTCTCTCTCTCTCTCTCTCTCTCTCTCTCTCTCTCTCTCTCTCTCTCTCTCTCTCTCTCCTCTCTCCTCTCTCTCTATCTATCTATCTATCTATCTATCTATCTATCTCTCTCCTCTCTCTCTCTCTCTCTCTCTCTCTCGTTTACTATTGCTGTTGCCTCCCATAAAAGCACAAAGAACTTTTGCCGTTTCTTTCTGTTAGCCAAAGTGAAACTATTTACGTGGTTTGTTCTCCTTTATTTTATAGTGGTTTTGCTTTGTTTGGTTCTGTTTTGGTTTGGGTTTGGGGTTGTTGCTGCTTTTTTGAGGGGGGACTATTTGGTTGTTCCCTCTCCCCTTGTTGTTGTCGTTTTTGTTTTGCTCTTGGTTCTTGCTATTTTTTCGGTTGTTTCTGTGTTTTCTGCTCTGCTTTCTTTCTTACTTGTTGCTACTTTTTTTTTCTCTTCGGTGATTTCTGTGGGGATTTTTTTTGTGTAGATATTTTTCCCGTAAGCTGTGTAAGTGTATTTCTATGGGCTTTATTTTATTTTATTATCATATATATCCTTAAGGGTGAGGACTGGATGTAAAAAAGCACATGGGTGCTTATTCATTATCATGGAAATGAAAGAATTTGTCATTGTCTCTCTCTCTCTCTGTATAATTGTGAATGCTTTACTTGTATATGGCTATTGTGTTATTGAAAAATGACTTTTAGGTGGTTTGTTCTCCTTTAATTTTATGGAGGTTCTGCTTTGTTTGGTTCTGTTTTGGTTTGGGGTTGTTGTTGTTGTTGTTTGTTGTTGTTGTTGTTGTTGTTGAGGGGGAACTACTGGGTGTCACCTCTCCCCTTGTTGTTGTTGCCGCTTTGTTTTGCTCTTGGTTCTTGCTATTTTTTCGGTTGTTTCTGTGTTTTCTGTTTTGCTTTCTTCCTTACTTGTTAGTACTTTTTTTTTCTTTCTTTCTCTTTAGTGATTTTTGTGTAGATTTTTCCCCCGTACACTGTGTAAGTGTATTGCTATAGGCTTTATTTTATTTTATTATCATATATATCCTTAAGGGCGGGGACTGGATGTAAAAAAGCACATGGGTGCTTATTCATTATCCTCGAAATAAAAGAATTTGTCATTGTCATTGTCATTGTCTCTCTCTCTCTCTCTCTCTCTCTCTCTCTCTCTCTCTCTCTCTCTCTCCTCCTCTCTCTCTCTGAATGTTTCTGTTGTTGTTTTTTTTTCCCTGAATGTCTCTGTCTCTGTCTGTCTGTCCTCTCTCCCCTCTCTCTCTCTCTCTCTCTCTCCTCTCGCTCCGTCTCTCTCTCTCTCTCTCTCTCTCTCTCTCTCTCTCTCTCTCTCTCTCTCTCTCTCTCTCTCTCTCAATTCTCAATGTTTATGTGGGGATTTTTCCCTAAATATCTCTGTATGTTTGTCTTTCTGTTCCTCCTCCTCCTTCTCTCTCTCTCTCTCTCTCTCTCTCTCTCTCTCTCTCTCTCTCTCTCTCTCTCTCTCTCTCTCTCTCTCTCTCTCTCTCTCTCTCTCTCTCTCTCCTCTTTCGTCCTCTCTCTCTCTGTCTTTTCCTCTCTTTCTCTCTCTGTGTCTCCCCCCCCCCCCCCCATCTCTCTCTCTGTCTCTTTCATTCTCTCCACCCACTACCCATACACATAAACCGATCAACCCCTCGCTTCCTTCCCGTCTTTTTAAGTATTGGTATTGTGTTTTTCCCTTTTGCTTTCTTCATGTCTCTTCTTTCA
>CM054141.1:61462121-61512121 GCA_028751875.1 Rapana venosa
GACACTTAAGTCCAGCCTTAAGACATACCTATTTCAAACCTAAAAGTTTCCCCTTGTGTTTCCTTTCATATGTTTTTCCTGCCTTCAACAGCCGTAATCTCCGTCACCCTGCCAAAGTGAATAACATTTATGTGCGTTTGCGTGTACGAGTGCGTGTGCGTGTGGGTGTGCGAGCATGCATGAATGCTTGTGTGTGTGTGCATTTGAATTTTTAAAACTATTAATTGCAAATCGTTGTATACTTTTTATGTGAGAGTAGGTTGAATGCAAGTGCTTTGATTGTTGGTGTTTTTTTTCAAGACAAGGCGCTATGTAAATTCCATGTATCATTATTACTTTTGTAATTATATCACAATTGGTATTCTCACAAAAGTACCACAGAAATCTGCTAACAAAAGCTAAGCGAGTAAGACCAGGCGGAAAAAGAAACACAGAGAGGGGAGAGAGAGAGAGAGAGGAGAGAGAGAGAGAGAGAGAGAGAGAGAGAGAGAGAGAGAGAGAGAGAGAGAGAGAGAGAGAGAGAGAGAGAGAAAAGAAGCACTGGACATGAAGCGAATCCAGCGCTATCCGTAGTCTTCTTTTTTATGCACACAAAACTAACGGTATAAACGTTCCGTCGATACAGCACTAAGTGACCCATGTTCCACTTTCTTCCTCTTCGTTCAGTCCTCATTCTGCTTTCCGTAGACATTGTACAACCGTCTTTATAGGGATGATAGAAGTGAGATCACTGTACAAGGTGGCCACTTAATGCAAAGGGGCTAAGGACTGGCATTGGGTCACAGAGAGGGCAGCAGAGAGAGAGGCGGGGAGAGAGATTGAGAGAGGGGGAGAAAGATTGAGAGAGGGGAGAGAGATTGAGAACGAACGAGGAGAGAGAGAGAGAGAGAGAGAGAGAGAGAGAGAGGAGAGAGAGAGAGAGAGAGAGAGAGAGAGAGAGAGAGAGAGAGAGAACGCAACAGAGAGAAAGGGGGAGAGAAATTGAGAGAGAGATTGAGAGAGAGAGAAAAACAGACAGATGAAAAAGCAGATACCGAAAGAACAGTTTTTCACTGCATGCGTACACAACCAAAACATTTCGTACATGAAAAAACCCATTATGCAAGCATTGATACAAAAAATATTGCATAACTAACAAGAACTAAATAACAAAAACTGTATCACTTACCTAGTCCCTAAAATCCGACTAACCACACCAGACAGTACCAAATCAACAATTATATATCCTTTAGAATGCATGTTTTGGATCTGATATCATTTCTGTTTCATACTCCTGCACATCTTTTTCTTTTTCATTAGAAATGAGTGATTCAAGTAACATCTGTCAGTGATCGGCTCTTAATATTGAGACTGTAAAAGCGAACAATTGATTGATTGGGCAGATTTAACGTCATCTAATGTTACAGTGATTGAAAACAACAGAGTAGTAAAATCTCTACCTCCTTCCTCTTGTTGTCGTTATTGTTGTTGTTGTTGTTGTGGTGGTGGTGGTGGTGGTGGTGGTGGTGGTGGTGGTGGTAGTGGTGGTGGTCTTATTTTGCTGTTGTTGTTGTTGTTGTTCTTCTTCTTCTTCTTCTTCTCCTCCTCCTCCTCCTCCTCCTCCTCCTATTTCGCAATTCTGCGCAATTCTTCTTCGCAATTCTTATTCTTCTCCGTAGTTCTTCTTCTTTCTTCTTTGTATTCTTCTTCGTCGTCTTCTTCTTGACAATCTCCTCCGCATTTGTCTTCTTCTTCTTCTTCTCTATGTTCATTCCTTGCTTTTTTCTCTGGATTCTTTCTCTATGCATTCTTATTTGAGTTCTTCTTCTTCTTTTTCCTTGTTCTTTAGTAATTATTTTTAATAAGTCGAGCTGGCATCCAACATCCTATATGCCATTTAGTCTTGCTCGTTTATTTCATATAAATCAATGTAGAGTGGCAAACAATTCGAGTGCAGACGTCAACAAGGGTACCACAACAAACTGTTCCATCACTTGCTGACACATACTTGTCATTAAGCTGTCTACATTTTTCTCTGCAAGCTACTGCTACATCATCAACTGACAGTCGCTTGTCTTCTCTAATGGCAGTTTCCATACCCCTCTCCCAATATCAGTTTCGATTTTCTTCTGAGAATGCCAGAGCAAATGTCTTGTATATCAACAATGGGGTAACAGAAAAAGCATAATTTTTCAGTGCAAAAACTTTAAAGATGATGACAGATATATGCATGTCTGTCATAATCGGGATTTAAAGATTTTTTGGGTGGTTATTTTGACATAAAAGTGTGCCACGTTGATAACTTTCCTTGTGAACAAAAAGAAGTTCTTGCTGCTTCATGTTTTAATGATCATCACAACCACCACCACCACCACCACCACCATCATCATCATCATCATTCATCATCATCATCATCATCATCGTCATTGTCATTAGTATAATGCTATTGTAAAACGTTTGTGGTAGAGAATATAAACAAAAAACATTCTCTAGAACTTTCTTTCCCTTTTAGTTTTGTGTTCTGTAGCTACTCACATTGTCTCACTATAGCTCACTGCAGAAACTAGAAATTATCTCTATTAGAATTACACAAACATGAACAGGTTATAGATCTGGCAAAGTTTACATTCTGTGCCTTTAAAAACAGAAAAATCAAAATCCATTTATCAACTAAGACATCCTTCAATTAGGCGTTACTGCGTATGACATAGAAACTGTGCTAAGTTTGTAAGGGATAAAGACCTGTCTGTCTGCATGCTTGTGTCTGTCTGTTGTTTATTTTTTTTATTTTTGAGAAAATAGTTACTTGAAATTATTTCGTGAACTTTATGAATTGCTGCAGTTGTTTGCATCTACCCATCCCCCCCTTGTCAATGGACACTCCAAGTCTGAACAATGAAATCATTTGTCATTGTCATTGTCATTGTCACTAGAGAAAGATGCAGTTTCTTCCCAAATAAATCAACAGAAGAGACACCCTACTTGTTTTGTTTCGTTTTGCTTTGCTCTTGTTCTCGCTTTCTCTTGACAAGAAGAGCTACTTTACCACCCTAACAAACTGCACTAGGGCAAAGTTGAGGATAGATGAGAAAACGGTGTTTTAGAAACGAGGGTCAACAACCAAAAACCAACAGAAAATACCGCACACCCTAAAAATTGTGATGAGAGAAAAACAATTATAGGAAAAGGGAATGAGTAAGAGAGAGAGGAGAATAGAGAAACAAACACACACACACAACACACACACACACACACACACACACACACACACACCACACACACACACACACAAGCATAGAGGCAGAACAGGTTAGAAATATAGGCAGAAAGACATAGAAAGATAGAAAAGAGAGAAAGAGAGTGGCTGCGAGAAAGATGATGAGAGAAACTAAGACAGAAAGACAGAAAGACAGAAAAGACAGAAAGAAAGAAAGAAAGAAAGAAAGAAAGAAAGAAAGAAAGAAAGAAAGAAAGAAAGAAGAAAGAAGAAGAAACGAAAGAAAGAAAAGAAAGAAAGAACGAAAGAAAGAGAAGAAGAAGAAGAAAGAAAGAAAGAAAGAAAGAAAGAGAGATACAAACACACATACAGAGACAGAGAGAAAGACAGAGCGACTTCCATTTTTCCAAAGGATGCATGAGTGAGTGCGTGCGGAACATGCCATATATGCTACAGGACATTTGTAGAATGCGTGGCTATTGACAAGTGGAAACTGTAGAATCCTCCCCCGTTATTGTCTTTGGCGCCACAGAGACTCGAACAGCCATGTCTTGTGTTAGAGAGACAGAGAGACAGACAGAGACACAGAGATAAACAGGCAGAAAGAGACAGAAAGACAGAGAGACAGAGGTTCATTCTTTTAATTTTAGGATAATGGGATAAGCACTAAAGTGCTTTTTTTCATCCAGTCTCCGTGTGTATGCAGTTTTGTAAATTTTGTCATTCGTTCCTAATAGAAAGAGAGAGAGAGAGAGAGAGAGAGAGAGAGAGAAGAGAGAGAGAGAGAGAGAGAGAGAGAGAGAGAAAGAGAGATAGACAGACAGACAGGGAGCAAGAGAGAGAGAGAGAGACAGACAGACAGATGGACAAAGAGCAAGAGAGAGAGACAGACAGACAGACAGAGAGCAAGAGAGAGAGAGGGAGAGAGAGAGAAAGAGAGAGAGAGAGAGAGAGAGAGACAGGCAGACAGACAGAGAGATAGACAGAGAACAAGAGACAGACAGACAGACAGACACAGAGTGAGAGAGAGTGAAAGTACATTCATGGCCCTTTTATTTAGGGGAACATGGTAGCAATCAATGTAAAGCCACGATTTAGCATCACTCACGTTCTCTTTTTTAACCAATCAAAAGCGTGTACATTTACGACGTGGAGGTGGACTGCAGCTCGTGAAACATTATGCACAAAGACATTGTCCTATTCCTCCGTGTTCATTTCAGTATGCCATCTTCCTCTTTGTTTAGTTCTAGATGTCATTTTTCTCTCTGTTCACTTCTTAATGCCAGCATCCTCTTTGTTTATTTATAGATGTTATCTTCCTGTTTGTGTATTTCTTGATGCCCCCTTCATCTTCGTTCATTTCTAGATGCCATCTTCTTTTTGTTCGGTTTTTTTTTTAGTTCTGCACACAGTTGTGTGTGGGACGGGATAGCTCAGTGGTCAGAGCACTCGTTTTCCCCCCAGCCTAAATTAAGCTGTACCGAGCGTGGTTACCAGTTGGATGGGTGACCGTTTGTGCGCCTTGGCTTCAGGACATTCCCTCCAGTTCACTCAGCTGTAAATGGGTACCTGCTCTCTTTAGGGTCAGAGACGGTAAAGCAGCGATGGAGATGAGATAGGCACCGCCCTCAAGATGCTGGCCCCTGGGGAAGTTGAGGTCTATGATGTCTCGCTCCCCTACCACCGCATAGGTTATAGGACATCTTTATCTTTACATTTACACGCACACACATACACACAAGAGCACACACACACACACACGCACACACACAAGGGACAGAATATTGTTTGCGCTGTGATAATGCCTTCGGATGAGACTATAAACCGAGGCCCCGTGTACAAACGCATGCCAGAACATCTTGCGCACGCGTTAAATCCTGTTCCGCTTTTCGAAAGAGTAGGCCATTGTGTGCCGGTGGGAACAGATGACAAAATTTACAAAACCGCATACACACGGGGACTGGATGTAAAACCTGATATAAAAGAATAAATAAATAAAAATAAAATAATAATGCAGCTTTTTGACTCGTTTATTATGCCTATAGCATCACACGGAGCTGAAGTCTGGTTTTCATGGCTTGAAAATGCTCTTCCTTTTTCATTTAACTCAGACATATCGACTTTTTTCTAAACTGCCTTTATTCTAAACATTCACATGAGAAAAGTCATATGAGGTTTTGTAAATATATCTGAGGCTTACACTCCAAAATCAGTGAATCGGCCAACACTGGCCGGATGAGGAAGATTTCCCATGGGAATTCATATTGCATGTCGAGTTATTGGTTATTGGATCCATATATTATTAGATGCACATCATAGCACTTACCTAAACAGGTTGTACAATGATATGCTGAACGAATACAATGGAGTGAAAAACATTCTTGGATATTATTTGTTATAGCTATTCTTTATGACTATCGGCTTGACCATGTATGGAACAATCAATTAAAATTCAGTACAAACTAAACACAGAAAGAATTAAGTCTGCTGTACACCAGCATTTAGAAAGAAAATATGTACAGTTCTGGACACAATACAACCCTCAAACAAGCAGACTAGAAATGTTTGCTAAAATAAGAATAGCAATGACTACCATCTAGAATATTATTGAACTACCGACATCGATCCGTCCCACAAACAAGCTCTTTATAAGCTTAGAATAAATCCTCACGATTTAGACACAGAATGTGATCGATATATACAGGCACCCCAAGAGAAGAAAGACTGTGTAATATGCGTGGAGTTGTAGTATATGGTTTTCATATTTTGGATGCTTGTGTGTTGTTTTATGAGTTACGAACACAAACTAGTGAAAGCAGCGCAACGATCTGACTGCTTGTCTGGGTCAATCCAGTCAGTGTGTATAAGTAACGTGATCCCTAATGATTGATTCAGTTTGATGAGGTTTAAGGACCGTTAGCAGAATGCATTGTAATTGCACCCATCTTCGTGGGCTTCATCATTTACAAACATCTTTCATTGTCTCTACAAGCCTCCTGGGCTACTAAGGCAATAGAGGATGTTTTGTTCTTGTTTACACACTTATATACGCACACATACACATGCACACACATACGCACACCACACACCAACCACACACGCACACACAGTCAACACAGTCACACACACACACCACTACCACCCCCCCACGCACCATCGACCCTCCCATCCAGCCCCCCCCCCCCCCACAACACAACACACACATACACACAACACCCCCCACCCCACCCCAACCACCACCACCCCCCACCACCAACACACCCCCACCCCACCCAACCACCACCACCACCACCCCCACTACCCACCCCACCCCCAACCCTTTGCACACACACACACACATTAACTCACTCACTAACTCGCTAACTCACACACTCATTCACAGAAATGAATGAAAGGACTAGGCGGCCACTGCCGTGATTCCAGCTGCAGCCATTGTTTCCATCACGAGACAATGCCATGAACGGTCCGACAATATGAGCACTGACTGACCCGTGGTTCCACTCTTTTTTCATTCAGACTGTATCCTGGGTTTTTTGTTTTTGTAGTTGTTGATTAGCCAGAGATTCCAGCATAAGCCTGTTGTGTTGTTGGGTTTTTTTTGTCTTTTTGTGGTGAAGAGAAGTCAGATTACTACGTAAAGCAGTCACACTACCAAAAGTGAATACTACCGGGCCTGGGTGATATAGAAAGGGTGAGAGAGTGAGTGAGAGATATAGAAGGAGAGAGAAAGAGAGAGAGAGGGGGGGGGGAGAGAGAGAGAGTAACAGAGAGAGAGATACAAGGACAAAGAAAGACAGATCGATAGACAGACAGACATAAAAGGCGTAAGTTTACTGTGTAAAGCCATCTCGATACGAATAGGGAATACTATTTTGCCACATAGAGAGAAAGAGACAGACATACAGACAGACAGAGGGGGCAGAGAACACGCGCGCGCGCACACACACACACACACACACAAACACACACACACACACACACACACACACACACATAGAAGAGAGAGATAGATGGAGGGGGGGAGAAAGAGAAAGAAAGGGACAGAGAGAAGGGAGGGGGAGAGAGAAGGCTAAAGAACGTGAGAGAAAGCTAGAGAGAGAGAGAGAGAGAGAGAGAGAGAGAGAGAGAGAGAGAGAGAGAGAGAGAGAGAGACAGGGACAGAGAAAAGGGAGGGGGGAAGAAGGCTAAGGAAAAGAATGACAACTAAATAAAATGAGAGAAAGCGAAAGATTGAGAGAGGAGGGGGAGATAGATAGATAGATAGATAGATAGATAGATAGATAGATAGATAGATAGATAGATAGATAGATAGATAGATAGATAGATAGATAGATAGATAGATAGATAGATAGATAGACAGACAGACAGATAAAAAAGAGACAAAAAAGAGACAAAGAAAGAGACATAGGGAGAGAGAGAAAAAAGCACATACCGACGAAAACATGCACACATCAAACATCCCATCCACCTATAACAAGCCAAACCAGCTTACATACAAGCCTAAGCAATATGCCAACAATCCTAACGCCTAACCAATACACGAACAATGCTAACACCTAGCCAAAACACCAACAATCATAAAGCCTAACCAATACACCCACAATCCTAAATCCTAACCAATATCCCAACAATCATAAACCCTAACCAATACACCGACAATCATAAACCCTAACCAATACCCCAACAATCATAAAGCCTAACCAATACACCATCAATCCTAAAACCTAACCAATACACCAGCATTCCTAAAGCCTAACCAATACACCAACAATCCTAAAGCCTAACCAATACACCAACAATCCTAAAGCCTAACCAATACACCAACAATCCTAAAGCCTAACCAATACACCAACATTCCTAAAGCCTAACCAATACACCAACAATCCTAAAGCCTAACCAATACACCTACAATCCTTAAGCCTAGCCAATACACCATCCATCCTAAAGCCTAACCAATACACTCACAATCCTAAAGCCTAACCAATACACCAACAATCCTAAAGCCTAACCAATTCACCTACAATCCTTAAGCCTAGCTAATACACCATCAATCCTAAAGCCTAACCAATACACCCATAATCCTAAAGCCTAACCAATACTCCCACAATCCTAAAGCCTAACCAATACACCAACAATCCTAAAGCCTAATCAATACACCAACAATCCTAAAGCCTAACCAATACACCAACAATCCTAAAGCCTAACCAATACACCAACAATCCTAAAACCTAATCAATACACCAACAATCCTAAAGCCTAACCAATACACCAACAATCCTAAAGCCTAACCAATACACCAACAATCCTAAAGCCTAACCAATACACCAACAATCCTACGCCTCGTCAAAATGCAGAAAATCGATTGCCCAGTCCACAAGATTAGAGCGATCAAACAAAACCCAAATCAAATTATTTTTTTCTGAAAAACCAGTAATTACTTCTTTAATCAGATCTTGTTTGAACTTCTTCTGTTTCCTGTTTTAGCCATTATGTTCGTCGCCTTAATTAGAAACAGCTGATTAAAGTAACTTTTGTCAGTAATTAGACTCATTCATTAAGATTTGTCATGAAAAAGGATCGAGCCGATAGACGGTCTTAATATCACCTGAAAGAGTTTTCATTGACAGTATCGCACACAGAAAACAAATTAGTTGGCATCAATATCGATAACCTCTATTTTCACATTAGCACATACAACGGCTAAGAGGGCAATTTTATCTTACAGATCTTATTTATTTCGTTTTATGTTTTATAGGTGTTAGCTTCTGTTCACCATAAAGGTAAAAATGTAAAGGTAAAGGTGTCCCATAACCTATGTGGTCGTTATGGAGCGAGGCATCAGAGACCTCAGCTTCTCAAGGGGCCACCATACTGAGGGCGTGCCCATCTCTTCGCCTTTGCTGCTTTACCTTCTCTGACCCTAAAGAGGCAGGTAACCATTTAAAGCTGGGTGAACTGAGGGACTATACTAAAGCCAAGGCGCGCAAACGGTCACCCATCCAATCAGTAACCACGCTCGATGCTGTTTAACATTGGCTGGGGGAAAGCGAGTGCTCTGACCACTGAGTTAACCCGTTACCAAGTTTTATTCAAAACCTAGATTATGGGGTTGTATGTTAATTTTGTCAGAGAAACAGTGTGACAACTGCACAAGAAGTTTGTTAGGACTGTTACAATGTTGACAAGAGGAATAAAATGTGACTGTTCCAAGAAATAGACAAAAATTGCTAAAAACAGAAACTCTCTCTCTCTCTCTCTCTCTCTCTCTCTCTCTCTCTCTCTCTCTCTCTCTCTCTCTCTCTCTCTCTCTCGCATAGTCCTTCGGATGAGACTATAAACCTAAGTCCCGTGTGCGAATGCACGCAGAATATCTTGCGCACACGTTGAAACCCGTTCCGCTTTTCGAAAGACTAGGCCATTGTGTGCCAGTGGGAACGGATGACAAAATTTACAAAACTGCATGCACAGTGCTTTTTCCACTATCCTCGAAAAAAATACAATAAATAAATAAAAGAAAATAAAGTAATGCACAGAATAAAACAAAAGCAAAACCTCGAAAACAAAGCAAACTACTTGCCTCAAAAAAAGGAAGAGAGAAGAAAATACTATACTCTTAGTCAATCAAGTCAAGTCAAGTCATGTTTTTATTTCCAGATGGTACATTAAATAAGCAATGCATTTGCTTTTTTTCATCAAGCCATCTATCTAGGAACAAAATCAAGTTTGTGTGTATGTGTGTACATGCACATAGTGTATGTGATTGTGTACATGAGCATGCATGCATTCATATCGTTGAGTGGATGAGCAAGAATGCACATGTGTGTTTATGTACACATATATCCATATCGAAAGTTCGTTCAGACTGTTAAAACTATTAAGGGAGGTACGAGGCTCCGGCTGGAAAAGAACGTAGAGAGAAGAACACCGGGAAGATACAAATATAGAAACAATGAATTTACAACAAAAACTACAAAGATAAATACAAAGCAAACTACCACACTGACATCAAATGGGAAAAAAACGAAACTGAAACATCAAAACATAGAAAGAAAATGAAAAGCGAAACATGCCCATCCGTGTTTTGGTCTCTTTTGACCATTTATCAATTATGGTATTGCAATTAATCATCAGAGAACTACCTCCTATAATAGTTATCTCTATCCACCACTCATAAATAAAGGAATAATGAATGAACACAAAGACATCGGGGGAAAAAACATGAGCAGAAAGGAATGAATGAACGGAAAGATGGCGAAGTGAATCTATCATCGTATCAAACTTCCCAGCACAGGAACAATGAATTTTTTTTAAATCGAGGATAATGGAATAAGCACTTATTGCTTTTTTTACATCCGGTACCCGTGTCTATGTGGTTTTGTGAATTCTGTCATCTGTTCCCACCGGCACACAATGGCCTACTCTTAGGAAAAGCGGAACAGGATTTAACGTGTGCGCAAGATGTTCTGCGTGCGTTCGCACACGGGGCCTCGGTTTATAGTCTCATCCGAAGGACTTTGGGGAGAGTGGAACACAGGAACAATGATAGGAACACTAGCAGTCTTTGGAGGACACACAGCACTGTATGCCCCATAGACCAGCTCCTCTCCATGCTGTGTTCACTGTGCGGGGGCCAGCTATGACAACATAAGCCTTCCGATTGCGAGAAAAAATAGGAGCGTTTGTCTGCACAGTGTTCTCACAGCTAGCAGTGACTCATGGTGTGCCGGACAGAGAGAGAGAGAGAGAGAGAGAGGAGGGATGGGGGAGAGAGAGAGTGAAAGAGAGAGAGAGGGAGGAGGAAGGGGGAGAGAGAGAGAGAGAGAGACAGAGAGAGAGAGAGAAAGAGAGAGAGAGAAGGGAGGGAGAGAGAGTGAAAGAGAGAGAGAGGGAGGGATACAAACATTTTAAAAATTTTATTTTATTCTTTCATTTCAAGGATAATGGAATAAACACTCCTGTGCTTTTTTCATCCAGTCCCCTTGTGTATGCGATTTTGTACATGTTGTTATCCGTTCTCTCTCTGGTACACAATGGCCTACTCTTCCGAAAAGCGGAACGGGTTTTAACGCGTGCGCAAGATGTTCTGCGTGCTTTCGCACACGGGACCTCAGCTTATAGTCTCAACCGAAGGACTTTTTTGGAGAGTGGATTTGTCACTGATGTTAACTCCAGAGGAAAAATCGTCCTTAGAATGAAAGAGAGAGGGGGTGTAGACAGAGACAGACAAATAGGCAGACAAACAGACAGAAAAGAAAGACAGAGACGCAAAGAGATAAGCAGAGAGAAAGAGAAGAGACAGACACACAGACATACAATCAGCGAGGAAACACACAGAGACAGGCATAAAAACGACAGAGAGAGGAAGATAAACAGACAAACAGACAAACAAACAGGACAAACAGGCAGGAAGAAAGAGGCAAAGACATATTAACAAAAATGATGTGCAGACAGAGATTTAAGAAAAAGCAGTAATCTGGACAATAGAGATATTCACTGGTATAATATCCCGTGTATTGATAGAGAGAAAAAAACACTAAACCAACAATATTCGACACAACAATGGTTCTCTCTGAGTGTATTTGTACACCATCTTAAGTCATGGCAGATTTCTCAGAGTGAAATTTGGCCTACTCTCCCCTGAGAGAGAGAGAGAGAGAGAGAGAGAGAGAGAGAGAGAGAGAGAGAGAGAGAGAGAGAGAGAGAGAGAGAGAGAGAGAGAGAGAGAGAGAACGACAAGTTCTTTTATTCTTTTATTTCGAGGACAATGAATAAGCACTCATGTGCTTTCTTTTACATCCAGTCCCCGCCCGTAGGGGATACATGTTAATAATAAACCCAATACTCATACACTCACATAGTATAAAAAAGGGAAAAAACAAAAAACCCTTCAGAACAAATAAACAAACAAACAAAAACAAACAAAAAACCAACGAAACAAAACAAAGACAAAAAGCAAAGAGAGAGAGAGACGCTTTGAGCAATTTATTGTCATTTCCCAATGTGGCCTATTGACAAGGGGGGTTACACACGACTTTTTTTGTAAATACAAACAATTACAAGAAAAATTACATGATGCCTTTAACGTAATGGGAACAAAACACCATAAACGAGCTCTCTATGAACGAATACGACTTTAAGCTCTGACGTAAACTCAGTTTCAAACTGAACACAAAGTAATGTCAAAGGTAAACAACAGGAGCCATTAACCAATAACTAAAATAATAACAAGAACATTCTAGAGTGCTATATTAGACCATCCAATCAAGTTGCATGTGAAATTTTCCAAAAATATTCTTGCTGGAGATTACAGCGAAATTATAAATGTTTCTGTAGGTGTGTCACAAAATGTTGATCTCGGAGAGAGAGAGGGAGGAGGGAGAGAGAGAGGGGGGGGAGAGAGAAAGAGAGAGAGGGGAGAGAGAGGTGGAGAGAGAAAGAGAAAAAGAGAGAGAGGGAGAAAGAGGGAGGGAAGGTGAGAGAGAAGGGGAGAGAGAGAGAGGAGAGAGAGAGAGAGAGAGAGAGAGAGAGAGAGAGAGAGAGAGAGAGAGAGAGCGGGAGAGAGAGAGAGAGAGGAGAGACAAAGAGATAGAGAGAGGGGGGGAGAGAGAGAAAGAGAAGTCGCCACCAGAGCAGCGCAACCCATGACTATTTTTGTAGTTATTGTTCTGTCTGCATGAGTATTTGTTTCCCTATCACAGTGGCTATGAGGGCGAGATAAAGTGCGGAGAATCGATCACCCACTAATCAACATCAGAATCGTTTGAGAGAAAAAAACCTTAAATGTAATTAAAAACTAATCATTTTCAATCAGGTCTCATTGGATCTCGTCTTCATTCCATTTAAGCCGTCCCTCTGATCCTTATTATTAGAAGTGACTGATTAAAATGACGTCTGCCTGCCGTATGATGAGATATTATCTAAATAACTTGTGATGAAGAACGATCCATTCAGGGAACTGTCTTGATGTTATCGCCTGCAGAAGCTAGACACTGACAAAATGCAGACCAAATGAAAGCAAATAAGCACACAGAACAAACTAAAAATACTAAAGCAAAGAAAGCAGGTGGTTTTGATATCAATATGTCTCACAGAGAGAGAGAGAGAGAGAGAGAGAGAGGAGAGAGAGCGTGTTTGGTAGGTTGGTTGCATTATTTCTTAGTTTGCTTGATAGTTTGTTTTTCGCTGGTGTTGTTGTTGTTGATAATGATGCTATTGTTAACAACTCCACAAAATAATTCAAATCCTGAATAGTGGGTTTTTTCTTTACTGAACATTTTCTAGTCAAAGCTGCCTTTTAAGGTCGTCTGCTAGTGTCTAAGAAGGCTGTTTTTCACAAGATTCAGCGCTATATAAATTCCATATATTAATATTATTTATTATTATTATTATTAAGGCTGTGTGGGTGTTAAAATAACAAGTAGGAGGAAGGAAAGCTTTTTCCTCTGTGTAACAAACCTGTCATAAAGCCAAAGCGGGATATGGTGCACTGCTCTCTAACTCACAATCACTGTTGAAACAGTGCAACCACTGACAAAACGCCTCCCTCCCCCTCAGAAATAACGCACAAAATAAAAGCAATCACCACACAGACAAAGAAGCAAACACCTTAAGTTGAAAATACCAAAAAAATAAACACAGACAAAATCAAACAAAATGGCCTTGCAAAACACTAAACAACTTAACAAACCAGCACCCCAAAAAAAATAAAAGCAATCAGCTTATTCACTTTGCTCTGTTTAACCTTACAAGAGAATACAAGTATGTAGAAACCAAATCGAACTACAGAAACACCAGAAACGAATTAAGAAGAAAGACAAAATATGAGAAATATATAGAAATATTAAAAAGAGAAAAACGCAAACACAACAGGCTTTAAAAACAATAAAACTTAATATTGAATACCCATGCTATAATATCTCTTCTCTGGTCTTTCCTAACCATTTTGCCAATGTTGTGATGAGGTTATATGGGTTTTTTTTTAAATTAAGCTACTTTTACAATGATCATTTTGTATCAAACTGTCATACAGAAGCAAGCGCTGAATCAAAGAAGAAAATACAAGTAAATTCTTTTTCCTCTTCGTGGGCAAACGCTCAGACAGCAATAATTCTTGTCTGCCATACGGGTGAAAATGCGTTCCGCTGCCGTTAAGCGACTGACAAATCAGGCCCAGCACATCCGACTTCGGTGTGGGAGAGAATTGTATCTCGTAAGTCTTTCTGGGGACGGGATAGCTCAGTGGTCGGAGCACTCGCTTTCCCCCCAGCCAAGTTAAGCAGCGTCGAGCGTGGTCACCAGTTGGATGGGTGACCGTTTGCGCGCCTTGGCTTCAGTACAGTTCCCCCAGTTCACCCAGCTGTAAATGGGTACCTGCCCTCTTTAGGGTCAGGGAAGGTAAAGCAGCGAGGGAGAGGAGATGGGCGCCGCCCTCAATATGCTGGCCCTAGAGAAGTGAGGTCTCTGACGCCTTGCTCCCCTACGACCTTATAGGTTATGGGACTCCTTTACCTCCTTCCTTTAAGTCTTTCTGGGGAGAAAAAGGATTGATAACGGACCACGAGGGAAGAAAACAAAACCAGTAAGAGAGCGACAGGAAGAAAAGGAACAAAGAAGAAACAAAGGGATAAACAAGGAAATTGCTTGCACCGAATTTAAAAAAGATGGGGATGCTATTTTATACATGACAAGCCCCCGACATTCCCAAGGAAGAGGAATAGAAAAAAATGAACCTCAAAAGGATTCAACAAAAATGACGCTAATAGAAGGACAGACTGATTTCGCCATTATCTACCATTTCCAACGTAAAGACCACGGCCAGAAAGGTGTGTCGATCAGAGCACTGAGTGACCCACACTCCTACTACCCTCCCTTCAGTTCTCCATCCTCAGTTTATCCAGGGATTGTAACAGGCCTTTTGATTGGGAAGAAGAGTAGGACTAGTATGCATAGCAACCCCACAACGCTAGACTGACTAGCGTTTTGCCAGAAAGAGAAAGAGGGGGCTGGGAGGAGAGAGGGAGGTAGGGAGAGAGGTAGAGAGGGAGGGAGAGAGAGAGGGGGGGAGGGAAGAAGGAGAGAGAGGGAGGAAGGAGAGAGAAAGGGAGAGAGAAAGAGACAGACAGAGGGAGAGAGAAGGGGGAAAATGAGAGAAGGGGAGAGAGACAGACAGACACACAGACAGAGAAAGAGATGAGGTAAGAGGGAGAGAAGGGGAGAGAGAGATACAGACAGAGGCGACAGACAGACGGAGACACAAAGAAATAGCCAGAAAGAGACAGAGAAACTAAGATGGAGACACCACAGTGTAATACAGATACAGAGAGATAGACAGAGACAGAGAGACAGAGAGGTACGAACAGAGAAGAAAAATGAGACAGTGACAGAAAGAAAATAGAAAGCATTAAAAAAAAAACTGTTTCGAGAATCAAACACATCTACTAGAACTTAAAAAATAAACATTACAAAATCGGCGACAATGACCAATGATAGCTTTTTGAAGGAGACCTAGTGCCATTGCACTCAATGCACTTTCCGATTGCACAGTGCATTAGCGTTTGAAAGGGATGCTGGCTTTCCTCGTGCTGTCTACTCTTAGCTGTTTGCTCTGGAGTGACGAAAGAGTGAGATGAGGACACAGTTCTATCAGTGCTTGCCATTCCGCTTCAGACCATTAATTGACTACGTTTGCAGTTAGAGAGTATTGTATTGTGTTGTGTTGTATTGTATTGTGTTGTGATGGGTTGTGTTGTGTTGTGTTGTATTGTAATGGGTTGTTTTGTGTTGTATTGTATTGTAATGTGTTGTTTTGTATTGTATTGTGTTGCATTGTGTTGTGGTGTGGTGTGCTGTGTTTTACTACGTTTGCAGTTAGAGAGTATTGTGTTGTGTTGTGTTGTAATGTAATGAGTTGTGTTGTGTTGTATTGTAATGGGTTGTGTTGTGTTGTATTGTATTGTAATGTGTTGTTTTGTATTGTGTTGTGCTGTATTGTGTTGTGTTGTGCTGTGTTGTGTTATATTGTGTTGTATTGTATTGCGTTGCGTTGTATTGCATTCTATTGCACTGTATTGTATTGCATTGCACTGCATTCCGTTGCATTGCATTGTATTGCATTGCACTGCATTCCGTTGCATTGCATTGTATTGCATTGCACTGCATTCCCATTGCATTGCATTGTATTGCATTGCACTGCATTCCGTTGCATTGTATTGTATTGCATTGCACTGCATTCCGTTGCATTGTATTGTATTGCATTGCACTGCATTCCGTTGCATTGTATTGTATTGCATTGCACTGCATTCCGTTGCATTGTATTGTATTGCATTGCACTGCATTCCGTTGCATTGTATTGTATTGCATTGCACTGCATTCCGTTGCATTGTATTGTATTGCATTGCACTGCATTCCGTTGCATTGTATTGTATTGCATTGCACTGCATTCCGTTGCATTGTATTGTATTGCATTGCACTGCATTCCGTTGCATTGTATTGTATTGTATTGCACTGCATTCCGTTGCATTGCATTGTATTGCATTGCACTGCAGTCCGTTGCATTGCATTGTATTGCATTGCACTGCAGTCCGTTGCATTGCATTGTATTGCATTGCACTGCATTCCGTTGCATTGCATTGTATTGCATTGCACTGCAGTCCGTTGCATTGCATTGTATTGTATTGCACTGCATTCCGTTGCATTGTATTGTATTGTAATGTCTACCCCTTTAAGTCACGGCAGGTTTTTCTTCGTGAAATTCGGGCTGCTCGCCCCGAGGGTGGGGGGGGGGTCGGAGTGTATATTCTGGATGACCCCAGGGTATCAAGCTGGAGAACGTCCAACAACATCAAATGATAATAACAACATAATGATAGCAATAACAGCAACAGTGGCAGCATCAGCCGCAATAACCAATGACAACAATAATCCTAGCCTCCACCATTTTCAAAACTTTATACTTTGTTCAATAACAACATCAACAACTACATCAACAACAATAATACCAGCCTACACCTTTTCCAAAATCCTAATCTATGTTCAAAAACAACAACAACAACAACAACAACAATAATCCTAGCCTCCACTATTTTCAAAATCCTAAACTATGTTTAAAAACAACAACAATAACAATAACAACAACAACAACAACAGCAATCCTAGTCTCCATCATTTTCAAAATCATAAACTATATTCAAAACCAACAACAACAACAACAACAACAACAAAAACCCTAGCTTCCACCATTTTCAAAATCATGAACTCTGTTCGAAAATGCCCAGGGTAAAAATATATGTCGTTTCTGGCACTGAAAACACTCTCCACTCGCACTATCCTTTATCCCTCTCTTTCATCCACCCAGGCGTGAACAGTGACATCCCCATCACTGTGCTACATTAAAACATAGATATCAGTTGGCTGCAAAGAAAGCTACACACTTTATCAGTAAAGACAAACCGCTTATTTCTGATCAGCTACGCACTTGTGGTATCAGTTGAAAACAGCTTAAAAACAGCTTATGCATGTTTGAGGTGTCAGTTGAAAGCAGCTTATGCATGTTTGAGGTGTCAGTTGAAAACAGCTTATGCATGTTTGAGGTGTCAGTTGAAAACAGCTTATGCATGTTTGAGGTGTCAGTTGAAAACAGCTTATGCATGTTTGAGGTGTCAGTTGAAAACAGCTGATGCATGTTTGAGGTGTCAGTTGAAAACAGCTGATGCATGTTTGAGGCGTCAGTTGAAAACAGCTGATGCATGTTTGAGGCGTCAGTTGAAAACAGCTGATGCATGTTTGAGGTGTCAGTTGAAAACAGCTGATGCAGAAAGTCACCGCATCGTTGACCGCTGAATGTTGTATCAACAGCTTGTAACCCTTCTAAAAAATCTAAAACAGTAGAAATAATAGATCGCACTCACTACACAGCAGCCAAGCTCTTATACCTCTATATTTCTCGTTATTTCTTTGTCCTTCTTCTTCTTTGGTTACAGCTCCATTTTTCTTTTACCAATGAGGACATATTTTGCGAATGCGACCGATTCTGCCCACCATTAAGGTATACGCATTCCGACTTCAGAGATAGTATTGTTATTTTAAACTCTCTGCTGTAGATCTACACGAGATTTGAGAGCATGATTTAACGGGTGCTTTCAAATATGAACCAAGACAAATTAGCACTGAATCGGCTAAGTGAAAAAGCACGCGAAAATTCCATTTAGTTGTTTCGGTTCGGTTTTGTCAGTGAAATACTTGGATGAGCTGATAGAGCTGTACATGGAAACTGTTTTCCACAGCAGTATTCTCTATCGTATTGGTACTAAGTCAAGCACGGTTCCCCCAGTGCAGAATGTTGATTGCCTCAACATCTATCCATACCTGCTAAGTTGATTAAACGTGCTACAACGCGCCTGGAGCGACCGCGCGCGCGCGCACACACACACACACACACACCACACACACACAGACACACAGACACATACACACACAGAGACACACAGACACACAGACACACACACACACACACAAAAGCACGCCAGCGCCCGCGCAACGGGGAAATATGCATGCGCATATACTCGCACGCACACTATTAAGCATATGCGTACGTCGACACGCATGCGCACATGTTTCCTCGACTTTTAACGAAGAAAGAGACAGAGAGAGACAGAGAAAAGATGGGACATAGAGAGAGGGGGGGAACAGACAAACAAACAGAGACAGATACAGAGAGACAGACACAGAGAGAGAGACAAAGAGAGGGACAAAGACAAAAAGACAGAGAAAGTGAAATAATAAAGAAGGGTAACATAGAACAAACAGCACCTGAACTACATTTTTCAACTAAACGGACCAAAACAAACAAGTATTTGTCCCCCAAAAATCTAACAAAAAAAGAAACCCAAACTAATACATTGTTCAACAAAAAGTCAAACAACCTACCCCAAAAAAACAACATTATTTGATAAAACAAACACAAAAGAAATCCATTCTTCAACGAAACAAGCTAATAGCAAACTCATTAGCCAAAAAAACAAAGCAGCCAACACACACATTGTCCAATAAAACAAACAAAACACAACCTTTCCAATAAAACAAACAAACCACGACAACATTATTCAATCAGACAAACAGAAACAAACACATTGTTAGACAAAACAAACAAAGAATCAAACACACTCACACACCACACACACCACACACACACACACACACACACACACACACACAGTCTCTCACACACACACACACACACGTAAAATTGAAGTCACACACACACCACACACACAGTCTCACACATACACACACACACACACACAGTCTCACACACACACACACACAACACACACCACGCACGCACACACACACACACACACACACACACACACACACACACACACACACACACACACACACAGAATCAGTAAAGAAACAAACGAAAACAAAAGTAGAGTACTCACCAATCCAAGGCCACTCATCGATGGTGAGTCTGTCATCGTCACACAGATAGTCCTCATTGGACTCACTCAGGGGACCTGCAACACCACGTGGACTGACCTGAATGAAGGTAAAAAGGTACAGGTAAAGGTGTCCCATGACCTATGTGGTCGTAGGGCAGCGAGGCATCAGAGACCTCAGCTTCTCTAGGGGCCAGCATATTGAGGGCGGCGCTCATCTCCTCTCCCTCGCTGCTTTACCTTTCCTGACCTTAAAGAGGGCAGGTACCCATTTACAGCTGGGTGAACAAGGGGAATGTGCTGAAGCCAAGGCGCGCAAATGGTCACCCATCCACTTGGTAACAACACTCGATGCTGCTTAACATTGTTTTGGGGGAAGTGAGTGCTCTTACAACTGAGCTATCGCGTCGACGCCCGATGATGAATGAATGAAGATATAATGTAAAATGAATATAATCTGAATGGAGAGATTGATGTAAATGAATACACTAAATAGAATAGATAGATAGATAGATAGATAGATAGATATAGATAGATAGATAGATAGATAGATAGATAGATAGATAGATAGATAGATAGATAGATAGATAGATAGATAGATAGATAACACATAAACATCTAATGATTAAGCAAAAAAAGTTACTTGATAAACATAACAAATAATTAAACCAATAAACATGGACAGGTGGACAAATATAGGTCATAACCAATAAACACAACCAGATGGATGGTGATAAGTTAATTATCGAGTTATATCATCAGTTATTTATTCCTTATGTACTTATTGTCTCAATATGATTCCAGGGTGCGGTGAAGGATACAGATAGCATATTCTTGGTGACCATTAGGAAGCTGGGGAACTCTTAATAACAAAAACATTAACAAACACCACCACTAATAACAACAACATTCATCCTACAGTTTAAAGCCAACATACTCTTCTACAATACATTGATGGATTTTAACACGTGTTCAAGATGTCACTCGTGTGTTTGCCTGTACACATGACCGTGATTTACAGTATAATCCCAAAAGACCCTCTCGGGACTGCAGTCTGAACCCTGGATGTCTCCAAGCGAGCCGCCCCCTCTTACAGGTAATCACATTAATGTTAGTGAACAATCGAACTCGGCCTTCAGGATGCTTTGTTCAAACGTTGACACTCTGACCACTCAACTGTTTTGATGCTCTACAAGGAAGAGAACCCTGCTTAAACACAACAACAATAAAATAATAATAACAATAAAACATAAAAACGGCAGCAATAGCAGGAAGCAAACAAGCGGCAAGTTAAATGTGCTTTGACACGCAAACCTTTCAATAGATAGCAAATCTAGAACGAACAAATAGTGCAAATAGCTTATTTTACTTATTGTATTAAACTGCACTGCAGGCATTGACTGTATTGCAATAACCGTATTTTACTTAATGTACTGAACTGTACTGCAATCATTGCTTGTATTGCCATGACATATTTTACTTATTGTACTGTGGCCATTTATTGCAATGCAACGATTGTGTTGTACTTCTTGTATTGAACTAGACTGCAGCTATTGGTTGCGTTTCATTGAACGTATTTTACTTTTTGCTTAGAAATGTTGTGTATTGCTTTATATTGTAAACCACTAAAAGTCTGGTAAAATGTTATTGCATGAACTTAGCTGCTGTCTCCGTGGAGAGCGTCGTCACAACAACAGCAGCACTGCCTGTGTTGTCCTTGTCTGTGGGTGTCTCTGTCTTCCTATAACCTACTGCTAGGAACACGTCTCTTATTGCCTTGGCATACTTTATATGTGTGTTTATTACACACAGATCTCGGTTTACAGTTTCATTTGGAAGTCTGACTGGCTCCCGAAAGACCTCTCATAGTACGATGAAGAAGAGAAAACTGTGACCGGAGAGGGGAATCCAACCCGCGGTCTTGCCCGTTTAGGACCACTTGCAAGTTTAGGACATCTACCTTACCACAATATACAATCAGTCCCGGAGTAAGCAGAGAAAGGAGAGATTAAGACTTGTTTTTATTCCTTGGCTAGAGCTCCAAGGTTCACCAATAGTAAGATTTGTTGCGTATGCGGCAATTTTTGGTCCGCCATTAAAGTAGTGGCACTCCGACTGCGGGGAAGATGTAGAAACACAACACCAGTGTACATGCAGGATTTTTTTGGATTTGTTTGCAAATATTCTTGTTATCCATGCTTATAAGCACGAACGCGCTACTCTTTCAAGAGGTAGATAAGGTTTAAATATGTGCACGAAATTTTCTTCGTGCTTTCACACACACTGGGTCTCGTTTTCTAGTCTCATCAGACGGACTTTTGGAGAAGTGGAGTTTGTACTGACATTAACTCCGCGGGGAGGAGTGGGAAAGGAGAAAAGGAGGAAGGGAGAAATCCCTTTCAATGGTCATCTTGACGGTGACGTTCTCTCTCTCTCTGTCTGTCTCTCTCTCTCTCTCTCTCTCTCTCTCTGTCTCTCTGTCTCTCTCTCTCTCTCTCTCTCTCTCTCTCTCTCTCTCTCTCTCTCTCTCTCTCTCTCTCTCTCCTCTCTTTCCCTTTGAATCTGTAGTTTATTAGTGTACTGATTTCAGCAATGGAAGTGCAAAGGGATGATGAAGTCATCCCCGTTTTAACCCAGGCCCATGATCTTTCATTTCTGGCACTGTGCTGTTGTTTCTCTACATAGTAACTAGTGTGTGTGTGTGTGTGTGTGTGTGTGTGGTGTGTGTGTGTGTGTGTGTGTGTGTGTGTGTGTGTGTGTGTGTGTGTGTGTGTGTGTGTGTGCGTGCGTGTGTGTGTGTATGTGTGTGTGCGCGTACGTGTGTGTGTGAGAGAATGAGTGAGTATATGTGTGTGAATGTGTGCGCAGCGAATGTGTGTGTATGTGTATGTTGTTGTTGCTTCGATTTTACCTCTGTTCACTCAAAGTGATATGAGACCATGTATGATTGTGTATGCGTGCATGTAGATGCGTGAGAATGTATGTGTGCGTGTATGTATGTGCGTGCATGCATTTATGCATGCCTGCGTGTGTGCGTAGTGTAAGGTAGAATGGGAGGGGGAGGTTGACGCAATATCTGTTTCATATGCCAATAGTGTGTGATACGAAAGGTGACTCCTTCCTTAGGTGTGTTCAACCACACAGTTCATACAGGGGATACTCAGATCATTCTAAACAGTGTCTCCTCTATGAATCAATGCAAATCTCCATCTCTTTGTCATTTTCTGGGGTGCAGTGCACCCTCCACCCGTTCCCCTCCCCCACCCACCCAACCCTCACTTCCCTTTCAACATCTTTTCCCTCCTTGCCTGTATCTACTTCATATTGCTGTGATATTTTTTTGGATTCCGTGTATATTATATATTGATGATTCACACGCTTTTCAGACAAAAATATATGTGTCCTCTGTGTGTGTGTGTGGCGTGTGTGTGTGTGCGTGCGTGTATCTATGTGTGTTGGGAGCGTCGCGCGCGCGCGGTGTGTTTATTATATATTATATTTATATTATATATTGATATATTATATGATATTGATATACTATATATATTATATATATGTTTATGCATTGTGTGTCTTTGTGTGTCTGTGTGCGTCTGTATCTTTGTCTCTGACTGTCTGTCGTGCGTCTGTGTGTGTGTATCGTGTGTCTATGTGTCTGTGTGTCTGCATACCTGTATGCACCCATGTCCGGGTGCAAACAGCATTTTAAGGTCTGATGATTTTTCTGACTGCTTTCAAAGCAGCTTCTCTTCCTGTTCACATTATTTATTCGCTTTGATGGAGACGGAGCGGCAACGATCGTGATACCCTCAACCGTCCGTGTGCGTTCAGAGATGCAAATGCGAGAGGGATAACACAGCGAGAGTCACAGCGTATGTGCACAATATAGGGGGACAAAAGGTTGATTTGGCAAGCGGGATCGTTTGAATCTGTCCACGACAGATTAAAGTTTCAGACGTGGCATTGTGCTGCGCTGGGCTAGTCTGGATCGTTTGAATCCGTTCATGATAAATTAAAAGGTTTGGCTTTTTTAAAATATTTTTTTGTTTCTTGTTTGTTTGTTTCTGGGGGTTTTTTTCGTTCCACAGTTAGAGGTCTATAGTTCATGCATCAATGGTGAGATTTTTTTGTGCATGCGACTGGCTGGGTTGTTTTGGGGGTTTTTTTACTGCACTTTTAAGGTATCCGCATTATGACTTTAGGGAAGATTAGAGTTTGTGAAATGTTGCATTTTACTTTGGTGGGGTTTTTTTGTTCTGTGTATAATGTTGTTTAGTTGGGGGTTGGGTTGCTTTCGTGATGTCGTGTGTCAAATATACTGTACGTTATTGACAATATTGATAGTGGGTTTTATATGCAATAGTAACTCATACATTATGGTGTAGTATTTTCTATACATGATATATTTTGCTGTTGTGTAAATATACTCATTCTTTTTTTCTATGTTTATTTTCATGTATGTGTGTGTTAGTTTTTCCGCTTGCTATTTCTCGATAGAGCCTCACTTTTTGTCTCTTTCTTCTTTCTCTCTCCTCCTCCTCCTTCTCCTCCTACACCTCCTTCTCCTCCCTCTCCTCCTTCTTCTCCCTCCTCCTCCTCCTCCTCCTCCTCCTCCTCCTCCTCCCTCCTCCTTCCTCCTCCTCCTCCTTCTTCTTCTTCTTCTTCTTCTTCGCAATTCTTCTTCTTCCTCTTCTTCTTCTTCTTCTTCGCAATTCTTTCTTCTTCTTCTTCTTCTTCTTCTTCTTCTTTGCAATTCTTCTTTCTTCTTCTTTCTTCTCTTCTTCTTCTTGCAATTCTTCTTGCTTCTTCTTCTTCTTCTTCTTCTCTTCTTCTCTTCTTCTTCTTCATTCTCTATTCTTCTTCTTTCTTCTTTCTTCTTCTTCCATTCTTTCTTTTCTTATTCTTCTTCTTCGCATTCTTTTCTCGCAATATCTTCTTCTTCTTTTTTCTTCCTTCTTCTTCTTCTTCTCTCTTCTTCTTCTTCTTCTTCTCGCATCTTCTTCTTCTTCCATCTCCTTCCTTCTTCTTCTTCTTCTTCTTCTTCTTCTTCCTTCCTTCTTCTTCTTCTTCTTCTTCTTCTTCTTCTTCTTCGCATTATTCTTCTTCTTCGCAATTCTTCTTCTTCTTCTTCTTCTTCTTCTTCTTTTTCTTCGTCTTCTTCTTTTTCTTCTTCTTCTTCTTTTCTTCTTCTTCTTCTTCTTCTCTTCTCTTCGCAATTCTTCTTCTTCTTCTTTCGCAATTCTTCTCTCTTCTTCTTCGCAATTCTTCTTCTTCTTGCAATTCTCTCTTCTTCTTCTCCTCCCCCTCCTCCTCCTCTTCCTCCTCCTCTCCTCCTCCTCCTCCTCTTCCTTCTTCTTCTCTTCTTCGCAATTCTTCGCAATTCTTCGCATTCTTCTTTCTTCTTTTTTCTTTTTCTTTTTCTTCTTCCTTCTTCGCATTCTTCTTCGCAATTCTTCTCTTCTTCTTTTCTTCTTCTTTTTCTTCTTCTTCTTCTTCTTCTTCTTCTTCTTCTTCTTCTCTTCTTCTTCTTCTTCTTCTTCGAAATTCTTCTTCTTCTTCTTCTTCTCATCTTCTTCTTCTTCTTCTTCTTCTTCTTCTTCTTCTTCTTTTTCCCCTTCTTTCTTCTTCGCATTCTTCTTCTTCTTCGCAATTCTTCTCTTCTTCTCAATTCCTTCTTCTTCTTCTTTCTTCTTCTTCTTCTTCTTTGCAATTCTTCTTCTCTCTTCTCGCATTCTTCTTCTTCGCATTCTTCTTCTTTGCATATCTTCTTCTTCGCAATTCTTCTTCTTCGTATCTTCTCTTCTTCCAATCTTCTTTCTTCGCAATTCTTCTTTTTTCTTCTTCTTCTCTTCTTCTTCTTCTTCTTCTTCTTCTTCTTCTTTCTTCTTCTTCTCTCTTGCATTCTTCTTCTTCTTCGCAATTCTTCTTCTCTTCTTCTTTCTTCTTCTTCTTCCATTCCTTCTTCTTCTTCTTCTTCTTCTTCTCATTCTTCTTGTTCTTCTTCTTCTCTCTTCTTCTTCTTTTCTTCTTCTTCTTTCCCTTCTTCTCTTCTTTTTTTCTTCTCTCTTCTTCTACTTCTTCTTCTTCTTCTTCTTCCTTTCTTCTTCGCAATTCTTCTTCTTTTCTTCTTCTTGCAATTCTTCTTTCTTCCTTCTTCTTCTTCTTCTACGCAATTTTTCTTCTTTCTTCTTCTTCTACTTCTTCTTCTTCTTCTTCTTTTTTCGCAATTCTTCTTCTTCTTCGCAATTCTTTTCTTCTTCTTCTTCTTCTTCTTTTTCTTCTTCTTCTTCTTCTTCTTCTTTCTTCTTCTTTTTTTCTTCTTCTTCTTCTTCTTCTTCTTCTTCTTCTTCTTCTTCTTCTTCTTCGCAATTCTTCTTCTTCTTTCTTCTTCTTCTTCTTCTTCTCTTCTTCCTTCTTCTTCTTCTCTTCTTCCTCTTCTTCTTCTTCTTCTTTTCTTCTTCTTCCTTCTTCCTTCTTCGCAATTCTTCTTCTTCTTCTCTCTCTTCTTCTCTTCTTCTCTTCTTCCATTCTTCTTCTTCTTCTTCTTTTCTCTTCTTCTTCTTCTTCTTCTTCTTCTTCTTCTTCTTCTTCTTCTTCTCTTCTTCTTCTTCTTCGCAATTCTTCTTCTTCTTCGCAATTCTTCTTCCTTCTTCTTCTTCTCTTCCTTCTTCTTCTCGCAATTCTTCTTCTTCTTCTTCTTCTCTTCTTCTTCCTTCTTTCTTCTCTCATCTCCTTCTTCTTCTTCTTCCTTCTCTTCCTTCTTCTTCTTCTCTTCTTCGCATCTTCTTCGCAATTCTTCGCAATTCTTCTTCTGCATTCTTCTTCTTCGCAATTTTCTTCTTCGCATTCTTCTTCTTCTTTTCGCAATCTTCTTACTTCTTCTTCTTCTTCTTCTTCTTCTTCTCTTTTCTTCTTCTGCTTCTTTCTTCGCTTTTCTTTGCATTCTTTTCTTCTTCGCAATTCTTCTTCTTCTTCTTCTTCTTCTTCTTCTTCTTCGCAATTCTTCTTCGCAATTCTTCTTCTTCTTCTTCTTTGCAATTCTTCTTCTTCGCAATTCTTCTTCTTCTACGCAATTCTACTTCTTTCTAACTTCTTCTACTTCTTCTTCTTCTTCTTCTTCTTCGCAATTCTTCTTCGTCTTCGCAATTCTTTTTCTTCTTCTTCTTCTTCTTCTTCTTCGCAGTTCTTCTTCTTCTTCGCAATTCTTCTTCTTCTTCTTCTTCTTCTTCTTCTTCTTCTTCTTCTTCTTCTTTCTTCTTCTTCTTCGCAGTTATTTCTTTCTTCTTCTTCTTCTTTTCTTCTTCTTCTTCTTCTTCTTCTTCTTCTTTCTTCTTCTTCTTCTTCTTCTTCTTCTTCTTCTTCTTCTTCTTCTTCGCAGTTCTTCTTCTTCTTCGCAATTTCTCTTCTTCTACTTCTTCTTCTTCTTCTTTCTTCTTCTTCTTCTTCTTCTTCTTCTTCTTCTTCTTCTTCTTCTTCGCAGTTCTTCTTCTTTCTTCTTCTTCTTCTTCTTCGCAATTCTTCTTCTTCTTCGCAATTCTTCTCCTCCTCCTCCTCCTCCTCTTCCTCCTCCTCCTCCTCCTCCTCATCCTCCTCTTCCTCCTCCTCCTCCTCCTCCTTCTCCTCCTCCTCCTCCTTCTTCTTCTTCTTCTTCTTCGCAATTCTTCGCAATTCTTCGCAATTCTTCTTCTTCTTCTTCTTCGCAATTATTCTTCGCAATTTCTCTTCTTCTTCTTCGCAAATCTACTTCTTCTTCTTCTTCTTCTTCTTCTTCGCAATTCTTCGCAATTCTTCGCAATTCTTCGCAATTCTTCTTCTTCTTCTTCTTCCTCTTCTCCTTCTGCTCAAATGACGATAAACATTTCTGTGTCCAGCTTTATCGGCCTTTTACGGTTTCTTTACTTTCTTTGGGAAGCGGACGGCAGTATTTGTCTGAAAATTTATGACTGTCTTGCTGTATTTTGTGTTGAGATTTTAATGTCTGGTTTTATACTGCCGTACCTTTTGGTCGGTAAGAATGGTAATGCCGTTTGACTTTTTTTTCTACTTTTTGTTGTTTTTGTTGTTGCTTTTTTAATGGTTTGTTTAGCTCTGACATTGGTTTCATTTTTGCAGATCTCTCTCTCTCTCTTTCTCTTTCTCTCTCTCTTTCCCTCATTTTCTCTTTCTCTTTCTCTCTCTGTTTCTTTGGTTCGTTTTATATTTCTGGCTATCTCTTCCTCTTCTTGTTTTATTTCTGGTGTTTTTCTTGTGTTTTTTTCTGTCTTTCTGTCTGTTTGTCTGTTGCTCTCTCCCTCTGTCTCTCTCTCTCTCTCCATACACACACACACATATATATATAAATATATATATATTTATATATATATATATATATAAGCTTGCTCTTCTCTTTTATCCATATTTTTCTGTTCCCTATTTCTGTCATTTTGTTGTTGTTGTTGTCGTTGTTGTTATTGCTGTTGTTATTGTTATGTAAAATGAGGAAAATAAGAAGGGAACAGACCCAGAACATCTTGCGCACACATTAAAACCCCTTCCACATCTCGAAACAGTAAGCCATTACGTTCCAGTGGGAGCGGATGACAAAATTTACAAACGCGCATACACACACAGAGACTGGATGGGAAAAAAAGAAAAAGTACATGCGATCTTACTCCATTATCCTCGAAACACAAAAAAAGGAACGAAAGAACAAATAAATGAATCAAGGGATGGAAGGAGCATATCAGGGGATGATAGCTACTTAGCCCAGGAATCTACATGCAAACAGATGGAATGGAATGATTTTATTTTCTGCAGCTTTGTGAAGGTTTTAGTGGGTACAATGCCATATAAAACACTGCACAATACTGCCTGCAGCGCGCTCAATCGGGTTCAAACGGAAACTAGACAATAGCAGTCCAGTCCTTTTGTTCCTTTCAGTCCTCTCTCTCCTCTCTCTCTCTCTCTCTCTCTCTCCCCTCTCTCTCTCTCCTCTCTCTCTCTCTCTTTCTCTCTCTCTCTCTCTCTCTCTCTCTCTCTCTCTCTCTCTCTCTCTCTCTCTCTCTCTCTCTCTCTCTCTCTCTCCTCTCTCTCTCTCTCTCTCTCTCTCTCTCTCCTCCCTCCTCTCTCTCTCTCTCTCTCTCTCTCTCTCTCTCTCTCGCTCTCGCTCTCGCTCTCTTACTCTCCTTCTATCTGTCTGTTTGTCTTTGAGCTCGTAGCTTATCAGTTTGTGTGTCTCTATGGCTGTTGATCTGTATGTCTGTTGGTGAATGTTTTCTCTTTTTTTGTTTGTTAATTTGCCTCTGTACGCCTGTCTGTCTAACTTCACCTGTCTGTCTCTATCTATCACACTGGCTTTCTGTCTCTTTGCGACTCCACCCGTGTCTGTCTTTCTCAATACGTCTATCTGTCTCTCTGCGACTCTCTATCCCTGTCTCTATCCCTGTCTCTTTCCCTGTCTTTGTCTCTCTCTCTCTGTCTGCCTCTATCTGTCTGTCTCTGTCTTCCTGTCTGTCTCTCTTTGTCTCTCTCCGTCTCTGCTTCTTTTTCTTTCTTTCTTTTTTTTTTTTTTTGGGGGGGGGGGCGTTGGGGTTCTTGGGTTTTTTTGGAGAGCATGGTTTAAAAAAAAAAATTTAAAGCCCTCAGCTTATCCATTTACTCTCAATAAACAGTTCGAGTTCGAGTTCGAGTTCTTTCTCTATATCTGTCTCTCTGTGTCTCTCTCGAGTTCGAGTTCTTTCTCTATATCTGTCTCTCTGTGTCTCTCTGTGTCTCTGTCTCTCTCAGTCTCTGTCTCTTTCTATATCTCTCTCTCGCTCTCTCACCCCACCCCCCACCACTCGCCTCTCTCTCTCACACACACACATCTTTAATTCATACACATTTTCATTTTTCTTTCTACAAACTTTGCATGCCATCATTCAAGAATCAAAATCCCAGTGGGCTGAGCTGAGTACTAGGTCAGTCCTAGCAAAAAAAAAATTTTTTTAAAAGACATGCTGCTTTGCCCCCACCCCAACCCCCTGCCCCCCCCCCCCCCTCCCCTCCCTTCCCCCAAAAGAAGCATATATACAAACAGTACGTGGCATTGATTTTAATCGCTGAAACTCAGTGAAAGCTTAGTGGGCATAATGACGCATAAAACAGTGGACAATAGCGCTTGTGTCATGATAAATGGGACTTGGAACAGAAGCTTAACAATCGTGGTTCCTAGCCTACGTTTGCTTCATTCTTTCCTTTCACTCCTCTTTTACCTGTCTGTCTGTCTGTCTGTCTGTCGGCCTCTCTGTCTGTCTGTCCGTCTCTGTGTTTGTGTCAGTCAGTGTGTTTGTATGTGTGACTTTTTAAGTGTATATAATTATTTGTCAGCATATTTTTTTTGTTTAGTTTCTTGGTAAACCTGTCTCTGCTTGACTGTCTGTCTGTCTGTCTGCCTGTCTGTCTGCCTGTCTGTTTGTCTGCCTAGCTGTCTGCTTTCCTACTATCTTGTCTGCCTGTCTGCCTGTCCGTCTCTGTCTGTCTGTCTGTCAGTCTGTCGCTCGCTCTCTCTCTCTCTCTCTCTCTCTCTCTCTCTCTCTCTCTCTCTCTCTCTCTCTCTCTCTCTCTCTCTCTCTCTCTCTCTCTCTCTCTCTCTCTCTCTCTCTCTCTCTCGGGGGGACGGGATAACCTAGTGGTTGGAACATTGCGCTCGCAATCTGATGACCCGAGTTCGAATCCCGCTCAAGGGAAATTTTCCCTGAAGTTAACATTAGTGCCGACTCAACTCTTCCCAAAAGTCCTTCGGATGAGACTAGAAACCGAGGTCCCGTGTGCGAACGCACGCAGAACATCTTGCGCACAAATTAAATCCTATTCCGCTTTTCGAAAGAGTAGGCCATTGTGTGCCGGTGGGAACAAATGACAAAATTTATAAAATCACATACATACGGGGACTGAATGTAAAAAAGCACATGAGTGCTTATTCTTTTATCCTCAAAATAAAAGAATTAACTAATTAATTAATCTCTCCCATTATCTCGATTATCAATTGATTTATAATCTTTTTTTGGTATTTATTTATCTGCTAAAAAGTAAAAGTATGTTCTTTCGAGCCAGAAGGCCCATAGAGCCGGAGCTTATCCCGGTTTCTGTAGCGTTAAGCGAACTGATGGTTTTTCACCACCCCTGTGACAGGACGCTAGTCTGTCGCCAGATACTTCCCCAGCAGAGCTGGTACCCACTTGTACACCTGGGTGGAGTGAGGAAAATAGGAGTAAAGTGTCTTTCCCAAGGACACAACACCGAGCCGAGCGGGGATCGAACCCGCGACCTCTGGATCACGAGTTGACCGCCTAAACCACTCGACCACGGTGCCTCCTATTTATCTGCTAAGTTCTCATTTATTTATCTGTTCTTGTATGTACATATGTATGCATGTGTGTATGTATGTATGTATGTTTAATTCCTTCCTTATATACGACTCCGTCTATGTTTGTGTTTTTCTGTTGCCTGATAAATACATTAACAAAATCTCACTCACTCACTCATCCCTTGGTCGGGACGACCGTTGGGGTACCCGCACGGACGCTGCAAGTGGACCGCCAAATGGTTCTGTCCTGGGCTGCTTTCAGGAGGTTTAACAAAATACCAAGCAATAAAACACCAGCTACTTTACCAAACCTTAGAGAGCAAGAGTGAGCGAGCGAGATGGAGAGAGAGAGAGAGAGAGAGAGAGAGAGAGAGAGAGAGAGAGAGAGAGAGAATCTTTTGTTGAATGAGAGAGAGAATTATCCGAGGGCTTTTTTTTCATGTTGAAAGCTTCTTTTTTTTTATCGTGTTTAATGTCTACTGAAATCCCAGTAGGCATAATACCACCTAAGCTTGTGAACAAAAAGCGCCTGGTTCTCATTCAACTTGACTTCAAATGTCTGTCTACTTGAATGTTTACTTTTTTGCTTTTGTTTCCTTTGCTTTTTAGTTGTTTTGCTTTATTTTGCTGTGTGGGCTTTGTATTTTGTTGTTTGATTGGGTTTGGGTTTTTTTTGGGGGGGAGGGGGGTATTTTTTTTTATCTTCCTCCTCTTCTATTTTGCTTTTCTTCTATCTGTCCTCTTTTTTCCGGGTATGTATGAGTTGGTCCGTGTATGTGTCTGTCAGGTTACTTATCTGCGTATTTGTCTGTGCGTCTTTCTGTCACTCTGTTCATTGTTCTCTCTGTGTGCTGGATGCCTGTCTGTTTGTTTCCCTACGTTTATCTGTAGTTATCTCTAGCTTTGCCGCTCTCTGGTGTATTTTTAGTTTCGAGTATATCAGTGTGTCTGTCTTTTACTCAATGTCCCTCTCTTTTTTGTGCTGGTTCTTATTTTACTCTCTGTTTGTCTGCCTGCCTGACTCTCTGTCTCTGTCTCTGTCTGTCTGTCTCTCTCTCTCTCTCTCTCTCTCTCTCTCTCTCTCCCTCTCTCTCTCCTTGCTCCCCCCCCCCTCTCTCTCTCTCTCTCTCTTCTCTCTCTCTTCTTTCTTTCTTTCTTTACTCCTTTCTTTTCAGTTTCTTTTCTTTTGTTTCTTTGACTGTGTGTCTGCATGTCTGGTGCGTCTGTCTCCGTTTCTGTCTTTCCTTCTGTCTGTCTGTCTGTCTTTCTCTCTCTCTCTCTCTCTCTCTCTCTCTCTCTCTCTCTCTCTCTCTCTCTTCTCTCCCTCTCCCTCCCTCTCTCTCTCCCTCTCTCTCCCTCTCCCTATCACTCTCCCCCCCTTCAACTCACGCTAAGTATCTCGTACGCGTTCTATAATACGCCATATCAATATGCTTTTGACGTTGTATGTGCTGTTCTTCACGTGTGAGGCGGGGAAACAAAATAGTCTGGAGTATCGATTTTCAACTGTGAAACTCCATGAGTACTCGAGGAGGACACTGACTTGTACAAATGCTGAATAATAGCGTCTGTGTCTCGCCAAACCACATTCAAAGCAACAGTTATACAGAGCTATTGTTTCCTGTCTATGTGTGTGCTCTTTCACTCTTTTAAGTTGTCTATTTGATTTAGTCTGTGTTGTTTAGTGTGTGTGTGTATGTTGTGTGTGTGGGGTGTGGTGGTGGTGGTGGTGGTGGTGGTGGTGGTGGTGTGGTGGTGGTGGTGGTGGTGTGTGTGTGTGTGTGTGTGTGGTGTGTGTGGTGTGTGTGTGTGGTGTGTGTTGTGGGTGGGTGGTGTGGTGTGTGTGTGTGGTGTGTGTGTGTGTGTGTGGGTGGTGGGTGGTGGTGGTGTGTGTGTGTGTGTGAGTGTGTGTGTGTGTGTGTGTGTGTACGTGCGCGTGTGCATGTGTGGTGGTGGTGGTGGTGGTGGTGGTGGTGGTGGTGGTGGTGGTGGTGGTGGTGGTGGTGGTGGTGGTGTGTGTGTGTGTGTGTGTGTGTGTGTGTGTGTGTGTGTGTGTGTACGTGCGTGTGTTTATGTGTGGGTGGGAGGGGGAGGGGGGAGGTGTGTGTGTATTTGTGTACGTGTGTGTGTGTATGTATTTATGTGTGTATACGTGCGTGTGTGTATGTGTGTGTGGAAGGGGTAGGTGTGTTGTGTGTGTGTGTGTGTGTGTGTGTGTGTGTGTGTGTGTGTGTGTGTGTGTGTGTGTGTGTGTGTGTGTGTGTGTGTGTGTGTGTGCGTGTGATCGCCAGCCTTGATGTTTGTTTGTGTTTCTGTCTGATCTTTTGTTCTTGTTTTCTTTTCTTTACATACTCGTCTGTAAATATCTACCAAACTGCCGACTCTCTCTCTCTCTCTCTCTCTCTCTCTCTCTCTCTCTCTCTCTCTCTCTCTCTCTCTCTCTCTCTCTCTCTTTCTCTCTACAGGCTACATGTGGTTAATTAGTATTTGGTTCGTTAAACTTGATTTTGTCAAAGTGTTGTTGTTTTTCTTAATTTACGTACCTTGTCTTGTCTCTCCATTTTTTCCCTTCTTTTAATCGACCCGTTTTACTCTTGGTACTGCTGAAGTTTTTGTTTGTTTATTTTCTTTTATAGGTCGATTTTTTCCTCTTCACTAAATGTCAGGTTTACGAGTAATCGTTAGAAGATACATGGTTCCTCTGGTACCAAGCAAGCATGGTTGTGGTTGTTTTGAAAACGCCCAATCCAATCCAATCCAGTCTTGCTGTTTATAGTCCCGCCGACCACAGAGGCCATATCAGGGCTGTCACCTGGTGGAATTTGAAATCTTGGAATGAAAACAGCCCTGCTAGCTGATGCAACCTTTGTTCTGAAATGAAGGGTGATGTTCTGTTGTTGTTGGGGGGATGGGGTGTTATCTGAATATATGTCTGCCTTACCTTTTTTCTCTTTGTGTCTGTGTGTCTGTCTGTATGTCTATCTGTGTGTTTGTCTGTCTGTCTGCCTGTCTGTCTGAAATGTATAAGGATGCAATATCGTTAGCTACAATGGCCCAGGCCAAAAGATATGTCAGTTATTGATGTCAGCTAATTGCCAAAGCCTACACTCTGCTATGTTGTAAAATGTGCTGAGATTGCCTTAAGCCATGACAAGCTCTTCACATAGCAACCTGCACTCTTCTATAAAGGAGAGAAAATCCTATGAAGCTGGAGAATGGCTGCCTGTAGGGCAAGGTACTTTAAAAACAGTCAGACACGCAAACTTCTCATTCAGTGGTGCAGTTACAATCTCACAGTGATTCCCAGGTGAGATGAGTGAGGTAGAGTGCACAATCTGGGTGACCACCGGAGTGTTAAGCTGGGGAACGCACAACCACACCAACATTAGCTAAACACTCACCTTCATAGACCTGAATCACATTGGGGCTCCTCTGCACGAACTTCATGCAGGTGAAAAAGTGTGTCCTGCAACAAAAAGACACAAGATAAAGCAACATAATATCAAGTCATAACGGGTTTAACGTCTGGCAATCTCACATTTGGATCGGTGGTCTAGAGGTAACGCACCTGCTTAGAAAGCGACAAGTCCGGGTTTTAAGTGTGTGGCTGTTCGATCCCCGTTTGTGCCCGAAACTATTACCCCATCCACTAGAACGTGAGTGGTGGTCTGGGTGCTAGTCTTTCGGATGAGCTGATAAAGCGAGGTTCCGTGTGCAATACTCGTTAAGTGCACGTAAAAGAACCCAAGGTAACAAGAGAATTGGCTCTGGAAAATTTCTGTTAATAAAGTCACTCTGATTGGAAACCAAATACATATCTATCTATCTATCTATCTATCTGTCCCGTAGTCTGACGACCGTGGGGGCACCCTCAAAGACTCAGCAACCAGTTCCCTCCATTCTTCTCTCTGTTCTGCCTTTCTCAGGGTTTTGTTGAGTTCTAGGCCTGTCCATTCACTGATGTTATCCTCCCAGCTCTTCCTTGGTCTGCCTCTTCTTCTTCCTCCTTGGACAGTGCCTTGCAAAACTGTCTTTGTAATTCCTTGGGATCTTGTGACATGCCCATACCACTTAAGTTTACGCTTTTTCACGATCGTTAGAAGGTTCTCATAGGGTCCAATGGTTTGCTGGATTCTGTTATGCACGCTTTCGTTGCTTATGTGGTCTTTGTAGGAGATGCCAAGGAGTCTCCGAAAGCATCTCATCTCCACTGCCTGTACTCTTCTCTCCAAATCTGCAGTCAGGGTCCATGATTCACAGGCATACAGAAATATGGATATGACAAGGGAGCGCATTAGTCTGATCTTGGAGATAAGTGAGATATTCTTATCTCTCCAGATGGTGTTTAGTTTTGACAAAGCTGTTATTGTCTGTGCAGTCCTGCATACTACTTCTGGCTTGGATCCCTGGTCGGATACAATGGCTCCCAGGTACTTGAAGCTTTGAACTGTTTCCAGCTTCTGGTCATTAACCCTGATATCAGTGCTAATGCCGTTGGTGTTATTAGTCATCAGTTTGGTCTTCTCTGCACTGATTTCCATGCCGTATGTTTTGGAGGCCTTATCCAAGTGTTCTGTTAGGCTGGCAAGCTCTTTTTCTGATCCTGCTATTCCATCAATGTCATCTGCGAAGCGGAGGTTTGTGATCGTTCTGCCACCAATGCTGACTGATCCTTCATGATGTTCCAGTGCATCAGCCATGATTCTCTCAAGGAAGATGTTGAAAAGAGTGGGTGAGAGTAGACAGCCCTGCCTTACTCCAACTGTTGTTCGAAACCATTCTCCAATGTTGTTGTTGTAGTACACTGCACTGGTGGCCTCACTGTACAGCTGTTTGATGACTCTGATCAGGTTTGCATTGATGCTGTACAAGTTCATGGTTGCCCACAAAGCTGCATGCCACACCCTGTCAAATGCCTTCTTAAATACATATGCAGACAAGAAAAAGGACAAAAATAATGGTTGGCGCTGCTCTTGTGGCGACGCGCTCTCCCCAGGAAGAACAGCCAGATTTTCATGCAGATTACCTGCCGTGACTTAAAGTGGTATACAACTTGGATTTAATTGTAAGCATTTTTATGTTGTAGTGTAGTGTACTGTTTTGTCTTATCTATTTTTGCCTTGCATTGTATCGTGCTGTGTTTTGTCGTATTGTATTGCATTGTATTATATTGTATTAATATTGTTGTATTGTGTTGCACTTTTTATAACTTTGTGCGTTGTATGGTATGGTATGGTATGATATTCTATGTTATGCTATGCTATGTTATGCTATACTGTGCTGTGCTATGCTATGCTATGCTATGCACTGTTATGTTATGCTATGCTATGTTATGTTATTTTCATTTATTTATTATTATTTTTTTTTTTTATTCTTTTATATTGAGAATAATGGAATAGGCACTTATGTGTTATGCTATGCCATGTTATGCTATATTATGTTATGTTATGCTATGTTATGTTATGTTATGCTATGCTATGTTATGCTATGCTATGCTATGCTGTGTTATGCTATGTTATGCTATTCTATGCTATGCTATCCTATGGTAGGGTGGGGTAGGGTGAGATGCGATGCAGTATGGTTTGGTAAGGCATGGTATGGTTTAGTATTTCTATATTTCGTTAAATTGGTATTACCACATTGTGATTTCTGGTTTCTCTCCTCTTATAACACATTCATTTTTCAAACACTGAAACTGTACTTGTTGATTTGTATTTTACTGAATGGTATCATTTACTATCTTTTTGTAATGTTTGCCTTGATATAAAACAACTCTTTGTTGACATCGTTATGCATTTTCTTGCATTGCAATCTCTTCCAAGATGCTGCAGCACCTTCCAGTTGCTGGTGAGAGACAAAGACATGACACAAATTGACAGACAAATAGATAGACAAACAGACAGACATACAGACAGATAAGCAGACACGCTTCCAGACAATGATGCCCAGACACAGAACAATAAAACATTCTGTGCTACAATGGCCTACGGCAAGACGTTCTTTGGGGGGGATAGAAATAGACAGACAGACAACAACGTAGACAGACAGACAGACACACAGACAGACAGGTAAGCAGACACGTAGTCAGACAATCATGCTTAATCTTATAACAATGAAATGCTCTGCCATACCATGGCCTTAGGCAGCAGGCTTGTGTAATGGCATAACATGGTTTACTCTTCATAGACAAATGTAGCATCCCTCAAGGCTGAATCTTTGGGGCATAGAGACAGACAGACAGACAGACAGACTGAGAAAAGTACATGGAGAGAGACAGGGAAATAGAGGGAAAGGTAATGTTGAGGTAGGAGAAAGAGGGGAGTAAAAGGGAAAAGGGGAGACAGAAATAATAGAAGGAGGGAAGGAGAGAGAGAGAAATAGAGAGGGGTGGAGATGGTGGAAAAGAGAGAGATAGTAAGACACACAGAGACAGAGACAGAAAGAGAGAAAGAGGGAGAGAGAAGGGGAAGGAGAGAGAGAGAAAGAGAGAGAGAGAGAGAGAGAGAGAGAGAGAGAGAGGAGAGAGAGAGAGAGAGAGAGAGAGAGAGAGATGGACTTCAAGATTTCAAATGATTTAGTGTTCGAAAGTCTTCAAACTCCTAACACTTTCCACTCTAACTCATACAATGTCCATCGATATACAGTTTTCTTGCACTCTGAAAAAGAGGCTAAAAAAAAATGAACATGACCGTACTTGTCAGCATACAGAATATGAATAATAATGTAAAGCGTGTAACAAAATAGATGTAGTGACCACGTACGGATGCCCCGCTACATGAGCTGGAACTGTTGGTACACGCACACTCACACTCACAGAGAGAGAGAGAGACGGTAAACAAGACATCATACTAGTGCAGAAATGCAAAGCAAAGATAGCAAAAAGCTAGGCAAATACACAGACAGACAGACACACACACACACAGAGAAACAGAGATACATACACACAAACAGACATAGTGACACCAAACACAGAGACGTACAGACAGACATAGAGACGTACAGACAGACAGGCATACAGACAGATAGAGAGACATACAGACACAGAGACAAACATGAACGCATCCAGACTTCAAAGCAGAGAGACAGAAGCTGAACTATGAAAGACAAAAAGTAGCTACAGACTAGACATCAAGCAATATAGATCTGAAATAGGAAAGCAGACCAGACAGAAACCACAGACACGACATACGCGCATACGCACACACACACACACACACACACACACACACACACACACACACACACCACATACACCGCGCGAAGACAAAGCAAGATCCTCAAAAAGAGAGAATAGTAGTAGTAGTAGTAGTAGTAGTAGGAGGAGGAGGAGGAGGAGGAGGAGGAGGAGGAGGAGGAGATGGATGGATGGATGGATGGATGGATGGATGGATGGATGGATGGATAGATGGATGGATGGATGGATGGATGGATGGATGGATGGATGAGTTATGTTGTAGTGTCTGTAAGTTTCTTCTTTTGTTGTTTTTGCTGCTGCTGCTGCTGCTGCTGCTGCTGCTGCTGCTGCTGCTGCTGCTGCTGCTGCTACTGCTACTACTGCTACTACTTTTTAAACCGAGGGGTTTTTTCCCTTATTTTGGTATACTTTGGTTTATTTTTTTAATTTATTGATGTTGCTGTTTTTGTTTTTTTCTATTTTAGGGAGAGGGAGTGCAATGCAGTGCGGTGGAATTAAGACAGACAAAAAGCGTTATGTGCAAGCCTGCAACAGAACAAATCATGCCCCCAACTTACAAATCACATGTTCATGGTGACTCTTATGCCAACGCTTTTTGGCAATTAGGTGAGCATAAAAGAAGAAAACTCCTCTGAAGTCGGAGTATAGCTGCCTATATTGCGAGGAACGTAAAAACAGTCATACACGCAAGCTTCTCATTCAGTGTGCAATTTCAATCTCACTGCGATTCCCAGGTGAGATGAGTGAGTCAGAGTGCACATTCTGGGTGGACCCCAGAGTGTTAAGCTGGGGAACGCACATAGCAACAACAAAGAGACGAGAAAAGCCAAAAAGTTAAGCCTATACAGCAGCAATACTAATCATGAATAGTAAGGCCTGCATCACAGTTGTTTTTTTTTGCTTTTTTATATCTTTACTTCTCTTCAGGGTAAAGATGAGTTTTTACCAAACGACAAGAAGACACACAAGGTTACGTGTACGCACCCAACCAACTTATGACCACTTTCGTACATCACTCACTATTCTCTACAACCGCTACATCAAAGCTGGAGCCGATTCAGCCATTTACGCAGAGAGAGTGATCCAATCTTGTCGGTGTGAAAAAAAGGGTACAGAAATGATTTTGGGAGCAGTATTACAACTGAGGAATATGAGCGCCTCTGCCGCTAAGTGATGAAATAACGATCCAAGATGATGAGGCAGATGATGTCAGGGGAAGATGGTTTTGATCATTCATGCCTGGACCACTGTGAGGACAAAGGGTATCAAGAGGAATATATGGTTCTTTTTATATAAGGCGGTGGGGTGTATATTTCTGCAGTATGGAAAGAAGTCTAGTGCAAGGAAGATTTAGATACAGACCCATCTTTCAATGTTATCACAAATAGTTTTCTTAATGCTGTGCGCAGGATCAAGTGTTTCTCTTATGATGTTTTGCACGCAAATTTCAAGCTGCTGTTGATTTTTTATTTCTGAAAACCTTAGATATGTAAAAAAAAAAATAATAAACTATTTCCTTTCTTTCTGTCTAACCTCTTTCAATTTGATTTGGGAAAAACAATAAAACCTAAAGCTACATAGTAAATAGTACATTTGAAAGTCGTGACTTTATTTTTGTGTTGATGCATGACTGTCTGTCTGTCTGTATGCCTGTATGTATGCCTGTATGAAGACTTTTATAATATAACAGAACTTTTATGTCAATCAATAATTGATCCAAAGGCTTTGTCAGATTTCAGCTAAGGGCCAACGCTTAGATTCTGTATCGTTATGCTATAAAAGCTAAAAATGAAATTTTCAGCAAAACAAAAAATCTCTGAGCCTAACAGATTCCACTATCTTGACAGGAGAAAAGCAGATTTCTCTGAAGTCGGAGTATTGCTGCCCATGTGGCGAGACCTTTGAACAGTTATATTAGCTAACTTCTCATGCACTGCATTGTGCCCTTTTAATCACACGGTAATTCTTAGGCAAGATAAGAGAGCCAGAATGCATGATTTGCTTTTATATAAGAAAAAAGACATGCAAAACAAGAAAGACAAACAAGAACCAGAGAGAGGGAGAGAGAAGGAGAAGAGAAGAGGAGAGAAGAGGGAGGGGAGAGAGAGAGGGGAGAGAGGGGAGATGAGAGGGAGGAGAGAGAGAGAGGAGGAGAGAGAGAGAGAGGGAGAGAGAGGGAGAGAGGAGAGAGAGAGAGAGAGAGAGAGAGAGAGAGAGAGAGAGAGAGAGAGAGAGAGAGAGAGAGAGACTGGCCAGTAGGCATTCAGAAACTCCCAGCCATGTTGCATTCTACAATAGCAGCAGGGCCTGGGCAAGATGTCTTGTGATGTTTAACATGTATAGTGTTCACAGAGAAATGCATTACCACTCAAGGCTACATATTTATTTAGGGAGAAGGGAGCTAGAGGGAGAGAGACAGATGGACGGGGGTTTAGAGGGGAGAGAGAAATGGGGAATGGAATAGGGGAGTGGACGCAGAAAAGAAAAAGAGGGAAAAAAGAATTGCTGAAGGGGGAGAAGAAGAAGCGGAACAGTAATAATGAGAGAAGCTGAAAGGGGGGGTGGAGAGACAGACAGACAGACAAACAGATGGACAATTTGACAGACAGACAGAGAAACAGAGACAGAGTCAGCGACAGGAAAAAAAAGTTGAGAGAGAGAGGACAAAGCTAAGAAAAGAAAGTAACACAGTAAGAAAAAAGCAGAGAGAGAGAGAGAGAAATTCAAAACAGGGAGAAATAGAAACAGTTATAGGAAGAGATATTGCTTAGAAAACTTACAAAAAAACCAGAAAATTTACCTTCTTTTTAAGATAAACATGATGGCAAAATGAACAAAGCAATAAAGATGGAGAGCACAGAAAAGAACAGCAACAACAAAACAGAGCGGAAACATGAAACAAAAACAACTCCCCCACCACACACACAATACTCTCTCTCTCTCTCTCTCTCTCTCTCCTCTCTCTCTTCTCTCTCTCCTCTCTCTCCTCTCACCCACCTCCCACACTCCCACACACACACACACACACACACACGTGCGCGCGCGCGCAACCGCCCCCCAACTTCCCCAGAGACAAAGACAGAAACAAAGGCAAAGACAAAGCGTGGCGTCCTGGAACGGATGGAACCCCATTTGTCATGTGGTCAGTCAGCTTTGTGAGGGACGGGATCGTTTGAAGTGTATTGGTAGGGAAGCCTTAGGCCTCTAACTTTGCACAACTGGTCACTGTTGATCCATTGGTCTCAGCTGTCCCTCGGGCAGTGCTGTGGGTTTTCTTAACACTATATATATTTTAGAGGGGTAGGTCTACTTTTTTTGTTTGTTAATAAAGCGTACTGTTCTTGATGAGTAGCTCATTGCCTGTGGGTAGTATTGATTTCCGTGGTTAGTTAGTTAGTTAGTTAGTTAGTTAGTTAGTTAGTTAGTTAGTTAGTGAGTGAGTGAGTGAGTTAGTGAGTTAGTGAGTTAGTGAGTGACTTAGTTAGGTAGTTAGTTAGTTAGTTAGTTAGCTAGTTAGTTGGTTTGTTGGTTGGTTAGTTAGTCTGTTTGTTTGTTAGCTGGTTAGTTAGCTAGTTAGTAAGTTAGTTGGCTAGTTAGTGGTGATGCTGGGGGCATATGAGTATGAGCAGCATCTACACCTTCCGGAAATTCTGTGCTAGTAATTTCCTCTTTTCTATCCCTCCCTTAGTTTTGTCATGTCCCCTTCTTCCTGCTATTCATGTGTAATCGATTTATTTTCGTAACTTTTTTAAAGATAATTTTTCCTGTCTCCAAGTTTAGGGTTTCTTTCTTTTGCTTTCAGAAGTTTGCTTACGAACAAGTGTGAAAGCCCATCTCATACTTATAATCATAGAAGAGAACACACACACACACACACACACGCACTCACGCACGCACGCACGCACGCACACACACACATACACACAGACATACAACTGCAGAGAAAACATATCAAATCAAAACTGTAGGACTTTTTTTAATTACTTAACTTTTCAACTACTTAACGATGACAACAAAACAAATAAGTTGATAAATTGATAGCCAAAGAACCAATTTAGCTTCTCATTGACAGACAGACTACCGCTTGTAACAAGCGACCAAGTGCTTAATCACAAAACAGAACCAAAGGAAAGACTAGGCACAACACAAAAATCAAAACAATCATCTCCTCTCTTGCTGAAAAGAAAGCGAACCACAGCAAAACAGTGGTGTTGCAGGAAAGAGCAACAGAGACAAATCGTTCAATGATGGTTTTGCAAGGTTAGGGACCTGTGCCTTTACCCTAATAAACATCAGGCAATCACATTCCTCTCTAATCTGGCCGGCCCCATGATAGATGAATCTCCCTTACCCTTTTTTATCTCTGGCCCATTCACTTTGTCTTTGTCCCGGGTTGTATAGGTGTCAGCCTGTGTGTGTGTGTGTGTGTGTGTGTGCCTCAGAGGCACAGGTTTGATCTTTTCTTTATTGTTGTTGATTTGCTTGTTAGCTTGCCTTTGTGCTCAGATTTCTGTTGCTTTGTTTCAGTCTGTCCATGTTTTCTTTCTGGCTCGTACAGCTCCATCACTGTGGGGTTTTATCTGTGTGCTGTCTGTGTCTAGTTATGTCTTTTTTTTCTTTTTTTATCATTCTTTTATATCAAGGATAATGGAATAAGCACTTATGTGATTTTTTACATCCAGTCCCCGTGTGTATGCGGTTTTGTAAATTCTGTCATCTATTCCCACCGGCACACAATGGCCTACTTCTTATGAAAGCGGAACAGGATTAACGTGTGCGCAAGATGTTCTGCGTGTGTTCGCACACGTGGCCTCGGATTATAGTCTCATCCGAAGGACTTTTGGGAAGAGTGGAGTCTGCACTGATGTTAACTCCAGGCGAAAATATCCCCTTGCACGGGAATCAAACCCGGGTCGTCAGATTGCCAGCGCAATGTTCTAACCACTAGTCTATCCCGTCCCCCCTTAATATTTGTGTCTGTTCTTGTCTGTTTGGTAGCTTTTTCTCTGGATGTATTATTTCCCGTTTTAATGACTTTATCTGTGACTGTTTTAACAACTTTTTCCACATTTTCTTTGTTCATTTGTTTGTGTTGAAATTGTCCAGGAAACACCAAAGTGGGCAAATCAGAGTAGATCAGACGAAAAAACGTGACAAGAAAAGTTTACGCCACTTATGTGCTATCACAAACGATACCACTTTTCCCACTGTTTTCAAAGTACACCACGTCAAAATGAACATAAAAAATCTCATTTAATCAATCCATCAAAGTGTTGTACAAACTCAAGTTATAGAGTTTAAAAGGACATTTGAAAACAATAATAAAAAAACACACACACACAACACACACACACACACACACACACACACACACCACAACGTGTATGCATACACTCACGCACACACACAAGAGCAAAAGAAAAGAAAAAATGAATTAAGCAAAATAATGAAGTGATGAATCGACAAACAAATGAAGAAATATACAAAGGAATAAACATGTGAATAAACAAATAAATACAGGATAAGCAAAACAATAAATAAATGGATGATAATTAAATAGATAAATAAATAAATTACCCAATTCAATTATCCACTAATAACATACTCATTATCAGGAACCATTGCTTTATCCTCACGAAAAATAGCCAGAAGGTAAGACGAGACATAAAACAACAACAACAACAACAAAGGAGAAAAACACAAAGGAAAAAAGGGAAACCCTGCCATAGGGGCAGCAGAAATCAATCATTCAATACTAGTTTTCCAGGGTTAGGGGCCGAGCCTAGGGCTTTACGCTAATAAACATCAAGTGATCACGGCCCTCTCTAATCTGACCTCATGATAGACCTACCACACCAGTTCTCTGGCCATTTTCCTTTGTCTTTGTCTGGTCTTTGTCTGGGCAGGTCTCTGCTTTTGTAGCTGACGGAGGGACGTCCTTTTTTATTTTATTTTCTTTTTTATTTTGTGCTTTGTTCTTGATTTGTTTCTGGTCTGGCTTTTTGTGTTCAGATTTCTATTGCTTTGTTATATGCTTCATCAGTTTCTTTGTCTCTGATACCAGTATCGCTGTGCTTTTATTTCAGCCTGTGTATCTGGTTCTGTCTGTGTGTATGCCTGTATGTCTATCTGTCTGTCTGTGTCTGTATGTGTTTGTCTATCTTTCTGTCTTTTTTCTGTCTGTCTGTGTCTCTGTATGTCTGTCTGTCTGTGTCTCTCTCTGTCTTTTCTGTCTGCTATTATTATTCATTATCATATTAGTGTGAGTGAGAGAGAGAGAGAAGTGTGTGTGTGTGGGGGTGCGTGTGTGTTCCCTGTCAATATGACCCAATAATCTGTAATGATGGGTGGTTTTCTTCATTCATTCATTTTTCTTTCATTCATTTATTCGTTCAGTTTGTCAATCAGTTAGTCAGAAAATTATCCATTCATTCTTTTTTATTCTTTCTTCCTTTCTTTCTTCCTTTCTTTCTACCGCTCTTACTTCTTTCTTGCTATCATCTCCTCTTCACCTTTTTCTATCTATTCATGCACATTACCCTTGTCTTGAATTTTCTTGTTCCTTATTTTGTCGGAGTGCTGTATGTTTACAATAAAAAGGTTTCCGTTATTCAGCAACACTGACACATTTTCTCTAAACTGTTGGGGGTTTTCTATGTAAATTATATTGGAAAAAATGGATGGTGGGGTGTGTTCCATTCTCGTTCCGTCTTTCTTAATACTATTTTCAACATTAGTGTTCTTATCTTTACCAACGTTCCCACCCTGTTATTGTTATTCTAATTCTTGTCTTCCCCTGTTTTCGCTTCTCTATTTGTTCTGTTGTTTATTCCATTGTTCTTGTTCGGGGATGTAGTTGCTTGGTTTTGTTTTGTTTTGTTTCTTTATTTGATTTTGGTGCAGCTATTTGTTTTGTGGATATGGTTACCTTTTGTTTGGTTCTGCTGCAGCTATTTTGTTTTGTTGGCTTGTTATTTGTTTGCTGGATTTTTACTTAAGTTATTCACTCCCATTGTAGATGATTATTTTTATCTTTTATTGTTTGCTCTATGGGTGAAGAGATTATGTGCTTTGGTCAGTTGTAGTCCAATATCATATCAAAACAGAAGTTATTACCATCTGGCATGGCGCAGTGGTTAGTGTTTTGGGTAATTGGATGGAAAGTCGTGGCTTCAAGTCCCATAGTTATAAGGAAGTTTTTGCTGACTCTGACCAGCTCGTATCCAGAGTGAGTTGGCTATGGGCTCAATACGAAGACTAGGTATACAGAGATTACCTCCATAAACTTTACGTATATGATTTTCAGTTTTTTGCTTAAATTATCTGAACAACACTGCAGGTGCCTGTATATCTCAGGCTCGGTTGACCGTGGGATATATAAAATATGAAAGTAATCGTAGAGTACAGCCCTGTGAAGTGGTCTCAAAGCATATGCACTTCAATAGCAGCTTACTTTCATAACTATCGTCACTATTGATCATCATACAATAAAAGAAAGTTATCTCTAATTCGGTAGCCCGGGTTGCTCTGGTCTCATGGTGACCTCAGTTTTAGCTTCCACAGACGAGTAAGTCTTTGACTGTGGTGAGTTTGATTCAGAGCCTTTGAGACTTGTGATGGTTACCACCCCGTGTGTGCGCCGCACTCAGGCTGGATCCGCCACTAAGCCATTATTATCGTCAGAAGGGGTTTAGTGTGTGAGAATCCTGCCTGTGCTAGTTGAAAACAGGCCTTACTGAATACCACCGAAGTGAACCAGCAGTAGTGCATGGCCCCCACGGCTGGTGACCCCGAGGTGGCCTGACATAGCGTGGATAAGCTCCCTGTGGATTTCTGATCTTGATGATGCAACATAATATACGTGGGTACAGCTGGGCAGAGAGAGAGAGAGAGAGAGAGGGAGAGACAGAGACAGAGAAAGAGCGAGAGATGAGCGGCATGTGAACTGCAAGACATGATCATTACAATAAAAAGGCAGCAACAAATACAACAACAACCAAAAAAACAAAAGCCCAACCTTTATTTGCATGCCTGTACTAAAACCATGTCACGTTCTTACAATTACAACTGTTCTTAATGGGTATTGCCCTACAATGTGATTCCACAAGGCATCCTGTATACAGTAATCAAACCATGCTGGTGCAAAAACACCACCACCACCACCACCACCACCGCCGACCCCAAAAAACATAGCGAGGAAGAAGAAGATGAAGAAAAGAGAGAAAAAAAGGACATGTGGACGGACCAGCAGTAACTAATCACGGGACTGTTAGCGCCTCTGCTTTTCAACGGCAGAATAATGATCCAGATTGCAGAGCCAGATGATAATCAGAGGAGGGTGCTTTGATCGCTCACGCATAAACACCACTTTGATAACATGGGGGCCACTCAGAGCAATATTATGGGTGTGTGGTTCTTTTTATGGAGGGCTGTAAAACTCTTACAGCACAGCTGGCTGTCCTGTGTAAGAAGACTTCAGATAGAAGCCGGTCTGACTAATATCAGTTGTGGCAAAACAATGCCTGTATGTCTTGTCTAACAGAACAGGTTCCACACTTCAAGCCAATACTGATTGATATTTCCCACTGTTTTTAATTATGTATATTGCTAAATGTAAGTGAATAAAAGTAAAGACAGCTGCATGACCAATAAATTGATCCACTAATCCAAAACTCTAGAGCGAAAATCTAGAAAAATTGTAATATTGACATCAATCATATAATATGTAAAAGTAAGTAAGGTAAAATTCACACCAAGGAACCAATCAACCAATTAACCACCAACTCAATAATTTATTCAATAAGTTGCAGAAACACAACAAGCAACAGTAAATATTTAGTTACGCACTATGACTAGTATCTTTGTATGGCAGTGCATACTTCATAACTAGCACTCAGAAGTATTAAGCAAACGTCTGAAAAGTTAGAATTTTTTTGGGGTTTTTTTTTTTTGCTTGTTTCCTTTGTTTGTCTTTTGCTTGCTTTCATTCTTTCGTGCACGCAAGCGCGCAAGCAAACACACACACACACACACACACATACATACACACCACAGCAGACAAACTGGAGGAAAAAACCCTCAGCTAAATCAACAAACAAATCAATCAATCAATCAATAGATAAACCAATAAATGAACAACTAAATAAATGAATAAACAAATCATCAATGACCCAATTCAATAACCCGCCAGATAGAACCATACCACTCGTCAGAAACCATGTGCTCTATCTCACACTCACACACACACACACACCAAACACAACCACCACACCACACACAACACACACACACACACACACACACACACACGCACACACATAGCCCCAAGGAAAGACAAGCACTGGAAAAACAAAACCAACCAAAAAACCACCCACCAGCAAGCAAGAAAGAGAGAATTGCTGGAGGGGCAGCAAAGACGAATCGTTCAATGATGGTTTTGCAAGGTTAGGGGCCTAGGGCTTTACGCTAATAAACATCAAACGATCACTTGCCTCTCTAATCTGACCGCATGATAGATGGCCCTCCCCCAGTTCTCTGGCTCTTTCGCTTTGTCTTTGTCGTTGTCTTTGCCTGCACACGTCTGTCTGTCTGTGTATCTGCTGCATAGGCGCCGCTCTGATTTTTCTCTTTTCTTTGGAAGGGGTGGAGGGGGGGGGGGGGGGTTAGGAAGGGGTGGGGGGGGGGGGTGGTAGGGATGAGAGATGGGTGGGGGAGGGGTTGCTGTTCTTGATTTATTTGTAGTAAGGCTTTGTGTTCAGATTTCTGTTGTGTTGTTGTTATGGTTTGTAAGTTCTTTTGGGTTTTTTCTAGACTGGTGTATTGGTACCAGTGTGCCTTTTCTCTGCGTGTGCATGTGGTTCTGTTTCTCTTCATCTCTGTGCTATCTCTCTCTCTCTCTTTTTTTTTTTTTACTACGTGTCTTCTGACTCTTTGACTGTCGCTGACTGTATAGCAATCTTGCTTTTATTCATCAACTATTCCTGCCATTTCAATTTTTCTTATTTTCGTTTATTTTGCTGTTGTTGTTTTTTTCTGTCTTTTATACTTTGGTTTTGATACTTGACTTCTTTGTTGTTCCTTTCTTCTTTCAATTGGCCTCAAAATTACAATAGAATTTAAATTTGGTATATAATAAATTCAATGTATATATCTATAGAAAAATAGATAGATAGATAGATAGATAGATAGATAGATAGATAGATAGATAGATAGATAGATAGATAGATAGATAGATAGATAGATAGATAGATAGATAGAGAGAGAGAGAAGATAGATAGATAGATAGATAGATAGAGAGAGATAGATAGATAGATAGATAGATAGAGAGAGAGAAAAAGATAGAAGATAGATAGATAGATAGATAGATAGATAGATAGATAGATAGATAGATAGATAGATAGATAGATAGATAGATAGATAGATAGATAGATAGATAGATAGATAGATAGATAGATAGATAGATAGATAGATAGATAGATAGATAGATCAATTGGGTTGGACTTGCAATTCATCTGTCTTGGTTTGGTGCTGCATTAGGTGTCAGTGCTAGTGTGTGGTAGAGTAACAATAAGGAATTGTAGAAGCTTCTCGGCTAGCATAATCAAACTCTAAAGTGGGGACAAAAAATTAATTTGATACATGCAGTCAAATCAGAGATCAATAAGGTATATCTTGTATTGCAAACTTGTTGGAAAGGAAGTTTACGAGATATGTACAATTCTAAAGTAAAATACAAGATCAATATTTATAGTTGTTGCTTATGATATAAAACAGCGTAGGTTGAGTACATGCAAAAGGAAAATATACAAGTCAGCAATAACGAATGTTTATATACCTGTCCCTACAGAAAATGTGTGTTTAAGGATAAAAACCGTTCTTCGATGTATCTATGTGTGTGATAATATAAATGGTCATTAACATTATCATCATTCCAACCCCTTTGTTTATAGCCCTGCCAACCCCATATATATATATATATATATATATATATATATATATATATATATATATATATATATATATATATATTATATACATATTGTGTTGTATTGTATTGTAAGGGGGTAGGGGGGGAGAACAGACAAAAAGAGAAGAGCCATAAACAGAAACACAAACAAGCATACAGCCAACTAACCAACCAAGCAAACAAACAAACAGACTTATCACGCAGAACACAAATACACCCAAAACAAAGATGTTTCACATACCGATCGTTATTATACTGCAGGACGCGAAACTTGCCATCGCCTTGCTCCGAGACGCACGTGCTGTTGTAAACGAGCTGTCGCTGTGTGCAGCGGTGAGGGTCGGGAGGCGGAGGGATGATGTAGGACCTCCTGCGCTGCGACTTGTGACAGGCCTTCAGGCTTAGGTCTCGCCTCCGCCACATGAAGGAACCCTGAACAACCATAGTGTACAGGAATCAGTTCGTTTGGGGTTTGTTTGGGGTTTGTTGTTGTTTTTCACTTTTCCCGGTTTATAGGAAATGTGTTACTCTCACTCTCTGTCTCTCTCTGTCTCTATCTGTGTCTCTCTGTCTCTATCTGTGTCTCTCTGTCTCTATCTGTGTCTCTCTGTCTCTGTCTCTCTCGCTCTCTCTCTCTCGGTCTCTCTCTCTCTCTCTCTCTCTCTCTCTTCTCTCTCTCTCTCTGTCTCTCTCTGTCTCTCTCTCGCCCGCTCTCTCTTTCTCTCTCAGCGACATTTGTATGTTAATATGTCGTTTACAATTGCCCCCTTTGACTGATGGGCTTGTAGCTTTTGTCAAATAAAAATTCGTTCGTTCGTTCGTTCTCTCTCAGCGACAATAAGAAAAGGTTAATGGCTGATTACAAATTTTAAGAAATA
>CM054141.1:61522121-61529621 GCA_028751875.1 Rapana venosa
CTTTGCTTCTAGCCTTGTTCTTTGTCCTCCTGTCACCTCCTCCCTGTCTATTTTCTGTCTTTATGATCCATTCTCCTGCCTTTTCTGGGCCGTTAACACTGACGCTATTGTCAAAAAGGGACAACAACGTCTGTATTTTCTGAGGAAACTGAACTCATTTTTTGTAGACAAAAAGATCCTTTCCTTGTTTTACAAGTCTTACATAGAGAGTGTTCTAAGTTTTGCTTTCATTTGTTGGTACAATAACCTTAGTGTTAAAAACAAGAATGGCCTGCAGAGAATTGTAAGAATCTGCTCAAAAATAATTGGAAAAGAACAAAGAGATCTCATGTCGTTCTGCAATCAGCAGCTTGTACGCAAAGCCACAGCCATTTTGGCTGATCCTTCCCATGCTTTGTTTCCAGAATTTCAAATGTTGCCTTCGGAACGCCGTTTTCAGTGTCCCATCAGCAAAACTAACAGAAAAAGAAATTCTTTTGTGCCAGTAAGCATTCGAATTCTGAATTCACAATGATGTTGACTACCTAGTTTTTACATTTCTCTGAATTATCTGCCTGATTGTCATTGTTACGAGTGTAGTCAATACATAATTGTGTGTGTGTGTGTGTGGGTGGGTGCGTGGGTGTGTGAAATAAGTCTGTGTTCTAGTCAACTGTCTTAAAACATTGAATTCATATATTGGTGTATGGTGTGGGTGTGCGTGGGCGTGTTCGCACACACATGTACGTGCGTGTGTACGTGCTGCGTATATGCGTGCGTAAAAATAAGTTTTTATGTCTTCTAGTCAATGGGCTTAAAATTGTGTTCACAATTGATGTGTGTGCGTGCGGGCGTTTGCGTGTGTGTGCGCATGCGCGCGTGTGTGTGGTGTGTGTGTGTGTGTGTGTGTTCGTGACATTTTATTTGAAAACCAATATGAAATATAGCTTTTGTGTCTTTGATATATTTGATGAGTATCAATCTGCCTGTCAGTATTGTAATTGCCCTTCATGGGATGATTAAAGTGTTTTTGACTTGACTTGACTTGACTTGACTTGACTTGACTTTTCTTCCAGAAAGACTTTTTTAACAAAAAAACAATTCTCCCACACACCGAAGACAGATGCCCTGGGCCTGACTTGTCAGGCGCTTAAATGGAACGCAACGCATTTTCGCTCATGTGACAGACATCAGTTGCTATCTAAGAGTTTAACGGAGAATACGCTTTCAGATATTAGGCTATCACGCTGTTAAGTCATAACGCACCCTTTGAAATCTTGTTATACAAGTCATCTTTTTGGCTGTTAGGCCAAAAGACTGACAATGAAACAGACGCTCAAAGCCACGTTTGCCCAAATGCCGGTACAAATGATTTCATGAATCCTGCAGGATATAAAACGTATTAAACAAGATGCGGAAAGGGCAATGTCCTCATTAAGACAAAAATAAATCTTGATTAGAACAAGAAGGGGATGTAGCCAGGGTTAAAAAAGGGCTCTTGATCTCTCTGAAAGGCATAATACGGTTGCTTAATGAGCTTCCTGTTTCGCCTGAACTCAGATGTTGTTGTTTTCGTATGAAGAGAGATAGAGTATAAGTGTAAGTCTGTGATCGTATTAGCATGTGTGTGTGTGTGTGTGTGTGTGTGTGTGTGTGTGTGTGTGTGTGTGTGTGTGTGTGTGTGTGTGTGTGTGTGTGTGTGTGTGTGTGTGTGTGTGTGTGTGTGTGTGTGTGTGTGTACGTGTGTGTGTTTGTGTGTGTGTGTGTATGTGTGTGTGTATGTGTGTGTGTGTATGTGTGTGTGTGTGTTTGCGCGCAGCGAGGGACAGGGGATGGGCACCAACCTCAAAATTCTAGCCATTAGATAAGCTGAGGTGTCTGAGATATTCCACCTTAAAAATGCTAAGCCATTAGAGAAGCTGAGGTATCTATCTTGTTCCACCTGAAAAATGCTAAGCCATTAGAGAAGCTGAGGTCTCTAAGATGTTCCACCTGAAAAATGCTAAGCCATTAGAGAAGCTGAGGTCTCTAAGATGTTCCACCTGAAAAATGCTAAGCCATTAGAGAAGCTGAGGTCTCTATCTTGTTCCACCTGAAAAATGCTAAGCCATTAGAGAAGCTGAGGTCTCTAAGATGTTCCACCTTAAAAATGCTAAGCCATTAGAGAAGCCGAGGTCTCTGAGATGTTCCACCTTAAAAATGCTAAGCCATTAGAGAAGCTGAGGTCTCTATCTTGTTCCACCTGAAAAATGCTAAGCCATTAGAGAAGCCGAGGTCTCTGAGATGTTCCACCTGAAAAATGCTAAGCCATTACAGAATCTGATGTCTCTGAGATGTTCCACCTTAAAAATGCTAAGCCTTTACAGAATCTGATGTCTCTGAGATGATCCACATTAAAAATGCTAAGCCATTAGAGAAGCGGAGGTCTCTAAAACAGCGCCCCCCCCCCCCCCCTCCCTCCCAGTGCTCCATGAGCTACTGAACATCTTTATCTTGAAAGAAAACTTCAGCTAAGAACAAATATCTTCGTAAACAAGGAAGAAGCTTGCCGCCTAGCTGTTTGTTATCGCAATATATGTCCTCGTCTCTGCTTCTCTGCCTGTCTGTTCCTGGCTCTGTGAGTATGTCTGATTATTGTACAGCCCTGATGTCGGAATGCGGCTACCTAGATGGTGGGGCAGAAAAAGAAAAGGTCGCATACGCAAAAGTTTCACCATTGGTAGACTTACCTTTCGTTCTTCTTTTCTTTCATTCTTTTATATCGAGGATAATGGAATAAGCACTTATGTGCTTTTTTCCATCTAGTCCCCGTGTGCATGCGGTTTTGTCAATTCTGCCATCTGTTCCCACCGGCACACAATGGCTTACTCTTACGAAAAGCGGAACAGGATTTAACGTGTGCGCAAGGTGTTCTGCGTGCGTTCGCACACGGGGCCTCGGTTTATAGTCTCATCCGAAGGACTTTTGGGGAGATTGGAGTCTGCACTGATGTTAACTCCAGGGAAAAATATCCCCTTGACCAGAATCAAACCCGGGTCGTCAGATTGCGAGCGCAATGTTCTAACCACTAGGCTATTCCGTCCCCTCAGAGCTCTAGCCAAGGAACAAAAAAAATATGGATCTTTATGCTTTCCTGTGTGTCTGTTTAAGACTGTTTGAACATTATTGTGTGTCTGTCTGCCTGGTTTTTCTCTCTGTCTTTCTATATCTGTCTTTCTCTCTCTTTCCCTAGGTCTTTTCTTGTCTTGCTCTGTGTCTCTCCATCACTTTGTCTTTGCCTGTACCTTTTAAGCTGTTTGTCAGCTCTCTCTCTCTCTCTCTCTCTCTCTCTCTCTCTCTCTCTCTCTCTCCCTCTCTCTCTCTCTCTCTCTCTCTCGCTCTCTCTCTCTTTCTCTCTCTCATAACATCTCAAGTCACAGCTCTGGCAACTGACAAAGCTTGTTACAAATGAACTGTGTGTGGATATTTGTTTTCTTGCTTTCTTAACAAATGAGAGTTGTAATTAGCTCGGCGATCCCTTTATGAATGACCCAATGCCCGTTTTGTGAATAAATCGAGTTTGCTCTCTCTCTCTCTCTCTCTCCTCTCCTCTCTCTCTCTCTCTCTCTCCTCCTCTCTCTCTCTCTCTCTCTCTCTCTCTCTCTCTCTCCCCCTCTCTCTCTCTCTCTCTCACTCTCTCTCCCTCCCTCTCCCCTCCTCTCCTCTTTCTCTCTCTCTCACTCTCTCCCTCCCTCTACCCTTCTCTCTCTCTCTCTTCTCTCTCTCTCTCCTCCTCTCTCTCCTCTCTCCTCTCTCTCTCATCTCTTCTCTCTCCTCTCTCTCTCTCTCTCTCTCTCCTCCTCTCTCTCTCTCTCTCTCTCTCTCTCCTCTCTCTTTCTCTCTCTCTCTCCCTCCTTCTCTCTCCTCTCTCTCTCTCTCTCTCTCTCTCTTTCTCTCTCTCTCTCTCCTCCTCTCTCTCTCTCTCTCTCTCCTCTCTCTCTCTCTCATCTCGTCTCTCTCTCTCTCTCATCTCTCTCTCCTCTCTCTTCTCTCAGTTCACGCAGGTAGTTAGTTGCGTGCGTGTCTCGGGAAACGAAGCGGTCATTGATTACAAGAGAGCGGTGCAGGCAACAAGACGTAGAAGAAACCGCGTGTTAACCACAGGCATTGTGATGGCCAGTAGACTATTCATCAAGGCAAAACACCCACAGGGTGGGCGAACGTGCACATAGACATTCGCACACACACACACACACACACACACACACACTCGCGCGCACTCATGACTGGAAACACACACACTTTTTTCTCGCTTTTTTTTTCTTTAGATAGATGGCTTGATGAAAAAAAAAGCAAATGCACTGCTTATTCAATGTACCATCTGAAAATAAAAGTTTGACTTTGACTTTGACTCATACTCACACACATACACACGCGCACACACAGATACCACACACACTCAATCAAACACACACAAACACACACAGGGAGGGAAGAGAGACAGAGACACCAATAGAGAGAAAAAGTGAGAGTGTGAGAGAGAGATCAGAGCAGAGCAAAGCAAAGCAAAGCAAAGACAGACACAAGAGATCAAGACAAACAGAAAGAAGAACAACACTGGGGTCAAACAAGTCATATGCGTGGGCTCATGTTCAGCAGCTGACTTATGACTTCGCCATTCTCTTCTTCTCTATTACTGATGCTGTTGTTCAGCTTCCCTAAGGAGAGAACCTGAAGATGAAAGAGAGACGTCAGGTGAGGCAGGAAAAGTTTTAACCACGTTAGCGTCAACAGCGTCTTCTAGAAGACCACACGCTCGCCCCTCAGTCTTCCTCCTCAGCTTGGTTCTTCCTTTGTCTTATTTTCTTTGCAGAATAAGGTGACCATCACACTGAATCTTTCAAGCAGTACACCTTACGCACGTCGAGCCTGTGTAACTTATTTCTGTCCAGGTCATAGATTAGTATTGGATAAGCTCGTGATATTTCCCCCACACCTGTGTCCACAGGTGGCTTTGCTCTTTATTGGGAAAAACCTGGGTGAATTTTAACTTGAGGAACAAAACGAAAAATTATAATGTATGTAATGGAACATAGGACCGTTGTTTGTAGTTTCTACATAAGGACGTGCAGAAGAATGGAGTTAGAGTCAATGTCAGATCAAGGGCTTAGAGAGGGGGGGGGGGGGGTAAGAACATAAGTAGAACCAATAATTGGCTTAGGGTTTAGGGAGGGGGGGAGATTTAAGAATGTAGTTAGGCTCAGTCTTGTATTCGAGGGTTTATGTGAAAGCTTCTTTAAGAACGTAAGTAGAGCCAATGTTTGAACTAGGTTTAAGGGGAAAGCTTTGTTAAGAACATAGCTAGAGACAATGTTATATCTAGCGTTTAGGGAAAGCTTTGTTAAGAACATAGGCAAAGCCAATGTTATATCTAGCGTTTAGGGAAAGCTTTGTTAAGAACATAGGCAAAGCCAATGTTATATCTAGCGTTTAGGGAAAGCTTTAAGAACTAGGTAGAGCCAATGCTAGCTAGAGGTAGGTTCTAGGAGGGGGTGGTCCTTACAGAACATAGGCAGAACTAATGTTACAGCTAGGGTATAGGGGCCGGGGGCTTTATTCAAGAATGAAGCATGAGACGTGTTTATTCAAGGGCCTAAGGAAAAAGGCCAATTCAAGGAAAAGTGTTCAGTGATCTACAGGTGCGCCTTCAGACCATTCAAGTGTTGAACTATACTGTTCTCTGAAACATGACACTAGTGCTCTGGCTTGGAAATAGAGAGAGAAAGGATTGGGTGAAAATAGTTTTTTCTGCTCATATTTGTTATACTTACCAACATAACTATCAACCTATTAAAAGCAGAAACAAAATAGAGAGAAACAGCAAGGAGCACAAACAGAAAGTCAGAGACAAGACAGCCAGGGACAGCGACAAAGAAATGCTGACAGAAATATAGAGAAAAAGCTTCAACAACTAAGTGTGAAAGAGTGCACTTCAGCCAGCCCACCGACAAAAAAGACAAAACACACACTCACCCTGGCTTCCAGAAACGGTAATGAACTGTCAGAAACAGTAAGACAGGAACACAGAAAGCAATGAAGATGCATCCCTCCTATACCTATGCTCTATTGCCTGAAACTTTTCCTTTAACTCTCTCCTACTCTTCACTAAAGTTACTGTTCAATTTCCCAAGGGAATCGCAAGATGAGAGAGAAACATCAGCTTCTATGGATGGTTTTTTTCCATGCTCACGTCAGTTTGCTCAAAGGCTGTGTGGTTAAGGTAAAGGTGTCCCATCACCTATGTGGTCGTAGGGGAGCGAGGCGTCAGAGACCTCAACTTCTCCACGGGACAGCATATTGAGGGCGGTGCCCATCTCCTCTCCCTCGCTGCTTTACCTTCCCTGACCCTAAATATGGCAGGTACCCATTTACAGCTGGGTGAACTGGGGGACTGTACTGGAGCAAAGGTGCGCAAATGGTCACCCACCCAATAGATAATCACGCTCGATGGTGTTTAACATTGGCTTGGGGAGAGCGAGTGCTCTGACCACTGAGCCACCCCGTCCCCGCTCGTTGTGACTGTCAGGTCTGAGTATGAAAGAAAAAATCAGCAATAGATTGGGGAGGGGGGGGGGGGGGTCAGTAAATTTATTTAAAGAATAGGCTGTAAACTTCACATCCTCCAAACTACTTTTCTATCTACTTGCCTGCCCCCCCCCTCCCCCGATATCACACACACACGCACGTACACACATACACACACGCATGCACATACACACACCACACACACACACACACACACACACACACACACACACACACACACACACACACATACAAACACACAGTGAGATAGAGAAGAAAGATGCAGAAAAACAACAGAGAGAGACACAAACAAACAGACAGACAGACAGACAATCCCTCTGACCAGCAAGCCATACAGACACAACAAATGAGCTAACTGTCAGAAATACAGACAAAACAGACAGACATGCAGACAGACAGACAGACAGACCATCCAACAAACAAAGTGACCAGTGACGCACTGAGACAATGAGAACAAAGTGAGCATGAGACTTTTCACGCGCAGGATTTGCTGCCAGTAAAGTATGACTTTCACACTCGTGTACCCTACCCCGCTACTGCTTTCCAATTTCCCCTGGGGGCTGCAACATGAAAGACTGATGTCGGCCTCACAGGGCCAAGTTCTTCCCAAGTTAGGGACAGTTATTGTCAGGTGGGACAATGGTGAATGTGAAGGAAAAAATAATCAGTGGCATTAGAAAACAAGTTGCAGACTGTACTGGTGGACTGGTGGTCTAGAAGTAAACGCACTTACTTAGAAAGCAAAAAATCAGGGGTTTTAATAAATAATAATAATAATAATAATAATAATAACAATAATATATGGAATTTATATAGCGCTGAATCTTGTAAAAAAAAATCGAAGCGCTTGTACTCAAATCATTTACACGCATGCAACTCCCCTTAAACATAATGAACGACAGATTTCAAATCCATGCGCGCGCATGTACGCACGCA
>CM054141.1:61534621-61547121 GCA_028751875.1 Rapana venosa
ATGCCTACAAACGCTCAGACAGACAGACAGATAGACACACACACGCGCGCGCACGCATGCACGCACGCACACACACACACAAATTAAGACCGAAACATTGAGAAAAGAGATACCAAAACAAACAGACACGTAGAAAGATAAAAAGAGAAAGAGGCAGACAGATAAATAACCAGACAGAAAGACAGATTATGCAAGACATACCCAGTGTAAAAAAATAAAGATATCTCACATTGTTCCTTGTGCATGCAGTCATGTTATGGTTGTATACAAAAACTCCTTTATAACTATGTCTTATAGAAAGAACTCTGATCCCATCCTCATTAAATTCCTGTTCATGTCATTTCCTGCTTTCATCAAGCAGACAGACAATGACTCGCAAAAAAATAGTGAACAAGCTCTATACTAATTTCAATGTCAACCTGCCCATTAAGTGTCGCTTCAACACTCTTCTACTCCCCATTGGTATTGCTTTTCTCAATTTCCCCTAGGGAGTTAACCAAATGACAGAGAGAAATGGCCGCTTCAGTGAGAGAGAAAAAAGTTGAACATTACCAAGTTCAGGTCAGCTTGTTAGATCGGTACTATACTGTGACTGTCAGGTCTGGAATGGTGAAGGAGAGAGAACAAGTTTCAGGTTGCTTAAACATCTTCGTTCCCCCTCGATTGTTTAGGAACCAAGAAAAACGAAACTGTGGAGCTCTGTCTGTCCTCTGTCTCCCTCTGTCCTGTTCTTTGTCTATCTGTCTGTCTTTCTAGCTGGCTGGCTGTCTCTCTGTCTCTCTATCTATCGCTCTCTCTCCCTCCCTCTCTCTCTCTCTCTCTACTCCTCTCTCTCTCTCTTTCTCTTCTCTCTCTCTCTCTCGGCTTGATTGCTAAATAGCAATAAATTTTGCATTTGTCATTTCTCTCTCTCCTCTCTCTCTCTCTCTACCTTCTCTTCTCTCTCTCTCCTCTCTCTCTCTCCTTCCTTTCTGTCTCTCACACACGCACACGCACACACACGACTCTCTCTCTCTCTCTCTCTCTCTCTCTCTCTCGCTCTCTCTCGCTCTCTCTCTCTCTCTCTCGTCCTCTCCTCTCGCTCTCTCTCTCTCGCATCTCTCTCTCTCTCTCACTCTCTCTGGAATTTCTCTCTGTTTCTCTGTCCTCAGTTTCTCTCTGTTTCTGTCTGTCTGTCTGTCTGTCTGTCTCTCTCTCTCTCTCTCGTCTCATCTCTCTTCTCTCTCTCTCTCTCTCTCTCTCTCCTCTCTCTATCTATCTATCTAGCTAGCTAGCTAGCTAGCTTTCTAGCTAGCTAGCTTTCTAGCTAGCTAGCTGCTCGCTCTCACTCACTCACTCATCACACACACACACACTACATCACCACACACACGCACACACACACACCACACACGCACGCACAAACACACACCACACTCATTACAGATACTCAAACTAAAAGAACAAAAACCCTCAACCTCTCAGAACCAGCCGTACCCCCCCTCCACCAACCCAGATAAACACACACACACACCACACACACTACACATACACACACACACATACACACACACTACACATACACACACACACTACACACACACAACACATACACACACATACACATACACACACAATAACACACACACACATACACACACACATACACACACATACACATACACACACACATAACACACACACACACACATACACACACACAAGCACACACACACATACACACACACATACATACATAGCACACACACATACACACACACATACACAAACATACACACACATACACACACACACACACATACACACACATCACACACACACACACATACACACACACACATACAACATACACACACATAACACACATACACACACATAAACACACACAAAACATACACACACACACACTTACACACACATACACATACACACACATACATACACACACACACACACACACATACACACACATACACACACACACACATACACACACATAAACACACACATACACACACATACACACACATACACACATACATACACACACATACACACATACATACACACACATACACACACATACACACACACATACACACACACACATACACATAAACACACATTACACACACATAAACACACACACACACATACATACACATAAACACACACATACACACACATACACACACACACATAAACACACACACACACATACACACACACATACACACACATACACACATACACACACATAGACAAACACTCACACACACACACACACAAGCACACATACATACACACACACAACATACACACACATAAACACACATAACACACATACACATACACACACACACACACACACACACACACACACACACACCAGAAAAGGCGCCATCTTTCTAAGACAAACGGACAAGTCGACATTTCTGACAAGGGGGTGTCGACTGCAAACAGCTACACCGTCCAGAGCTGTCATAATCCGTAGATTGCTGTACGTCCCCTTTATTTCTGCCCTCTGGCTAGTCAGTCAGCTCTAAAACAAAAGTACGACAGGCAAGGGAGAGAGAGAGACAGACAGAGAGAGACAGAGAAGAGAGAGAAAGAGGGAGAGAGAGAGAGAGAGAGAGAGAGAGAGAGAGAGAGAGAGAGAGAGAGAGAGAGAGAGAGAGAGAGAGAGAGAGAGAGAGAGAGAGAGAGAACTCGGACAGATCGATCTAGAGATGATGTGTCTGAACTGCGATAAAATAGCAATGTACTCCTGCGGGAATGGGAAAATAATGAGTTCTTAAGGTAGTGGTGGTGGTGGTGGTGATGGTCGGGGGTGGGTAGGGGGGGGGCGATGGTGGTGTGGATGGGGAGGGGGTAGGGTAGGGAGGAGGATGAAGAGGATGGAGTAGAGGTGGAAAGGGAGAGGGAGAGTGGGGTGTCTGATACTTTTGTTTGTTACTTTTTTTTTGGTGTGAAATTTCTATAATGATATGCGATTGTAATGTGCTTTATTCATATATTTTGATCTCAGTGTTATTAAAAAACAAACTGCTCATAAAACACATTTCGATAAAACGCACACACACACACACACACACACACACGCATATACACGCACACTACACAGCCACCACCACCACCCCTACACATTCACCCATCACAGATCCCCCCAAACACACACACACACACACACACACACACACTACACACACACACACGCACATCACACACACACACACCACAACACCCCTCCCCCAAACACACACACACACACACACACACACACACACACACACACATCGAGTATAACAATAAAAATAAAAAAACCTTCTAGCAACAACATCCCGTTTCTCAGTGAATTCATCAATTACTTTCAAACAACAGGTAGCTCTTAACAAGTACTTGTGGCAGACATTGATATCCCACCTGAGGTTTGGCTTCTGGCGATGGTTTCCTTTTAATATGTCAAATCCCTGAAGTTTACCCGTAACGTACGTAATACGGTCGGCTATTATCGGCAAAAAAGCATATAAAAGGTCAAATGCTGTGTGCTTATTCCTTTCAATTGACAAACGATAAACGATGGTATACTTTAGAGAACTCGAGCCAACACTAATGATGGCTTTTTTTTAAATAAAAAAAGGTCTACATAGAAACGATTAAATGCACAAACAAACAAACGAAAAAGAAAACACAAAAACGGAACACCAACTGTTTTTGTTCTTCTGATTTTATTGCTAGCTCGGTTTGACATTTTCATGTGTGTAGGATAGATGAGATAAAGTTTGACAACTGGATGCAGTACTGTATCGTTATTGACTAACTTCATAACTCTGTAGGATAAATGTAGATGCAAAATCACTGAAGATGTGTGGTTGTTGGTTGTTGGTTGTTTGTATTTTGCACTGGTATGCGCGCTGTTGTTTAGCTAGTTATTTATTTATTTATTTATACCACTTTAAGTCACGAGATTTCTCTGCGTAAAATGCGGGCTGCTCTCCCCGGGGAGAGCACATGGCCACAAGAGCAGCGCCACTGGGTTTCTTTTGTCTGCAACTGTATTTGTTTCCCTATCAGAGTGGCTTTTTTCTAAGAATTTTGCCAGCGACAACTCTCTTGTTGCCGTGGGTTCTTTTACGTACGCTGAATAATTGTATGTAACACAAGGGACCTCGGTTTAACGTCTTATCCGAAAGACTAGCGCCCAGACCACCACTCATGGTCTAATGGATGGGGAAAAAGTTTCGGGCCCAAACGGGATACGAACCACCGAACACTTCCGACCCGGACTTTTCGCTTTCTAGACAGGCGCGTTACCTCTAGACCACCGAGCCACTGTACACTCTCACACACAGGCACACAGACACAAGCACAGACACACACACACACACACACACACACACACACACACACACACACACACACACACACACACATGGATAGCTTTCAAATCAAGTGGGTTTTCTGTGGGGACAATATGGAACTGTCAGGGTTTTGTTTTTTTGCAGCGTTCTGTGAAAGAAAATGGAGAAAATTGTTCTTTAAATCCTGATTAATCGAGACTAGACCCCTTATTGTGCGATTCACTGAAAAATATGCTGTTACATGAAAGAGAGGGCTTAGTTTTCTGGATAGTGTGGAATACAGATTCCCTGTGTTTTACAATGCTGGTACAGTAGTTCAGATCGACTGTGTAATAATGCACATACTTGCAATCTGACGACCCGGGTTCGAATCCTGTTCAAGGGGATTTTTCCCTTGGAGTTTACATCAGTGCCGACTCCACTCTCCCCAAAAGTTCTTCGGTTGAGACTATTAACGGTGGCCTCGCGTGCGAACGCACGCAGAACATCTCGCGCACACGTTAAATCCTGTTCCGCTTTTCGAAAGAGTAGGCCATTCTGTGCCGGTGGGAAGAGATGACAAAATTTACAAAACTGCGTACACACGGTGACAGTATGTAAAAAAGCACAAGGGTGCTTATTCCATTGTCTTCGATATAGAAGAATAAATAAATTAATAAATATGCATCTCTCTCTCTCTCTCTCTCTCTCTCTCTCTCTCTCTCTCTAAAATATTGGCTGAAGATGACGACAATGCCTGAACACAGATTTCCGCTAAAAGCTTACAAAATGTTGTACAACCTTCATTGCAACAATAAGAATAATTGGGTCTCCAAAATATGTTTCACATTGTATCGTTATGGGTTTGGTCATGTGTGGGAAAACCAAGGGGTCACATGTATTAATGGCTTTTTGCGTGAATTCAGACAGAGACTTATAGATTGTTTTCATCAGGACTGGAATAGTGATGTCTCTGGAGAACGATTTTCATTTTATACATCCTTTAAATCTGTTCCTGGTCTACCACAAGCCGTGTTTGAAGTGAAGAATTATGCTGTAACAAAACAGTTGTTACGTTTTAGATTAGGTGTCTCACCATTAAAAACTCATAGGTATCGACATGTTGCTGAATCAGTAGAAAGTTTATTTTGTCCATTTTGTAAAGATGCTCTTGAATCGGAAGTTCACGTTTTGTTGGTGTGTCCAGTATATTGTGAAATTAGGGAAAAATACTTACCTCATAAATTTTTCTCACGACCATCAGGGTTTGCAGCGACACTTCTGATGGCCAGTGAAAAACATTCTAAAGCACTTGCATGGTATATATTCGAAGCTTTTCAAAAGAGGCGAAATGAAACAGAAAAACCATGACAGACTTCTTAAATCAACCAACATGTTTATTGTTTTGAAAACGTGGAAGATCTTGATTATTCATTTCTGGTATGCCATTTGTATATTAATGAGAATTAGCTTATTTGCATTTGTAAGGGCATGTGTGTATGGTGTGTGTGCATGCATGCACATGTGTTTGTGTATAATAATAGGTGTGAAAGTGTGTGCGTGTGCGAGCGTGTGTGCATGCATGCGTGTGTATGAGTATGTGTGTGAGTATGTGTGTGCGCAATGGAGAGAGAGAGGGAGAGAGAGAGAGTGCACATTAGACTGATCTTTACATGCAACCTTGAAATTATTGACAAATTTAATGTGAAGTGTTTTGCTTTAGTTTGTTTTGCTTCAAGATGTTCTGAATCTCATGTCATGGGCATATGGCCTGGTACATTAAATTTTCCGAGTTCCGAGTTCTCTCTCTCTCTCCCTCACTCTCTCTCTCTCTCTCTCTCTCCTCTCTCTCTCTCTCTCTCCTCTCTCTCTCTCTCTCTCTCTCTCTCTCTCTAAATAATTTATTTAATGAAATGAAAGAGAGTGAAGAAGAAGAAGAAGAAGAAGAAGAACAACAACAACAACAACAACAACAACAAGATAAAGAAGAAGAAGATAAAGAAGAAGAAGAAGATGAAGAAGATGAAAACGATGATGATGATGATGATGATGATGATGATGATGATGATGATGATGACGACGACGACGATGATGACGACGACGACGACGATGATGATGATGGTGATGACGACGACGACGATGATGACGATATGACGATGACGACGACGACGACGAAGAAGAAGAAGAAAAAGAAGAAGAAGAAGAAGAAGAAGAAGAAGAAGAAGATCAACAAAACAACAACAAGAAGACCAACAAAAAGGAGGCAGGGAAGAGAGAGACTAATCAGCAGCCTGGCTGTCTAACCTGCCAACCAGCACCCAGCTTCGCGAAGAGGTGAACCACGTCTGGTGATAATCGATGGTGTGTACTGGAGTTCTGGGGGCAAAGCTGACATTTTGACCGTTCTGTTTACATGCCAACAACTTCAGGCATCACACTGCTTGTTTCTTACAACTTCCTTTCTTTTTTGTTTGTTTGGTTTTTTGTTTCGGTTTTACTTTTCTTGTGAATAGCGTAGACGTCATTAAAGTCTTGTTTTGATGATGTAGTGACATTACTCTGTCAGAATATCTTCAAGGATTTGGGTGTGGTTTTTTTCCCTTTTTTGCGGTACACAGACAGACAGACAGACAGAGAGAGATAGAGAGAGAGAGAGATAGATACATACATACATACATACATACATACATGTGTGTGTATGTGTGTGTATAAAACAGACACACCAATAGAGACTCTAAAAACTGACGAAAATAAAAAACAGTAAACAAACAAACTGACACACGGGAAACAAAGACACAAGACTTACAGAAAAAAACAACAGAAAGTAAAATGAATAGTATACACACATAGAAAACGAACAAAAGAGCACAGTCGATTAACTAAAAGTTGTCTGCTAACGTTTCGAAATGCCTACATAAGCTGACGGGGGATGGGAAGGATGATAACATGCAATATATGTGAAAGAAACAGAAAGAATAGATGGAGAAGTATTTCAAATGTAGATACGAGTTCTGTAAGTAACTTCTACAATTTCTTTTTAATGCCAAGCTTGACAAACGGTTTTAGAAAGAGAGTCTATAGACTTGTAATGTTGTTCTTGACGAAAAGGACTTTTGTTTATTTCTTTGAAAGCACTCTTGTGGTGGTACATTCCTGACTGAAATATCATAAGGGATTGCCAAGTTTTCCGTGAATCACATCTAGGCAGTGTACAAACTGACTGGAGAAGCAAGTTTGATTTTTTTTTGTGCTGCCTCATCTTCTGACCACCCCCCCCCCCCCCCCCCCGTCCTACTGCTCCCACACCGCTCATCTCCATCTCCCTGCCACAGCCACACCCAGATTCATTGTGTCTCATCCCCAGGGTCGGAAGTCCACGGGGAGCCCATCACTATCAGGCCGCCGTGGGGCCACCAGCCAGAGGGGCCCTGCACTGCTGCTGGGTCACTTTGGTGGTGTTCAGTGGTGCCTGTTCTGAGCTAACATACGCAGGACACCACCTACTAAGCCCCCTACTAACGACAGTATTAGCTCAGTCGCGGAGCCAGACTGAGTGAGTTGCCCACCCTAGGTGGCAACCACCACAACGTCCCTCCAACGACCGTCCCCCGCGAACCCCCAACCCCAAAGGCTTTGACACAAACTCACCACAGGCACAGAAGTGTATGGGCAAACCGAATATGAGGTCACCATGAGACCAGAGAAACCGGGACCACCGAATCAGAGGCAATTTTTCTTAAATGCATGATGATCAATGATAATGAGGATGACGTAATGATGCTGCTGTGGAAGTGCATATGCTTTGAGACTACTTGACAGGGTTGTACTCTACGCTTACTATCATAATATATCCCGGCGTCAACCGGGCCCGAGAGATACAGACACCTGCAGTGTTGGTCAGGTAATTTGAGCAACACTCTCAAACTCGCATTCGTTAAGTGGATGAAGCTCGACTGTGTGGTCCCAGTCTTCCCACTGATCCCACAGCACACTCACTCTGGGTAGGAGCCGGCCGGAGTCCGAAAAATCCCTATGACTCTTATGGGAATCGAACCCGCGACCTTCCAGTCCCGTAACCCAAGGCGCTAACCACTGCGCCATGGCGGCTGGTAGTTTGATTTTTATATTATACTGTAGAAGAATATCTCCAAAAATTATCCAGTTTCTACATTGTGGTTCCAGAATAAAGAAAAACAAGAATAGAACAAGAAAAAAGAGAGAAGAGAACGGTAAAAGAACCATTGTTAGCGACTAGGAAAGAAAGAAAAAGACATAAAAGGAACCATCGCTTGAGACTCAGGAAAAAAAGTAAGAAAGAAAGAAAAGAAAAGAAAGAATCGCTTGCAACTCAGAAAAAAAGACAAGCAAAAGAAAAAGAAGAAAGGAAAGGAAGAAAGAATTAGAAAGCAAGCATGTCAAACAAACCTACTGGCAGAGATGGATTGTCAGAGAAAAGAAAGAAAGAGTAAAGGAATAAACTAATTATTGAATAGATTAAGAGAGAGGCAGACAGAGAGAGAGAGAAGACAGACAGAGAGAGAGAGGGGAAAGACAGACAGCAGGCAGGCAGACAGACAACGCAGAGAGAGGCGAGAGAAAGCAGACAGACGGCAGAAGACACAGAGAGAGAGGGAGAGACAGACAGGCAGACAGACAGACAGACACACAGAGAGAGGGAGAGGCAGACAGAGAGACAGAAGACAGACAGGCAGACAGACACGAGTGACAAGAGGGGAGAGACAGACAAGCAGTCAGGCAGACACACAACACACAGAGAGAGGGGGGAGAGGCAGACAGACACAGAGAGAGAGGACAGAGAGGCAGACAGACAGACACAGCGAGAGAGAAACAAAGAGAGAGGGAGAGAGCATACAGAGAGAGAGAGAGGGCAAATAGGCAGGCAGGCACAGAAGAGAGATAGGGGAGGAGACAGACAGGCAGGCCGACAGACAGACAGACACCAGAGACAGAGAGAGAGGTGGAAGCGGCAGATAGAGAGAGAGAGAGAGAGCGGAGAAAAACAGAGAGAGAGAGAACGGACAGGCAGACAACAACAGACAGAAAATAGGGGAGAGACAGACAGACAAGCAGTCAGGCAGACAGACAGACACAGAGACAGACAGTCAGAGACACAGACACACACAGACAGACAGACAGACAGACAGACAGACACTACACAACAGATTGCGGGCTGTAGATCCAAACTTTACCAGTCTCCCTTGCGACAAAGGCGCTGCAAGAAAGCGTTGGTCCTTGAACACAAAACAAAAATTGAGTTGTTTGGCTTGTTTGGCCCAGATTCTGTTCGTGGCTTTATTGACGGGCTGTTGTTTACTATCGTCACTGTGTTATTGTGGTTGTAGGTATAACAAGATGGGTGTGGTTTATTGTATTGTATTGTATTGCGTTGTATTGTGTTGTGACGCTTTCGCGGGATGTCGTGAGTCATCAGAATGCAGTACATGTAGTGTATCGTAATCATTTTTGCTCGTATTGTTAAAACTCTCCATGAAGTTTTGTGCTGAAAAAAAACCCGGAACGGTAGCAAAACAAACGTAGAATAATTGTAGCATCGCGACTTTGTTCTCTTATCCTACCACCATCACTTGAAGCTGTTCTTGGTCTTGCGGATCTTGGACAAATCCTGATTTGAACAAGACTCGAGGAACGCGATAGCCGAGTGGATAAGACCACTTGATATCAATTCCGCGGGTTCATTACGGATGAAGATCTCTACCATCGCCCAGGTCAACGTTAAGGAGCAGACCTCTCAGTGTTGTTGTCATTCCTTCTGTGTATATGCACATGCTGAAGACCAAATATGCACGTTAAAGATCCCATTAGCCATGTCAGCGTTCAGTGGGTTTTGGAAATGTGATCATACCTAGCATGCATCCTGTACACACACAAGAATTCAGATTCTCTGAATCAGAATGTGACGGCTGGGGCCAGCAGGCAGACTTATTGCAGAACTCTGGAGACCATGCTCAACACATCCCACCCAATAAAGGAGAACACAGAGGAGGGACAGACAGACGGACAGACAGACAGACACAGGGACAGAAACAGGAACAGAGACAGACAGATAGACAGACAGACAGACAGAGACCAAGAGGGAGAGAAAAAGGGAGACAGAGAGACATAAAGAAAGACCGACAGACAGAGAAAATGAGACAGAGACAGGGATACAGATGGGGAGAGACAGAGAGACATAGACAAAGAGAGAGGGAAGGGGAGGGCGAGAAATATAGGGAGAGAGAGGGAGACAGAGAGAGAGACAGACAGACAGAGACAGACATAGAGACAGACAGACAGAGACGGGTAGACAGAGACAGACTGACAGAGACAGGCAGACAGAGACAGATTGACAGAGACAGACTGACAGAGACAGACTGACAGAGACAGGCAGACAGAGACGGACAGACAGACAGAGACGGGCAGACAGAAACAGAGACAGAAACAGGCAGACAGACAAACACAGACAGACAGACAGAGACAGACAGAGACAGGCAGACAGAGACAGACAGACAGACAGAGACAGACAGACAGAGACGGGCAGACAGAGACAGACAGACAGACAGAGACAGACAGACAGAGACAGACAGACAGAGACAGGCAGACATACAGACAGAGACAGACAGACAGAGACCGAGAGAACTACTAGATCCCACTCCAGGACATAATGTCTTCTGCAGTGACGGGGTCGATATAGACAGGCCGCCGAAGCACAGTGGGAACCTGAAGGTAATGAAAATGTCAGGAAAAGTGCAGCCTTACTATGACAGCACAATTCAGCACAGCACAACACAGCATAGCACGGCGCAGCGCAGTACAACACAGCACGGCACAACACAGCACAACACAGGACGGCACAACACAGCACGGCACAACACAGCACGGCACAACACAGCACAACACAGCGCAGCACAGCACGGCACAGCGCAGCACAACACGGCACAGCACAGCGCAACACAGCAACACAGCACAGCACAGCACAGCACAGCACAACACAGCAACACAGCACAGTACAGCACAGCACAGCGCAACACAGCAACACAGCACAGTACAGCACAGCACAGCAACACAACACAGCACAGCACAGCACAGCACAGCGCAGCACAGCACAGCACAGCACAGCGCAGCACAGCGCAGCACAACACAGCACAGAACAACACAGCACAGCACAGCACAACACAGCACAGCACAACTCAGCACGGCACAGCACGGCACAGCACAACACGGCCCAACATTGCACGGCACAGCACAACACAGCACAGCGCAACACAGCACAGCACAGCACAGCGCAACACAGCAAAACACAACACAACACAGCACAGCTCAGCACAGCACAACACAGCACAGCACAACACAGCACTGCACGGCACAGCACAAGACAACAGTGCACAGCACAACACGGCACAGCGCAGCACAACACAGCACAGCACAGCGCAGCACAGCACAGCACAGCGCAGCACATCACAGCACAGCACAGCACAGCGCAGCACAGCACGGCACAGTACAACACAGGACAACACAACACAGCAAAGCACAGCGCAGCACAGCACGGCACGGCACGGCACAACACAGGACAACACAGCGCAGCACAACACAACACAACACAGCACATCATAGCACAACACAGCACAACACAGCACAGCACAACGTAGCACAGCACAACGTAGCAGAACATAACACAGCACATCACAACATAACACAGCACAGCACAACATTTCACAGCACAGCACAGCACAGCACAACACAGCACAGCAAAGCACCGATCGAACTATGGATTCTCCACACAAAAAACACGGGTGGAAGTACCCCACAATACATGACTTCCCCCTCCCTACCCCCCACCTCCCCCCTCCCCTACTGCATGCATGATAATCGATGAAGATGGCAACTTTTAACCGTGATGACATTACGGAGCCTTCTGCTTGAAGTGACGCAGAAGCTGTATTTAAGGTACTTGTTGCGCAATCAAATTTGGTCCTAAACTTGGTTAGTTTTTGTTTTGGTTTCAGTCGGTTCGGGTATATAGCCTCGCTGCATGTGTGTGTGTGTGTGTGTGTGTGTGTGGGTGGGTGGGTGCTAGTGTGAATGTGTGTGTGTGTGTGTGTGTGTGTGAGTGTGGTGTCTGTGTGTGTGGGGGGGGGGGGG
>CM054141.1:61554621-61559621 GCA_028751875.1 Rapana venosa
TTTGTGTGTGCGAGTGTTTTCAATTAGTCAAATAAGCAGCTGATATTGGACTTGAAAAGTGTCTGTGTGTGTGTGTGGGGGGGGGGGGGGGGGAGGGGGTTGTAAGTGTCTTTGTGTGTGTGTGTGTGTGTGCGTACATGTATGTATACATATGTATGTGTGTGTGACTATGTGTGTATGCTTACATGCGTGCGTACGTGTGTGTGTGTGTTCGTGTGTGTGTTTTCGTGTGTGTATGTGTGCGTACATGCATGCGCACGTGTGTGTGTGTGTGCGTGTGTGTGGATGTGTGTGTGTGTGTGCGTGCACGCACGCACGTACGTGAGCAACATTTCGGCAGTAAATTTTCCTTTGACGAAGTCAAGAAACAGTTGGGGTAACGTACTATTGCTCAATACTGGTTGCAGTGGCAGTATTTCAAAATAGCAACATGTCAACCAAATCTGTCTCAGCCTATAAACCGAAACTTAGGTTGCTGGGTGTGGGTTTTTTTGTTGGTTACAAAGGTGTACATCATTGTTCACCTTCCTCTCTCCTCTATCTTTATATGAGGTGAACAATAATGTACGTTCTTTCTTACGTTTTAGTTTTGTTTTTTCCTGTTCTTGCTGAATTTATGTACATTGACTATTTCCATATTTTTGTATGTCTCAGAATCAGTTTCTATCTCTTTCTGTTCTTTAAGTTTACACACACAAACGCTCAAACATACACGCGCACGCCGCGTCCACACACACACACACACACACACACACACACACACACACACACCACACGCGCGCATACATGCACACATACGCGCAAACACACATACGCACACGCACACGCACACACACATGCATACATCCATACATATATACATACGGTAGGGAGATTTATTATGTATTTTATATTATTCTTTTATATCGAGGATAATGGAATAAGTACTTATGTGCTTTTTTTACATCCAGTCCCCGTGTGTATGCGGATTTGTAAATGTTGTCATCTGTTCCCACCGGCACACAATGGCTTACTCTTACGAAAAGCGGAACAGGATTTAACGTGTGCGCAAGATGTTCTGCGTGCGTTCGCACACGGGACCTCGGTTTATAGTCTCATCCGAAGGACTTTGGGGGAGATTGGAGTCTGCACTGATGTTAACTCCAGGGGAAAATATCCCCCTGAACGGGAATCGAACCCGGGTCGTCAGATTGCAAGCGCAATGTTCAAACCACTAGGCTATCCCGTCCCCCTCCGTGATTGTACCTTATTTCAGTACGTGATCAAAATACAATAAGATAATCCCCATATAAAGCAAACGAAACTGACAGCGACAACAATCAAAAGCAAACAAACATGTTGGTAATATAAAAAAATACTTGCCTCATTACTAGTTAAACAGTTAACACAAACCTCAGCCAGTGACTAAGACGTCTTGCTATTTTCAGAAAAACAATTTTGCTTTACTCCTCTTCCGAACCTTTTTATAAGTACACATGTGTTGTTGCTGTTGTTGTTGTTGTTGTTGTTGTTGTTGTTGTTGTTGTTGTTGTTGTTGTTGTTGTCGTCGTTGTTTCTGCTCTTCTTGCTGTTGTTCCTCGGCTCCAGCTTTCGAGGTTCACTAAGGGTTTTTAGATTTTGCGTATGCCATTGTTTTTGCCTTCCATTAAGGTGGCCGTACCACGACTTCGGGGATGATGTCCAAACACGAAAAGTGTGCTTGCAGTTGTGTAACTTAAAATCCGTTCCCACAAGCGTACAAGTGGCGTACTCTTCCGAAATGCAGGATGAGTTTTAACGAGCATGTAAGATGTTCTGCATGCGTTCATACACGGGACTTCGGCTTGTCTTTTTATCTTAAAGACTCTCGGGAGAGTGGAGTTGGCACTGATGTTGACTCCAAGGGGGAAAAAAATACCCTCTAAACGGGCATGGCGTGTCGGTGATGGCTCGAACCTTGCTCGTCAGATCGCGAGTGCAAAGCTCTAACCACTCGGCACGTTAGTAGTATGTCTGATTCTTTACTTCGAAGTGCGGTCGCACTCTTCCCCTTCTTTTTTCTGTTTCTTCTTAACATTGAAGATGCTGAGCAGGAAGAGAGACTTAAAAGATAACTATTCTCTTTCATGCCGAAGTCGGATGCGTTGGGCATACTTACCAGGCGCTTAACGGCAGCGTGGCGCATTTTCGCTCATATAACAGACACCAATAGTTGCTGACAGAGCGTTTAAAGAAGAAGAAGAAGAAGAAAAACAACAAGAACAAGAACAAGAAGAAGTAGGAGGAGGAGGAGAAGAACAACAACAACAACAAGAACAAAAAGAAGCAGGAGGAGGAGGGGGAAGAGGAGGAGTAGAAGAAGAAAAAGAAGAAGGGGAAGAAGGAGGAGGAGAAGAAGAAAAAGAAAAAGGAGGAGAAGGAGGAGGAGAAGAAGAAGAAGGAGGAGGAGGAGGAGGAGGAGGAGGAGGAGAAGAAGAAGAAAAAGAACAACAACAACAATAAAACAATGCATGCTTAGCGCTTGCCAACCATGCTCATTTTTCTTTTTGTCTTATTGTCTAGATTGAAAAATGTCAAATCCAAATGTCGCTAACACCGCATTTGACATTTTTCTTAAACAAGCTGCTGCCTGGAATACATTTCATTGTATGTACACGTATGTTCTACCTGCTAGATGTTAATGCCACAACTCGTACTTTACAAAGAGGTAAGTAAACAAAAGTGCATACTGTGTTTATTTACAAGGACAGAAAGGTAAGCGAAAAAATCAACTGGTTTCAAATAGCCATTAACTTTCTTGCTTGGCACAGAGACAGAGAGAGGCAGACAGACAGACAGAAAAACAAACAGTCAGACAGACAACACACAGTCAGACAACAAACATACAGAAACAGAGACAGACAGACAGACAGACAGATACAGAGGCTAGGAAAGACAGAAACAGACCGAGACTGTTACAGAGAAAGAGGCGTAGAGAAGAGGATATGGGAGGAGCAGAGAAAAACACAAGCAGACAGACAAACAGACAATGACAATGACAATGAGAAATTCTTTTATTTCGAGGATAATGAATAAGCACCCAAGTGCTTTTTTACATCCAGTCCCGGCCCTTAGGGATATATATGATAATAAAATAAAATAAAATAAAGACAGAAAGCTTAGCAGGACAACTTTTTTTAACCCCGACAGACTGACAAACAAACTGACCGTCAGACCGATATATAAACAGACAGCCACGCTGACAAAAGTCCAACACACGAGATGGAAACAGACTGACACAATAAAGTAAACAGAGGTGACACCAACACACGAGATGGAAACAGACTGACACAATAAAGTAAACAGAGGTGACACCAACACACGAGATGGAAACAGACTGACACAATAAAGTAAACAGAGGTGACACCAACACACGAGATGGAAACAGACTGACACAATAAAGTAAACAGAGCTGACACCAACACACGAGATGGAAACAGACTGACACAATAAAGTAAACAGAACCAGCCGCCATGGCGCAGTGGTTAGCGCCTTGGGTTACGGACTGGAAGGTCGCGGGTTCGATTCCCATAAGAGTCATAGGGATTTTTCGGACTCCGGCCGGCTCCTACCCAGAGTGAGTGTGCTGTGGGCTCAGTGGGAAGACTGGGACCACACAGTCGAGCTTCATCCACTTAACGGATGCGAGTTTGAGAGTGTTGTTCAAATTACCTGACCAGCACTGCAGGTGTCTGTATATCTCGGGCCCGGTTGACGCCGGGATATATTATGATAGTAAGCGTAGAGTACAACCCTGTCAAGTAGTCTCAAAGCATATGCACTTCCACAGCAGCATCATTACGTCATCCTCATTGTCATTGATCATCATGCATTAAAAAAAAAAATTGCCTCTGATTCGGCGGTCCAGTTTCTCTGGTCTCATGGTGACCTCAGGTTTGGTTTGCCCATACACTTCTGTGCCTGTGGTCAGTTTGTGTCAAAGACCTTGGGGTTGGAGGTTCGCGGGGGATGGTCGTTGGAGGGACGTTGTGGTGGTTGCCACCTGGGGTGGGCAACTCACTCAGTCTGGCTCCGCGACTGAGCTAATACTGTCGTTAGTAGGGGGCTTAGTAGGTGGTGTCCTGCGTATGTTAGCTCAGAACAGGCACCACTGAACACCACCAAAGTGACCCAGCAGCAGTGCAGGGCCCCTCTGGTTGGTGGCCCCACGGCGGCCTGATAGTGATGGGCTCCCTGTCGACCTCTGACTCTGAGGATGAGACATAACAAATCTGGGTATGGTTGTGGCGGGGAGATTGGAATGAGCGGTGTGGGAACGGTGGGACGGGGGTCGTCAGAAGATGAGGCAGCAAAAAAAAAATATAAAAATATAAAAAAATAAAATAAAAAAAATAAAAAAATAAAAATAAAGTAAACAGACTTGACAACAGAGCGAGGCACGCTGGACACAGGGAAAGACAACCAACTATGACGCTAAACCCAAGACTGTCTGTCGTTGTTGTTGTTGTTGTTGTTGTTGTTGTTTTTGTTGGGGGGTTTTCCAAACAAAGGACGTTTTTAGACTGCTGATCCAGTGTTTACCACTGACAGGCCTGGAGCTACATACGGCCTACGGGATCCTGGCTATAATCTTCAAACAGTTGTTCATGTCAGCACACTACCAAAGCCTCTTTGACTTTTTTGTGTTTCGTTTTGAATTATAATGATAATGTATGTAATTTATATAGCGCTAAATCTTGTAAAGCAACAAATCAAAGCGCTCAGATGAGATGACTTTTTTTATATCGAGTATAATGGAATAAGCACTCATGTGCTTTGTTTTGGTTTTTTTACATCCAGTCCCCGTGTGTATGCGGTTTTGTAAATTTTGTCATCTGTTCCCACCGGCACACAATGGCCTACTCTTTCGAAAAGCGGAACAGGATTTAACGTGTGCGCAAGATGTTCTGCATGCGTTCGTACACGGGGCCTCGGTTTATAGTCTCATCCGAAGGAAGGAATTGTTATGTTGAGGTTGTCTC
>CM054141.1:61564621-61569621 GCA_028751875.1 Rapana venosa
AATTCACAAAACTGCATACACACGGGGACTGGATGTAAAAAAGCACATAAGTGCTTATTCCATTATCCTCTATATAAAAGAATAAAAAATAAATAAATAAAAATAAATAAATAAAAACAGACACACACACACACATTCACAATAGATCATGTTCTACCTCAAACGGACGGCCGGTTTACATCCTCCAACCAATCAACGCTTTTGTATTTTGTCCAGTGTGAGCGTGGGAGTATGACGTCGTCAAAACTGAGAACTCACACGCAAGTGTTTTCCAAACATTTTGTTTGGCATTTCGTCCTGTTTTGACACTGATGGGTGCAGCCTAGTGTGAAATCTGCCCCGCACCCCACCCCACCTTTCCTTTCCAACAATCTGGGTTAGGATGTGCCTGTGTTGTCCCAGGTTCGATTCTCTCATGCCACACAACCTCAAAGTTTCGATGCAATCCCAGTGATTGTTGAAAGACTAGGAAAAACAATCATGAGGATGAAAATACCCATGGTTGAAATCCAGCTAGCTTGAAGGTGGGCAAAAACAGTCGCATACGCAAAAACCTCACAAGCTCTAATGTCAAGGAAAGAAAACAGTATTGAATAAAGATGAGAAGAGATAAATCGCAGAAAATATTTTAATGTTGTACTAAGTTTATCGCTATCATGAAACTTGGTATAAGGGATGGCAGTTTTTGTAACAAAAACCATGCAAGAAGAGTAGAAAAATGATGTGATTGCAGATCAACAAACAAACAAACAGATAAAATCAAGTATCATAAAGTGGGATTGACAAATAAAGAAACCCAAATATTAGCGAGAGAACCTCATATAATTATATTGGATTATCGAAACTTGAAGCTGCTTAAATATTGTTTACAGACACTTATGGTTATTTCCTTAACTAACTAACTCTCTCTCTCTCTCTCTCTCTCTCTCTCTCTCTCTCTCTCTCTCTCTCTCTCTCTCTCTCTCTCTCTCTCTCTCTCTCTCTCTCCATTATCCTCGCTAAAAAGAATTAGAATAAAGATCTCTCTCACACTCTCTCTCTCTCTGAGTATGTGCGTGTGTGTGTGTGTATGTGTGTGTGTGTCATGATTTAATTTATTTTAATTTATTATTTTATATCGAGGATAATGGAGTAAGCACTCATGTGCTTTTTTACATCTAGTCCCCGTGTGTATGCGGTTTTGTAAATTTTGTCATCTGTTCCTACCGGCACACAATGGCCTACTCTTTCCAAAAGCGGACCAGGATTTAACGTGTGCGCAAGATGTTCTGCATGCGTTCGCACACGGGGCCTCGGTTTATAGTCTCATCCGTGTGTGTGTGTGTGTGTGTGTGTGTGTGTGTGTGTGTGTGTGTGTGTGTGTGTGTGTGTGTGTGTGTGTGTGCGTGTGTATGTGTGTGTGTGTGTGTGTGTGTGTGCGTGTGTGTGTGTGCATGTGTGTGTGCATGTGTGTGTGCGTGTGTGTGTGTGTGTGTGTGTGCATGTGTGTGTGCATGTGTGTGTGTGTGCGTGTGTGTGTGTGTGTGTGTGCGTGTGTGTGTGCGTGTGTGTGTGCATGTGTGTGCGTGTGTGTGTATGTGTGTGTTAGCATGTGTGTGCGTGTGTGTCTGGTTTTTATCGCATCTAGTCCCCGTGTGCTTGCGGTTTTGTAAATGTTGTCATATGTTCCCACCGGCACACACTGGTCTACCCTTTCGAAAGCGTATATTAACATATTAGCGTGTGTAAAATATCTTTTTTGCATGCATTCGCGTACGTGCACGGGACCTCGGTTTATAGTCACATCCAAAGGATCATTCAACTAACCCTTCAACCAACCAACCATTCAATCAACCAAACAACTAACCAACAAACCATCAGAACAACCAGTCATCCAACCAGCCAAACAAACAAACACTGAAACAAAACAAAAAAGCAAAATGCAAAATATTGTTGTTTTCGATTAGATGAAATAAATGTAACTGTGGATTACCTTAATTCCAACCAGTTTTGAAACTATATTTTTTTCTGAACATTTTTTTTTTAGATTATAAGCGTGTCAAGGTTTGGAAAAAAACATTCAAAACATCATGCTACACATAACAAACTTGTCAAGGGCGTTTTGCTTCCTTAAAGAAATGTACATTCCTCTCTCTCTCTCTCTCTCTCTCTCTCTCTCTCTCTCTCTCTCTCTCTCTCTCTCTCTCTCTCTCTCGCTCTCTATCTCTCTGTCTGTCTGTCTCTTGCTCTCTGTCTCTCTCTAACTATCTCTCTCTCTCTCTCTCTCTCTCTCTCTCTCTCTCTTCCCCTCTTTCTCTCTCTCTCTCTCCTGTCTAGACATTCAGCCCAACGTTATTTTAGATTCAAAATAGAAAAAACCACTAGGTTTGTTATTTCTGGGTATTGTGACGGGCTGAAATGTATTTCCGGACAGACGTGCGTGTGACCTACCTGACACCTGCTGTTGTGTCAACACCCAGAGAGAGAGAGAGAGAGAGAGGGGGGGGGAGAGAGAGAGAGAGACAGACAGACAGACAGGCAGACAGGCAGACATACAGAGACAGACAGACAGAGACATTTTCATTTCATTTTATTCTTTTATTTCGAGGATAATGGAATAAGCACTCATGTGTATTTTCATCCAGTCCCCGTGTAGCAGGTTGTACATTTTGTCATCCGTTCCCACCAGCACACAACGGTCTACTCTTCCGAAAAGCGGAACGAGTTTTAACGTGTGCGCAAGATGTTCAGCGTGCGTTCGCACAGGGGACCTCGGTTTAGAGTCTCATCCGAAGGACTTTTGGTGAGAGAGGAGTCGGCACTGATGTTAACTCCAGAGGAAAAATCCTCTTGAACGAGAATCGAACCCGGGTCAGCAGATCACTCTAACCACCAGGCTATGCCGTCCCCAGACAGAGACACAGAGAGACAGATAGCAACAGAAACAGAGACAGAGATACAGCGAGAGAAAGACAGAGACAGAGAGAGAGACTGACAAACAGAGAGAGACAGTGAGACAAAGAGACATTCAGACACACACAAGGAGAGAGAGAGAGAGTGATAGAGAGAGACAAAACGCAATAAAATGTTATTTCCAGGGGGGTAATAGAAATAGTACTTGTTGTAACTTTATTTTTATCATCCAGTCCTCGAAAAAAACGTAGAAATCAGGAAAACAATGCATAAAACAAAATTAAAACAAAACAACCACTGCGATGACGTCAGCTTATGAATAATCAATATGCTAATATGTAAATCATAATTATCACAATACAACAATAATTTTTTTTAAATTAAAATAACTTACGGTAGTAAGGAAGAACTAAGAAAGAAGGATGAATGTAAGAAAGAAAGAAAAGAAGTAGAAAAAAATGAAATGTAGGAAGGAGATATAGTAAAGAGAGAAGGGGTGAACGAATTAGACACAGAGACACACAAACAGACAGATGTAAACAAATAATCGTCCTACGTGACATACTAAAGTTTGAAACCATCAGAAAAAAAGCTGTCAAATAAACAGGAATTGAAGCGTATTTTTCCCGTTTCTTCTTCTTCAAGTGTCCGGTCTGGTCCTGCAGACATCGACGATCATGGCTCTCCATTCTTCCCTGTTCTCGGTCCCTCTCATGAGCTCATTGTTAGTGCCCTCTTTATTCGTTGCGAATTTGTTTAAGCTGTCTGTGAATTTTGTGCGTTGTCTTCCTCTGCTCTTGTTTCCACAGATTTTGCCACTCCATAACAGTTTCTCTAGTCCGTCAGCCCTGATTATATGGCCGAAAAATTTGAGCTGTCTTTCTCTGATGGTGTTGAGAAGGGATCTCTTGTACCCAGCCATTTCCATTACTTCTGCATTAGTTTTTCTTTTTGTCCATGAGATTTTCATGATTCTCCGGACGAACCACATTTCCACTGCTTCTAGTCGCTGTTCTGTGTCTTTGGCTAGGGTCCAGCACTCACATCCGTACAGAAGAATGGACCATACGTAGGCTCTCAAAACATGGATCTTTGTCTTGAGGCTTATCTTACTGTTGGTAAAAATGCATTTCATGTTGTTAAAAGTTGCCTTAGATTGACCGATTCTCTTCTTGATTTCTGTGTCACACTTGCCGTCTGGGGTGATAGTACAACCAAGGTATTTAAAGGTGTTTACTTGTCTGATTCTCTCTCCTTTACAGGCTATGTTGCATTGTGGTATAACAGCTTTTTTCGAGATCACCATGCATTCTGTCTTCTTTGCATTGAGCTGTAATCCTTTCTTTTCGCTTTCGTCTGTTACTGTTGTTAAAATCTTTTGCAGTTTTTCTTCAGAGTCGGCGATAAGGACTGTGTCATCTGCATATCTCAGGTTGTTGATGTTGTGGCCACCTACACTAATTCCCTCATGATTCTCAATATTTCGTTTATTGAATCAAAATACACCTGCTGACACATATTACTGAAAATAATTTCTACCTTTCTTACCATCTCAGACGAATATTTTTTTCATAATATGTATAAGTTTTTGGTATTCTAAACAGATGGTCAGGATACAAACCTGACAAATCTGACTGTAAAATATTATATTGAACATTCCTCTTCTCTATCATTAACCAACGCTTAGACAGCAAAACTTTTGTGACATAATATGAGCAAATATGCGCTGTGCTGCCGTTAATAATAATAATATTAATAATAATATATAATATATATAATATTAATAATAATATAATATATTATTAATAATTATATTAATAATAATAATAATAATAATAATGTATGGAATTTATATAGCGCTGAATCTTGTAAAGCAACAAATCAAAGCGCTCAGATGACTTTTTTATATCGAGGATAATGGAATAAGCACTTATGTGCTTTTTTACATCCAGTCCCCATGTGTTTGCGGTTTTGTAAGTTCTGTCATCTGTTCCCACCGGCACACAATGGCCTACTCTTTCGAACATCGGAACAGGATTTAACGTGTGCGCAAGATGTTCTGCATGCGTTTGCACACGGGGCCTCGGTTTATAGTCTCACACGAAGGA
>CM054141.1:61574621-61579621 GCA_028751875.1 Rapana venosa
TTTCTTCCTCTGTCTGCCTCTTCTTCTTCCTCCCCTCACTGTGCCTTGTAGGATTGTTTTAGCAAGACCAGAGGATCGTGTGACATGACTAAACCACTTCAGTTTTCGTTGTCTGACGAGTGTTTGAAGGTCAGTAAGGGCCTGACTTTATTGCGGATGCGTCTCTTGACTTCTTCATTCGTGATACACACAAACACACACACACACAAACAAGCACACACACACATACAAACACACATACACATACACACCCACACATATCCAAACACACACACACACAAAGACAGATATATAGACACGTGTATATATATATATATATATATATATATATATATATATATATATATATATATATATATATATATATATTGTGTGTGTGTGTGTGTGTGTGTGTATGTATGTATGTATGTATGTATGTATGTATGTATATTTGTGTGTGTGCAGATGAACAAGCATGTTTCACACGCACGCACACATACACACGCATATACATACACATGCATACACAGACATACACACATACACAAACACGCTCGCGAGCCGTGCACAGATGCACAAGTATCCTTGCTTCGCCCCCCCCGTTCCTCCCCCCTCACACACACACAAAATTTGAAATGTTGACATTTTCTTCATGACATTTAAACAACCAACATGTCAAACACAGATTGGAGAACAGGTAAACTGAAAAACAAAGAAAAGCAAAATGTATTTAAAGCAATTTCTATGCTTGTAGTTTCATAAGCAGAAAAAATATTGACCAAACTTATGTGTTTGCTACTAGGGAAAACATGACTTTGTTTATTTCTCTCTTAAGAGAGAGAGAGAGAAAGAGAAAGAGAAAGAGAGAGAGAGAGAGAGAGAGAGAGAGAGAGAGAGAGAGAGAGAGAGAGAGAGAGAGAGAGAATGAATGAATGAATGAATGATCTTTATTTTTTCATCCAGCCCTCGCCCTGATTAGAGAGAGAGAAAGAGAGAGGAAGGGAGGTGGAGAGAGAAAGAGACACAGAGAGAAACGGAGAGACAGACAGAGACAGAGGAACACACAGAGAGACAGAAAGACAGAGATAGAGAGACACAGAGAGAGTGAGTTTATTTATTTGTTTATTTATTCTTTTATATCGAGGATAATGGAATAAGCACTCATGTGCTTTTTTACATCCAGTCCCCGTGTGTATGCGGTTTTTTAAATGTTGTCATCTGTTGTCATCTGTGAATAAGTGAGTGAGTGAGTGAGTGAGTGAGGGAGTGAGTGAGTGAGTGAGCAAACAAGAAAGAGATTGACTTCTTCTTTTTTTTAAACCTGTCAAACGAGAAAGCAAAACTTCTTTTCTGCACAAATTTAGACAGAAGACTATAAAATAAAATGAAAAAGGGACAGGGAACTAGTAGGAGTATTCGTAATTAACCCACTGTGCCTGCTTAAAAGTAAAACGAAGGAGAGGTTAGAAATGGTGTACACTTCTCTTGCCGAACGATAGGGCAATAATACCATCAGAACACACGATTGCACTACCCAAAAGAAAAAGAAAGAGTCTGAGACCGGTTGGGTACAGATGTTGCTATTTTGAAACCACGAGCGATAGTATGATAACATGAGGTTGAGCAACTGTGGGGAGAGAGTCCTAGGCTTCTTAGCTTCTCTGTAAGGGAGTCCTGATATTCCTAAGATATTAAACAGTTAAACAGCCACAGACACAGACAAAAACACATAAGTACAGGCACGGATAAAGACACATATACCTAATACGCAAACGCACGTATACACGCTTACGCATGCATGCAAACACACACACGCGTACAGAAACAAAAACACGCACACACACACGCGCGCGCACACGCGCGCACACACACACACACACACACACACACACACGCAGGCACACACACACACACGCATGCACGCACGTGCACTCCCACATCCACCCACGCTCTCACTTGCACAGGCACACACACGCGCGCGTGCGCGACTGCGTGCACACAACAACAGCAACACACACAACAACACACGAACACAACAACAACAACAACAACAACAACAACACACACACACTGACTCACGTGACCTTTTCTTAACTGTTCATCAATAGTACATCATTTTGCGTGTGTTAAAAATACACGTTGAAATAGATAGATAGATAGATAGATAGATAGATAGATAGATAGATAGATAGATAGATAGATAGATAGATAGATAGATAGATAGATAGATAGATAGATAGATAGATGGCTAGGTAGGTAGGTAAATATATAGGTAGATAGAAAGATAGGTAGATAGACATATAGACAGATAGATAGATAGATAGATAGACAGACAGACAGACAGACAGACAGACAGACAGACAGACAGACAGATAGATAGATAGATAGATAGATAGATAGATAGATAGATAGATAGATAGATAGATAGATGGCTAGGTAGGTAGGTAAATAGATAGGTAGATAGAAAGATAGGCAGATAAACATATATACATATAGATAGATAGATAGACAGACAGACAGATAGATAGATAGATAGATAGATAGATAGATAGATAGATAGATAGATAGATAGATAGATTGATTGATTGATTGATTGATTGATTGATTGATTGATTGATTGATTGATTGATTGATAGAGATGACAAAGAGATTGATAGAGAGATACATACATAATACATACATACATACATACATACATACATACATACATACATACATACATACATACATAGTGTGTGTGTGTATGTGTGTGTGTATGTGTGTGTGTGTGTATGTGTGTGTGTGTGTGTGTGTGTGTGTTCGTGTTCATCCCACCATCTTTAAAATTGACTTTTGGGCTTGGACACTTTGTCGTTGAATATTTGATGTGTAAACCATTCTTCCTCAACCAGAGAAGACCGTTTGTTTTGTCTTACACTAGAAAGCAGAAGAAATGCGGGAAAAGCAGCAGCAGCAGCAGCAGCATTAGTAGTAGTAGTAGTAGTAGTAGTAGTAGTAGTAGTAGTAGTAGTAGTAGTAGTAGTAGTAGTAGTAGTAGTAGTAGTAGTAGTAGTAGTAGTAGTAGGAGAGGAGGAGGAGGGGAGGAGAGGAGGAGGAGGAGTAGGAGGAGGAGGAGGAGGAGGAAAGGAGGAGAGGAGGAGGAAGAGGAGGTGGAGGAGGAGGAGGAGGAGAGGAGGAGGAGATAAGAAAGCCAAGAACAAGAAGAACAAAAACAAGAAGCAGAATAACAAGAAGAACAAAAACAACAATAATACCGCCGACAATAAAAGTAACAATCATCATCATCATAACAACAACAATAATGATGATGATGATGATAATAATATAATAATAATAATAATAATAATAATAATAATAATAATAATAATATTAATGATAATAATAATATCAATAACAATAATAATAATTATTATTATTAACATAAAAGGAATTCATATAGCGCTGTATCTTGCACAGACAAATCAAAAGCGCTCTCAAACGCAACGATAACACAACAAGAATAAACAAAAACAACAACAACAACAACAACAAAGAAGATAATTAAGAAGAAGATAGTTATAACCTAAAAGTCAAAGAAGTCAACAACAAAAATAAGACAAAGCACATGCAGAATATAAAGGTATTGCAACATACTCACTCGTCTGACTATCATTTCTATACAACTAACACAAAGCGAAACAAAACGAAACAAAGCAAAACAAAACAAAACCCTACTCACGTGAAGAAGAAGAAGAAGCCAATTTATACATGTGGCTGGATCCTGCAAAGTGTATTGAACACACACACAAAAAAGTAGTTACATTGTGCAATCATAACTGATACTTAAGACACTACACTGTAGAGACAAGGTCAAATTGTTCAATAAACAGGATATCAGGAGTACACTTGTGTACGCGCGCGCGCACACACCACCCACACACTTACACACAACACACACACACACACTACTCCCCCCACACACACACACACACACTACCCCCCGCCCCCCTCCCCCACACACATACACACTACAGAGAGAGGAGAGAGAGAGAGAGAGAGAGAGAGAGAGAGAGAGAGAGAGAGAGAGAGAGAGAGAGAAGGAGAGAGAGAAGAGAGAAAGAAGTGGAGAGAAAGAGAGAGAGCGAGAGAGAGAGAGAGTATTTAATTTTTTTATTTTCTTTTATTTTGAGGATAATGGAATAAGTACTTATGTGCTTTTTTACATACAGTCCCCGTGTGTATGCGGTTTTGTAAGTTCTGTCATCTGTTCCCACCGGCACACAATGGCCTACTCTTACGAAAAGCGGAACAGGATTTAACGTGTGCGCAAGATATTGTGCGTGCGTTCGCACACGGGGCCTCGGTTTATAGTTTCATCCGAAGGACTTTTGGGGAGAGTGGAGTCTGCACTGATGTTAACTCCAGGGGAAAATATTCTTTTGAACAGGAATCGTACCCGGGTCATCAGATTGCGAGTGCAATGTTCTAACCACTAGGCTATCCCGTCTCCCCCAGAGAGAGAGAGAGAAAGCAAGAGATAGAGCAAGAGAGAGAGCGAGAGAGAGAGAGAGAGAGAGAGAGAGAGAGAGAGAGAGAGAGAGAGAGAGAGAAGAGAGAGAGAGAGCAAGAGAGAGAGAGAGAGAGCAAGAGAGAGAGAGCGATAGAGAGAGAGAAAGAGAGAGAGAGCGATAGAGAGAGAGAAAGAGAGAGAGCAGGAGAAGAGAGAGAGAGAGAGAGAGAGGGGGGGAGAATGAATGAATGAATGAATGAATGAATGAATTTTTTTTTTTTAAGGGTAACAGAATCAGCATGTGCATACTTGTTTCATCCGGCCCTTGCCCTGATTAGAGAGAAATAGAGAGACAGAGAGAGAGAGAGAGAGAGAGAGAGAGAGAGAGAGAGAGAGAGAGAGAGGAGAGAGAGAGATAGAAAGAGAGAGAGAGAGAGACAGAGACAGAGACAGAGAGAGACGTACAGAGTGACAGGCAGACAGACAGAGATGCAGTGCTAAGCTGAAAACGAAGGTCAAAGGACTAGCGTTA
>CM054141.1:61584621-61592121 GCA_028751875.1 Rapana venosa
TGCATAAATCCACACAGTTATATCACGTCTTAAATATAACATTTGGGTTAGATCTCCTAATAACATACTGACAACAACATAATACGTACTAACCGAGGTCCCGATATGTTACAGAAATATTACGCACGTAAAAGAACCATGACCCCACAAAAGAATGTCCCGGCTTTAAAAAAAAATGTAGAAAAAAAGCAAACTCAGTAGCGAAAACAAATACAGTCTCACGACAGGCAAAAAATTGAGGCGCTGACTCTGTGCGACGCGCTCACCCGGAGATTACCTAAAAATTATCACGCAGAGAAATCTACCATGACTTAAATGGATCAACAAAAAAATGAAATAAATAAACAAAGCCATAGAAAGACTAAAACTTGCTGACAGACAAACCCCCAAAATAACACCGACTCACAGCCCAAAACAATAGAGACTCACATGTCAACACTGCAGCTGGGGAAAAAATATACCCAGGAAACCGCCTTCCCCTTAACAAAACTTGAAACTTACCTGCCCACCTACCTTCCCCTGATAAACTTGAATTGACCTGTTACAAAACCTTCCTGAGAGTGTCCTTCACCTGCTAACCTCACACTGACCCATCACAAGAAGCAACTTTTGTTTTTTCAGAACACACCAAGGGCGTCATAATCGCAGTGACAGTATAGATGATGGAGGTAGGTAGGTAAGTAGGTATGTACGTATGTTTGTGGATTTTTTGCGGGAGGTTTGATCAACAGACTTGATGCATTGTTGTTTTAGAGAACACTGTCTAGAAGTTTTTAAAAATACTTCTGACTTGGACCTTAATTTTGATGTTGGCAGTGACTTTGACTTTCACACACACGCGCGCGCACGCGCGCACGCACGCACACACACACACACACACACACACCACACACACACATTGAGAGACAGAGAGACAGAAGGGAGCAGATTGTAAGATAATGAGAGAAACAGAAAAACAGACAGAAAAACAGAAAAAGACAGACAGAAAGAGAAAGAGAGAGAGACGGACAGACAGACAGAGATTCATGGTGCTAATCTGTAAATAAAGAACGATAGTTAAATGCTAATATGTTAGGATCCAGAAGGGATAATGTGAAAATTCCCATTAACATCGCTTGCTTTCCCCAAGAACTACACCTCAAAGCCCCGCTGTTTACAGCCAAGCTGGTTCTTAGAGAGCTGATATCATGGCTGTAAATCTTTCAGGTTTAACACTGACAACTTCGAAAGCCGATTTTATGGACAAAATAAACCAAAACAATTAGGAATCTTTCCTTTTGTCTGTCTGTCTGTGTCAGTCTGTGGAATAGTGTCTTTTTCTGTCTGTGTGAAGGGGTGTTTTTTTTGGGGGGGTGGTTTAGTTTTGTTTTTGTTTGTCTGTTGTTGTTATATGTGTTTTTGTTGGGGGGGGGGGGGGTTGAGGGGTGCGGGGAGGGTGCAGGGGATGTATTACTAACCAACGATGTCTTACCCATTTCAGCACCAATTCTTTTAAACAAGAAGCAACAGCTACAAATATTGCCTCTGTTGTTGCAATCTGCTGAGAATGTTGTTTGGTTGTTGTTTTATTTATTTTTACCTAAGTAACCTATGAATACAAAGACAAGAGATTCTTTACTTCTGAGAAAAGCATCGCCTATGTCATGAACCGGATATGTCACACATGAATCCGCTATACCGCAAGACCTCTCTTTATGTCTCTCTGTCTCTGTCTCACCACTATCTCTCTGTCTCTGTTTCTGTCAATGTCTCTCTCTCTTTTCCCTCTCTCTCTCAAAATTTACAAAACCGCATACACACGGGGACTGGATGTAAAAAAGCACATGAGTGCTTATTCCATTATCTCGATATAAAATAATAAATTAAAAATATTTTTTAAAATTTTAATCTCTCTCTCTCTCTCTCTCTCTCTCTCTCTCTCTCTCTATCTATCTATCTATCTATCTATCGATCTATCTATCTATCTATCTATGTGTCTCTTTCTCTGTCTCTGTATTTCTCTGCCTGTCGCTCTCTGTCTGTCTGCCTGTTTCTCTCTCTTTCTCTGTCTGTCTGTCTGCCTGCTTCTCTCTCTCTCTCTGTCTCTTCTCCTCTCTCTCTCTCTCTCTCTCTCTCTCTCTCTCTCTCTCTCTTTCTCTCTTCTTTCCGTTTTAATAAATGGCATTTCACCCAATAGACTTTACCTGATCGAAATTTCCTACACAAGGTTTCCCAGTGTTGAGACCACTTTGTCCTGTCACCATGACCACTGTACACACTGGCTGGCACAGCCACAAAAACTCCTTTACCTACAAAAAATAACTGTCACCAGCATTCCTGTCAGGTAAATCTTCACACAGGAAGCCAGTCGTTAACAAAGTAATGAGAATCTGCTGTGTACATATTGTACTTGACACTGTGTTTGTTTTCTCTCTCTACTGGAGGACAGAGATAAAACGGCACCTGTGAAACACAAGCATGCGCGCGCGCGCACACACGCGCGAGCGTGCTCGCGTACGTACGCACGCACGCACGTATATACGCAGACACGCACGACGCAAGCGCACGCATGTACACACGCACGCATGCACGCAGGGAAGGCATTCATACGCGCGCGCGCACACACATACACACACATGCGCGCGCACACACACTCACATTGTTAACAAATTAATGAGAATCTGTGTTTGTTTTCTCTCACCACTGGAGGACAGAGAAAAGTCCTTCGGATGAGACTATAAACCGAGGCCCCGTGTTCGAACGCATGCAGAACATCTTGCGCACGCGTTAAATCCTGTTTCGCTTTCCGGAAGAGTAGGCCATTGTGTGCCGGTAGAAACAGATGACATTTACAAAACCGCATACACACGGGGACTGAATGTAAAAAGCACATGAGAGCTTATTCCATTATCCTAGATATAAAAGAATAAATAAATAAAATAGATAAAACATTCACATTACACAGAGAGAGAGAGAGAGTATAGTACAGGTAAAACTGAGATTCAAATATGATAAAGAAGAAGAAGATCAAGAACAAGAAGAAGAAGAAAGACAAGAACAAGAACAAGAAGAACAACAACAACAGTAACAACAAAAACAACAACAACAAATCAAAGGACAAGACGAAACAAAACAATACAAGAACAAAAACATAAAAGTGAATGCAAGACAAGCTGACCCACACTTTGAGCATTACAAGAAGCTGGAGATATACTGCAGACAAATACCCTCCCCCAAAAAAACAAAAAAAACAAAAGAAACAAGAAAAGAGAGAGAAAGGACAGGTAATTGTTGCCGTGGGTTCTTAGCCAGCTAGAGAGGGAGACAGGGCTCACCCTCAAATCACATTGAAGGCAAACTGTAGCCAGAGAAATCTGATCTAGCCTTCCCACACTGCTGCACTGAGGAAGGAGGCAGCAGACGTAATGCTATTTGCCAGCTTGTCGTCGAAAATGCAGGTCACACAAGACAAGTCTGTCTGAGAGAGCGAGAGAGACAGAGAGAGACAGACAGACAGACAGGGAGAAAGACAGAGAGACAGAAAGACAGACAGACATACAGACAGGCAGACAGAGAGAGATAGGAGAGAGACAGACAGACAGACAAATAAAGAGACAGGCAGACAGATATAAAGACAAACAGACAGACAAACAGAGAAACAGACAAACAGACAGGCAGGCAGACAGACAGACAGTCAGACACACACAGACAGAGAGAAATGGAGAGAGAGAGCGGGGGAAAAACCCAGACAGAGACAGACAGACAGTCAGACACACACAGAGACAGACAGGGAGAGAGAGAGAGAGAGAGAGAGAGAGAGAGAGAGAGAGAGAAATAGAGAGAGAGCAACAACAAAAACCAGACAGAGACAGAGATTCAGAGAGAAAAAGAGAAGGGGGGGGGGGGGGGAGGGGTGTATAGTTGCATTCAAGAGTTTGTTTATCTTTTGTGCATTCAAAGCAAAATCTGGGCAGGACTACGAGCTTGTTTGCCGGCTGGTCTTGTTTGTTGTTTTTTGTGTGTATTAAAGAAACGCGAGTGTTAGTTTCAATGTCAATTAATGCTGCTAGAAAAGTTCATTCTGCAGTGTCTGAACTATTGTGGGTTTTTTTATATTTAAAAGGTAGCATTTTTTCTTTCTTTGTGCGTTTCTGTGATTATTTTTTGTTTTCTTTCTTTGTTTTGTTTTCCTTTTTTTTCTGCAGTTTCGGAACTATTGTTTTAAAGAATAGCATTATTTATTTCTTTTTTATGTGTGTTTCTGATTGTTGTTGTTTTTATTGTTCTTTATTTCTCTTTGTTTCGTTTTTTCTATTTTTTTCTGCAGCTTTGGAACTACTACTTAAAAATCATAGCATTATCTCGTTCTTTGTGTGTCTCTGATTTTTTTTTCGCGGGGGTGATGGAGGTGGGGGTTAGTTTTTCTTTTTTCTTTCTGCAGTTTCTGAATTTTTTATTTAAAAAGTTAGCATAATCTCTTTCGTTGTGTGTCTCTGATTTTTTTTTTAGATTTTCGCCCGTTTTGTATTTTCTTTCTGCAGTTTCTGAACTATTGTTTAAAAAAAATAGCATTATTTTTGTCTTTGTGTGGACATGTCTGTTTTTTTGTTTATCTTGTTTCTTTTTTCTGTTTTCCTGTTTTGTGTGACAGTATATAACAGTTTTCACTGAGAGCAGCTTCTGTTTGCGTACAGTTTGGACTGATTTTCACAGGCAAAGTTTGAACGGTTTTCCACAAGAAAAAGAGCCAAGCTTCTATTGTAGACCAATCTTCGTTTTTATCTTCCTTTTGTTCATACCTATTGGTAAATTTGCAGTCCTCTAGGAGTGGCTTTTGTGACAACATTTTGCCAGCAACAACTGTGCTATTGGATTTTTTTTTACATGCCCTTGTGGTGGTGGTGGTGGTGGTGGTGGTGGTGGTGGTGGTGGTGGTGGTGGTGGTTTTACTGCTGCTGCTGCTTCTGCTGCTGCTACTGCTGCTGCTGCTGCTTCTGCTGCTGCTGCTGCTGCTGCTGCTGCTGCTGCTGCTGCTGCTGCTGATGATGATGATGATGATGATGATGATCATCATCATCATCATCATCATCATCATCATCATGGTGATGGTAATAGTGATGATGATGGTAATGATGATGGAGGTGATGTGATGGTGATGGTGAGGAGGAGGAAGAGGGGGAGGAGGATCCTGATGCTGTTGTTGCGTAGTCCCGAGTAGAACGATTCAGAGGTCAAGCAGAATATGTGTTCTGGCACATAATTATACCTAAGATTCTCTGTGAGACATCGAGTATACACAAGGGAGCAAGTTTCTACGTAGAATTCTTCAAGTAGCTCGTCATAATGATAGGAAGCTATACCCCAATTTCAAATAAACTTCTTTTCCTCTAAAGCAGAGTGCAGGCTCTGATGGTTAAAAAAAATCTGTCATGACTAGCGACAGTCTCAACACAGGCTTCCAAAGGATAACAACATGTTAATGTCAGGCCTCCTCCGTGGCCTGTCAGTACAAACAGCATCCCCACCTTATGGAAATTCTGTGCCAGGAATTCCGTCTCTTCTATCCGTCTCTTTTTTTTTCTTTCTACCTTGTTCCTTTTCTTCCTGTTACCTCTCTCTTGTCTGGTGTTTGCCTTCTTGATCCAATCTCCTGCCTGGGTGAGGTTTTTTGTCCAGAAAAACTAAAAAGATAACAATTCTCTCCCACGATGAAATCGGATGCGCTGGGTCTGACTTGTCAGTCGCTTAACGGCAGCGCAACGCATTTTCGCTCGTGTGACAGGTAAGTATAGTTGCTGTCTGGGCATTCGACGCAGAAGACAGGATGTAAGACCTTGGCACGTAGATTACATCAATGATTGACAAAGCTTCTGGCCTCAGCCAAATTCGTTTGGTCACATCTGAAAGACTAGAACTAGGACCACTACCAGTCAGAGTCTGATAGAAGAGAGAAAGAGGGAGGGGGATGGCGGGGGGGGGGGGTAATAGCATCAGACAGATATTGGATCCATGACCTGAAGCCTTCTAATACAGATGCCCTTGAAGTGAGACTCCTCTCTCATTGTCTCTCTCTCTCTCTGACTCTCTGTGTCTGTCTCTGTCTGTCTCTCTCTCTGTCCCTGTCCCTTCAACTCTCCTCTCTCTCTCTCCTCTCTCTCTCTCTCTCTCTCTCTCTCTCTCTCTCTCTCTCCTTCCTCTCTTCTCCCCCCTCTCTCTCTCTCTCTCTCTCTCTCTCTTTGCGTGTGTGAGTGTGTGTGTGGTTCTAGCAAGCCCTTTGCTTTAGCAGACTTTGAACTGATTGAAATTCCTCACACACCTTGCCCAATGTCGCCCCATCTGTCCCCTCCTCCGAGGCCTTTGTACACACAGACAAAGTGACAGGCAGGCGCTGCCTCCTCTTCTGCCGGGGTTTGCTGCTGATGTTGTTTGTCTCTCCAGTATCAAGTTGTGTGCGTCAAGAAGAATTGCGAAGAAGAAGAAGGAGGAGGAGGAAAAAGATGAAGGAGGAGGAGGAAGAGAAGAAGGTGGTGGAGAAGGAGGAAAAAGAAGTAGAAGGAGGAGGAGGAAGAAGAAGTAGAAGGAGGAGGAGGAAGAAGAAGTAGAAGGAGAGGAGGAGGAGGAGGAGGAGGAGGAGGAGGAGGAGGAAGAGAAGAAGAAGAAGAAGAAGAAGAAGAAGAACAACAACAACAACAACAACAACAACAACAACAACAAGAATAAGGGAAGAAAGAAGAAGAAGAAGAAGAGAAGTAGGAGGAGGAGAGGAGTAGGGGGGGGGGAGGTGGAGGAACAAGAACAAGAAAAACAACATCTAAAAAAATCAATAACAACTAACCGACCTGCATCAACAGCCACACCAAACAACAACACTAACAACAACGACCACAACAACAATTAAGGAAGGCTTACAAAGCTTAAGACAGAAACGCGCGCGGTGTACCACAAAACGATGCAAGGCTCTCTACACCCTCGGGTCAAACTCCGCCCACCCCAGCCACACCAGTATTTCACCCGTTACCAGTCGTTAATCAAATAAGGATGGAAGCGCAATCTAGACAGGCTCCTGCAAAGAAACTGACCATTATGTCCCCGATAGCATTACCGCGGGATGGAAAGTTCACCACCAGGTCACAGACCAACGACTTTTGTGTTGACTTTTCTCAATTTAATTATCAACTTTTATTCCCACGTAGTGAGCGCGCGGGAGAGACACTGTGGGAAGTAGAGTGGAGTGTACAAGTTTCTGGATAAATACGTCAGCCGTGACACCAGCATCCCGTGACACGATGAATTGATCAACGTGTTGAAATAGTTTGGAAATTACTTGCAACGACTTTTTTATTTTAACTTTTCGGTTCTACTGCGTGTGGCTCACGCTTGACATAAACTGGAAGTTACACGCAGGTTATCAAGTTGTAGTTAAATACACCTAGCTTTCGAAATCTACGAAGGAGGAAGAACATCAGTTATTTGTCTTATCTAGACTTAGTTTGAAAGAGTTTGTAAACTGTGGTGTATGCA
>CM054141.1:61599621-61619621 GCA_028751875.1 Rapana venosa
AATAAGGGGTGGCACTGCTCTTGTGGTGACGTGCTCTCTCCGCGAGGAGAGCAGCCCCAATCTTATTCAGGGAAATCTGCCGTGACTTACAGTGGTATACAACACAACACAACACAATACAACACAATACAATACGATGCCTTTTCTATCAGTTCTATTGTATGTGATTATAAACAATAAGCACAAAATATGTCTGTAGCACTATAATCTACTCACTCACATACACACACACACTCACTCACACACACACACTCTCACACACACACACACACACACCACACACACACACACACACACCAACACACACACACACACACACACCGACCGATTAAATCCATCTAACCACAAACCACCATTTCCCCTTGGCGACAAATGTGGAAAAGAAACGCCAGACAGACTGCCACAGAAAGACGGGCCAATGTTGCTTTGATGCGATTACCCCTTGATACAACCTTCCAAATCAGATTGAACCAAAGCAACTGTGTGCCCTCCTTAATCCCATTTGGCTGATAACACTGTGATCGTAATGTGATTTTACTGACTACCAGGATAAATACACCAGACACACTGAAATGACTGGCATAGGTAGGGAAATGTACACTTTGTGCCATGTTTGGAGTTTGTGTTAAAATAGTGAAATTTGATCTGAGGTGCACATTTGTTTGGTGGCAAAGTCTCTGAGGTATTCAGATGTAAACTGTAGATATTATGTAATTCCATATCTTTGAACCAGAAATTATTAAAGAGTTTCTGTAGTATGTTTTTGCCAGTGCATGAATCTGATTTCACATTGTTTTTGTGTGTTTATTTAACTTATGTATTACTTTTATTTTTCAGCCATCAAAATAATTTGCATAAATTACATGCATATCATAATGCACCCTAATAAAATAGGAAACTTGATTTTTTTAATCCTACATTTTCAATGTGCATATGTCATTTAAAACACTTCCTATCAATTAAGATGAAGAAAAAATATAAAAAGTTACCAAATTAACAAGTGAAATCAAAAGGGTTTTACACACACACACACACACACACACACACACACACACACACACACACCACACACCACAAAACACACACAAAACATACACACACGAACACCCACCAATAAATCTACGAAATTCCACCCCGATTAAGACATCTCATACATCTTCCATGAATTCTGCCACATTAGCTCACACAGACTCAAACAAAAGGACAAAGCCATTGCCGCTCTGATAAGATTACCCCTTGATACAGAGTCTACAGCAAGGTGAAATGAAGACAGCTGTATGCCCTGCCCCCACAATCTGATTGTGCCAGACCCCAGTTCTGGGCTAGACAAGGTGAGATATGTACCTACTGAAATTCATTAAGTTGGAGATAATTACAACAGCTACACCCAAGTGACCAAGCTAAGATGAAAATGTACACTTTTTGCCAAATGATATAATAATGATAATAATGTATGTAATTTATATAGTGCTGAATGTTGTAAAGTAAATAAATCGAAGTGCTTGCATTCAAATCATTTGCACGCATGCAACCGTCTACAAATATTAGGATTACAGAGTGTGTGATTATCTTTTGGAGTTTATATACAAGCGGCACAGATTTTTGTCTCAATTTCTGTAAAGGGGTTTGTGATGTGTTATTATCATATTATAATGTTGCGATACATTACTATTTTTAATTATCTGTGTCATTTTGCTTGTATCAAAAATGTCCAGTCATTGTATACAGTTTTCATCAAAGTTTATGCCATAACTATAAAAAATATACGCAAAAAGTACACGTAAACCACAATATCCCTATGCATAAATGGAACAGAAAAAAAAATAACAAGCACTTTCTGGATCAAAACAGGTTAGTGTATCATATTTAAATACTCCATCAGCATTATATTAATACCTATAAAAAGTAAGCAAGCATTCATATATGAAATTAGTTCAGAAAAAATGACAGACATCCCTTAGATCATGAATAAAAGTAATGAAGTTCAAGTTCAGGAAATATCTAAATAAAAAGGATTAATGTTCTATAATGACAACACACACATACGTGTGCATGAATGTATACACACACACAGCATACACAAACACATAATAGAGAATCACTGATATGTTATAGGTCCAAGTAGGATTAGTAGCATCACTATACTCTCTTAATTTTGCTTCAGAGTTCTTCAAAGACTTCAACACTAAAATAAATGTGCATCTCAGGTCAAATTTCGCTGTTTGAGCACAAACGCTAGGTCTCCTACCTATTCCATTAATTCTTGTGTAGTTGGTGTATTTGTCTAGGTCCACACGAATTGCATTTAATCCACAGTTAAACTCAACTGACCACAGGATGAGGTTGGCTAATGGAATTAAAGAGGGCATACAGTTGCTTTGATTCAGTCTGATTTGGAACACTGAATCCAGGGGTAATTGTATCGAAGCAACACTGGTCTATTTCTGGGAGTTTGTTTGCTGTGTTTCTTTGGCAGACTTTCTTTTTAGTGATTTGTGGCATGAAGGAAGAGTTGGTGTGGGTTTTTTTGTATTTAACTCTCAGTGTATGTGTACGTGTAAGTGATCTGTGTTGTGCAAACTCATAAAACATGCTTTGGTAGTGGGTTTTTTTTAATTTCAAGTTGTTTTGTTTTTAAGGTTGTTTTCTTGACACATCAAAGGATGAGCACAAACTACACACAGGCCATTCTGTTCTCTCTTAATAATTGGAAAACAGAAACCAATTATTAGGCAAATGTTCATTGCCAATTACTATTTTTACTTGAAACCTAACTTCTATGGAATTATGACTTTTTTTAAATGGTAAAGATCAAAGATATGGATTACACTAGAACAGTTCCAATTACTTCATTATCTCAAAACAAAGAAATTCAGGTGGGTTATGAGCAAATTATTACATTTAAAAGACATGTTTAAAAAAAAAAAAAGAATGAATCATGTGCATGTCAAGTATATTTTAAGTGCTTTGATTTGTTCTCACAAGATAAAGCGCTATATAAATCCCATGTATTATTATTATTATTATTATCATTATTATCATCATCATCATCATCACACAACACACACACACAACACACACAACACACACACAACACACACACATCAGTGGGTAACATTAACATTATTGCAGACTCCACTCTCTCCAAAAGTCCTTCAGATGAGACTATAAACCGAGGTCCCATTTGCGAACGCACGCAGAACATCTTGCGCACACGTTAAATCCGGGTCCGCTTTTCATAAGAGTAGGCCATTGTGTGTCGGTGGGAACAGATGACAGAATTTACAAACCGCATACACACGGGCACTGGATTAAAAAGCACATAAGTGCTTATTCCATTATCCTTGATATAACAGAATAAAATCAATAAATAAGCACATACACACACACACACGTGCAAGCACACACAAAAACACACACGCGCATGCTCACAACAAGAACAATAACAACAAACAAGACAAAACAAAACAAAAACATTCAACAAAGACTACACTAGCGTATCCCTCTTCCTAAAACCATTCAAGAGGCAGGAAAAGAAACTCCCACAAACTCCCAGAGAGAGAGACCAACCAGTGTTGCTTTGATACGATTACCCCTTGATCTGATCAGTGTTCCAAATCAGACGGAAGCAAAGCAACTGTATGCCCTCTTTAATCCCATTGGCCAGCCACATCTTGTGGTCAGTTGAGATTAACTGTGGACGTAATGCAATTCATTGGGCCCTAGATAAATACACCAGCCACACGGAAATGACTGGATAGATAGGAAGTGTAGACGCTGTGCCAGATTGGGGGTTCGGGGCCCAAGAGCAAAACTTGATATGAGATGCACATGCATTTTGGTGTTTAAGTATCTGAAGGTTTGACCTGTTTGGTATTGTTGTTTCATCTTGGGGCTATAAAATATGAGTCTGTATGATACATTTTGCCAATTCATGTTACCTACTTTTGAATGGTTTGTCTTTTAATTTAGGTAAAAGTTAAAGGTAAAAGTGTTCTATAACCTATGTGGTTACAGGAGAGCAAGGCATCAGAGACCTCACTTCTCTAGGGGGCCAGCATATTGAAGGCGGCGCCCATCTCCTCTCCCTCGCTGTTTTACCTTCCTTGACCCTAAAGAGGCAGGTACCCATTTACAGCTGGGTGAACTGGGGGGCTGTGCTGAAGCGAAGGTGCTCAAACGGTCACCCATCCAATAGGTAATCATGCTGGATGTTGCTTAACATTGACTTGGGGAAAGCGAATGCTCTGACCACTGAGCTATCTCGTACCCACTTGCAATTTAACTTGCTTTAAAGTTTAATGGGGACAGCGGGGTAGACTATAAAATGACAATCCCAAACTTCATGCATGCTATCATATACCCTCTTATATAAAACATTAATCAGGCAGATTGTTGTGATATTTCACTAGTTTCCATGTTACATTTAAAATGCTTGGTTCCTGGTGAGTTATGCCCCCCCCCCCCCCCCCCCAACAAAAAACGAAAAAGTAATTTGGGCCTTACGCTCAAATAGCAAAATGTAATCTGAGCAGCTCACTGTTTGTGGTGCCAATTGTATTGTTAGCAAGACAGTCAATAAAAAACAGAAAAAAAGAAAATAAACTATCGTGCACACACACGCACGCACGCATGCACGCACACACGCGTAACCCTTATTTTCCTTCCCCATTTCCCACACTCATACACACTAAAGCAGAGTCTAGGGTTACCCGTTTAAGTAATGGCATCTAACCGTTCTCCTTTGTGCAACTTTGTTTACCTTATCCTTATTTTTAAACGAAGCAATTTGTGCGTATAAAGCAACTCAGAGATTCTGGGCTCACTAAAGACAACAGGCTAGAGATCAGTGACTGTGATAGGGAGATTAGATACACGCTGTTTCAAAGTTGGATAGTTTTTAATCAACTGATGAGGAGGCTGATTTTCGGTGGGTGTTTTTTTTTTTGTCTTCTGCTTGTTATTCCGTGGAGTTCCTGTCCTGCTGTTCGCTCATTTCAATCTCTCCGCCCCAGTCATTCCAGATTCATTGTGTCGCATCTTCAGGGTCGGAAGTCCAGAGAGAGCCCTAAAAAGTCAGGCCGCTGCGAGGCCACCAGCTTAAGGGGCCCTTTACTGCTGCTAAGTCACTTTGGTGGTGTTCAGTGGTTTCTGTTCTGACCTATTACTCGCAGGATACCACTTACTAAGCCCCCTTCTAACAACTGCAATAGATCTTTTATGGAGCCAAACTAAGCGACACACTTACCCATGGTGGCGACCACCACAACGTCCCTCGAATGACCTTCTCCCGCAGACCCTACAACCCCGAAGGCTTCGATACAGAATCACCACAGGCTTAGAAGTGTATGGGGAAACAGACTCCGAGGTCACCATGAGAACAGAGCAACTGAGGCCACCGAATGGGGATGCTGTAATGATGCTGCCATTAGAAGTGCATGTGCTCTGAGACTACTTGACAGGGTTGTACTCTACGCTTACTATCATAACATATCCCGGCGTCAACCAAGGACCGAGAGATACAAATACCTGCAGTTTTTGTCAGGTAGTTTGAGCAACACTCTCAAACTCGCATCGTAAAGTGGATGAAGCTCAACTGTGTGGTCTCAATCTTTCCACAGAGCCTATGACAAACTCACTTTGGGTAGGAGCCGGCCGGAGTCCCAAATAATCCCTGCGACTCTTATGGGATTCGAACCCGCGACCTTACGATCAGTAACCCAAGGCGCTAATCACAAGACCAAGGAGGCTGGTATGAAGAGTAAACTGAGCTAAGCAATTTCTGTAAGTTTTGCAATTTCAATTTTAAATGTCCCGTGATGCTCCTTTAGTAAGTTTATGTTTCCAATAATCTTTGTAATGCGCTTTGAGAACTTCTGAGGCCTTCGTTTACGGCTGTGTCCTTTTTCTGCTCATCTCACTTTTTTTTTATTTTAAGCGTTTTGTTTCAGAAGATCAGAACACATGTTGCAAATGCTGAATTCAGTTTTTAAAAGAGGAAAAAAACATGTGCATTCTATACCTGTGTCTATCAGTCTTTCCATGTTCGTTTGTCTTCATTTAAAGGAAAAGCAGAACCTGATTTTATTTGTATTTTTTTAATGTAATTAAAGAGAAGATAATTACGTTGTTTTTCCTATTTGTTTCTTTCTCCTGGTTTGCTTTCCTCCTTCTTCATCGACACAAGAGCTGTCTGTTCCTCTACGCCTCACTTTTACTGTCTTAGTGTTATCATTATTCCCTTTCGCTGTTGTTGTTGCTGCTGCTTGTTGTTAATACATATATAATTATATATGTATGTATGTATGTATGTATAGTATATTAATATATATATATATATATATATATATATATATATATATATAATATATATATATATATAAACATATATATATATATATAATATATATATATATATATATATATATATTATAGTTTGTGTGCGCACACTATTCAGATCATCTGATAAATAATTTGGATGTCAGACTCTCTTAATTTTTAAATAGTGATACCTTTTATCCCCACATTGTTCAGCCAGATTTACGTTTTTTAAAAAACTGACAAATACCCCGCTTCCACCTCCCCCCCCCCCCCCCCCCCCCCCCCACTCCTCTAAAAATATATTGTCTTTGATGTATTTTGCCTTTTAATATGAGTATATTAAAATCAATCAATCACCAAAAAATCCAAACATATTTTTCATGTTAAAAACAACATGGGTCAATTTCAATCATTGATAGGAGTACTCCTGCTCTCACAACTTCGTCAGAGAGGCTTGAAGAGCAATAGAGAGACGCTTGCAAGAGAACTGCACTCCGGCTCTTGTTGCTTTGATATCATTACCTCAGCAAACTGGGGCCAAATCTGATTGAATGAAGGTGATAGTGTGCCTCTCTTCTCAATCTGATCTGCTTCACAGGGCAGTAGAGGACGGGAAGGTGAACTGACGGGGTAATAACATTTGTTGTGTTCTAGATGACTAAAGTCAGCTCTACACATGTCAGTGTGATGAAGGACAGGACCTTGTGCCTGATTTGTAAAGCTTTTATTATCAGTGTGTGAAAAAAAAGTTCCAAGCAGAAAGTTGTTTAACCATCTCATATTATTGTGTTTTGTTTTGGTGTCATTGATATTTTAACACTTGAATTGCTAGTTCTGATCGTATTTCTTTTCTTTATGTGAATTTTCATGAATTGTTTCTCATGTTTACTTTTATCATTTTTTCATGGTTCTGAATGTAACTGTGTTTTTTGCCTTAATACACACCTGCATGCGTGTGTGTGCAAGTATACCTTGTATTATGTGTAAATGCTGCCTCCTCTCTCTCTCTCTCTCTCTGTTTTTATTTGAAATTTTAAAAATGCTCATTTGTGTTTTAAAGGCACACTTATTGTTGTCTCCTCCACTCCAATTGTTCATTGTAGAGTTTTGTAGCAAAAACAGACACAGACGGGATAGCCTAGTGGTTAGAACATTGCGCTCGCAATCTGACAACGCGTGTTCAATTCCCGTTGAAGGGGATATTTTCCCCTGGAGTTAACATCAGTGCAGACTCCACTCTCCCCCAAAGTCCTTCAGATGAGACTATAAACCGAGGCCCCGTGTGCGAACGCACGCAGAACATCTTGCGCACACGTTAAATCCTGTTCCGCTTTTCGTAAGAGTAGGCCATTGTGTGCCGGTGGGAACAGATGACAGAATTGACAAAACTGCATACACACAGGGGCTAGATGTAAAAAAAAAGCACATTAGTGCTTATTCCATTATCCTCGATAAAAAAGAAAAGAATAAAGAAACATAGCTGAAAGCAGAAAAGTTTTTGCTCAGCTCACCTCCTCCAAAACCCCACCTGACCCAGCTGCAGAAGCAAAAACACACAGGGGAGGGGAGGGGTGCAAAGGGGGGTATTACAAGAAAATTAAGTCTACTCTAGTATTGCAGACATACAAATAAATGTGGGTTCATTTACTTCAGAGATATACATAGACCTTACATTGCTAGACAAACTCTTTCTGCAACAAAGCTATAAAAAAAAAAGAGAAATAGACATTGTCTCTGGATTTCAGCAATGTGCATGGAACTGAGACAGTTAAACAAAATGTGTTCAGCAGCAGAACTCAAAAGGAGTTAATTGGTGTCATGGTTTTGACTAGGTGTGTAAATCTTTGACTTAGGACAGGTGGGGAAATCTTTGACAAAGTTGTGTGTAAAAGGTAAAACCACACAGCAGGATGCCTGCGTATAGTTTTAGAAAATTTAAAATAAAGAAACCTGAACAAACCAAAACAACAACAACATTACAAAATAAAAGCAAGCACAAAACTATACAAACAAAATTAAACAAATTCAATGAAGGAGAAACAGGGAGGCACAAAGATTTGGTGCAAACAAAGGATAAAACATCCATGATAAAAACGAATAAACATACGGAATGTGTGCCACTGATTTAAAGCTATGATTATATACTTTCAGAAGAAAGAAACAAGTGGATTATCCAGAAGAATAATGAGGTATGTGTCTCAACTCTAAAAAGAAAACAGCTGATATTGTAGTTGTGATGTGATCTGAGTTGAAGTGGTCAGCCCAGATATACCTAACCTGGGCAAGTGTCCTTGTTCTCCTCTTTGACCAAAATAAACTCCAAACTTTCATTCCTCTCTGTCCTTGTTTTCATCTTGTACTCTTTGTCTGTTTGTTTCTGTCTCTCTCTGTCACTCTCTCTTTCTCTCTCTCTGTGCTTGCATATCTCTCTCTGTCTCTCTCTCTCTCTCTTTCTCTCTCTCATTCCCTCCCACTCTCTCTCTCTCTCTCTCTCTCTCTCCTCACACACACACACACACACACACGCGCGCGCGCGCGCGCACACACAACCACCACCATCACCACACACTACCTCTTTTCCCAGAAGTCCTCAGAAAGAAATAGAGAGAGAGAGACAGAGACATGAACAGAGACAGAGACAGAAACAGAGACACAGACAGACATACAGACAGACCCAGCGAGATGTTGGAAGAGAAGCACTAGCATAGAGGACCACTTGCAAAGAGAACTGCACTCCGCTCTTGTTGCTTTGATATCATTACCTCAGCAAACTGGGGCCAAATCTGATTGAATGAAGGTGATAGTGTGCCTCTCTTCTCAATCTGGTTTGGTTCACAAGGCAGTGAAAGACAAGAGAGGCTGAACTGGACGGGGGTAATGTAATTTGTTGTGCTCCAGATAAATAAGTCAGCTACACAGATGCCTCTGTGATGGGGAAGAGGAAAGCTTCCCTGCTTGATTTAGAAGTTTCCAGATCAACTTGTAAAATGTAATCTGAAGTGAAGTTTTTCAGTTTTCTTGGGGAGGGGGGGGGGGTTTACGTGTGTAATTTTTGTAGTTTTGGTTTTGGTTTGGTTTGGTTTACTTCCTTTTTTTAATAAAAAATAGGATTGGTTTTTGTTTTTCAAAAGTTTGTTGTTTAATTTTTCGTGGTGTTTTTTGTACTGTTTAAGTGTTGGTTTTATTTGCCACTTTTACTATATGTTTTAGTTCTCTCTTTTTTTCTTTGGTCTCTGTCTATCTGTCTGCCTGCCTCTCTCTCAGTCTCTCTCTTTCTCTCTCTGTCAGTCTGTCTCTCTCTCTTTTCTTTCTCTTCTCTCTCTCTCTCTCTCTCTCTCTCTCTCTCTCTCTCTCTCTCTCCTCTCTCTCTCTCTCTCTCTCTCTTTTCCATGTACATTCCCTTTTTTTATTGTTGATCAGCATTTTCTTTGATTCCTTTCCTCGTTTGTTTTCCAGTGACACAAGTATTACTTTCTTTTCCATTCTTTTTGCTTTGTATGTCAGCTTTCTATTTATTTGTTTGCTCTGTTTTGTTTTGGTTTGGTTTGGTTTGGTTTGCTTGCGTGTGTGTGTGTGTGTGTCTGTGTATGTGTTTGTGTGTGCTGTGTGTGTGTGTGTGTGTGTGTGTGTGTGTGTGTGTGTGTGTGTGTGTGTGTGTGTGTGTGTGTGTGTGTGTGTGTGTGTGTGTGTGTGTGTGTGTGTGTGTGTGTGTGTGTGTGTGTGTGTGTGTTGTTGTGTTGGTGTGTGTGTTTTCGCTTTAACATCTATTCACTTAAAAGTGATTCTAGACTATGTGTGTGTATGTGCGTGCGTGCCTGCGTGTATATGTGTATGAGTGTGTGTGTGTGTGTGTGTGTGTGTGTGTGTGTGTGTGTGTGTGTGTGTGTGTGTGTGTGTGTGTGTGTGTGTGTGTGTGTGTGTGTGTGTGTGGTGTGTTGTGTGTGTGTGTGTGTGCGTTTGTGCACGTTATTGTTGTTGGGGTGTTTTTGTTTTGAAGGGTAGTGTTTTGTTGCTGGTGAAGTGTTTCTTTGTTTTGTTTTGTTTTCTGAAACAGGCACAGACAATGCTGAAAGCAAGATAGCTTGCCTGATGATAACTGCATCAGAATTCTGTGACCCAAACTCAACAGAGATGACACATGGGGCCCAGGCCTAGGAAATAAACATTCTTCACAACCATTGCAAGCTTAGAGCATCGGGGTCTTTTTCTATCACAGCGTCATGCTTAACACATGGGAATAAAAATTATGTTAGGTGGGAGAGAAGATGAGAGAAGAGGAAAGAAAAGAGAAAAAAGAGTAAGATTACTTTTTTTTTTTTTAAAACACCATTCCTTAACAGAGGGCCAACAGGGATTGTGGTTTTGTCTCAGGGTTAAAAAAAAAAAAAGGCTGAACAAAGGGGATGACTTGAAAACAAGGTGGGAAAGCCATGTACGGAATTTCAACCATTCTCACCCCCTACTTCCTACCCCGAAACACACAATTCTTTGGCTTTCTTTTTTGTTTTGGTCACTTTGTCCACCTATTGTGTCATTTTTTCTTTACCACAGACATGCACAGACAATAGTGACAGCAATGTGTTTCTCTGCTCGCCATCTCGTCCTAATCCCCGGACACAGACAACACACAGAAAGAAAACACAGTGTACATCGGCGAAGGAAGGACAACTTCATTAGCATTTTTAGCCTACAACTTTGTTTGTGTTCTTCTGTCAACAGCAGTGAACTTCACATGTGGGGATTCCTGGCAATGAGGTTAGCCTGGCCAGACACCATCTTTCGGCGGCAGATGCTGAGAGGAGGGCAGGGGGACTGGAGCATTGTTCCAGCGTACAGAGACCTCAGGGCTGGGTCAGATGGGGGTGAGCTGGGAGAAGCTCGTGTGCAGAATTAAAATCGCTCGCGGGCATGCGCGCGCACGCACACATACACACGCACACGTATACGCACGCGCACACACACACGCTCGCACACGCACACACACACACACACACACACACACACACACACACACGCACGCGCACGCACCCATGCTTGTATGCACAAACGCACGCAAAAATATATCTGCGAGCAATGAGAAAATGAGATTAAGTAAATAAAAAATAACAGTTTCATTGAAGGAACAGGAATTTCAGTTCAACAAATCAAACACAGTAAGTTGGGTTTTTTACTGTCAACCCCCCCCCCCCCCCCCCCCCCCAAACTGCACTCGGCTTGGTATATACTGACAATCTGTGCAAACGTTTTATTGCACTATTTCAACTTGTGAAAACCAATGTCAATTATAGATATCAAAACAATCACTTTAGGTAGCTTACCGAAATTGTCCTTTAAAACTTGTACTTTGTGTTCTCTTTCTTAATTGTATATACTTTCCATTGTTTAGTGGAATAACCAAAACAAATCAAACAAGAACAATATTCTTTTTTTTTATCTTCTAATGTGTCATATTGGGATTGATAAGCCCGTTACAAACATTAGATTACTGTTGATATTATTTTATTGTACACACTTTTCATATTTATTAGATTTAGTCTTTTGTTTCTGTGATGTTTTGTAACGACCATTAGTACCCATCCCCTGGCGAAATTGAATAAGTAATTTAATATACAGCTTTTCTTTGGTGACAAAAACGCTTCATTCCACTTTTATTGGAAAAGTTATTACATGTGTTTGTATTTACTGCACCGCATAATTTGATTTCTTTTCTAGAGCAATAGTGTAAATAGAGAGAGAGAGAGACAGACAGACAGATACACACACAACACACACACACACACACACACACAACACACACACACACACACATAGACACACAGACACATATAGACAGAGACAGAGAGAAGAGAGATATGCTATCATTGAAGGAAAAGAATAACCACACACAGTTTACTCTTTTGCATTATGGCCTAAGCAATAAAAAAAAAAAAGAAATGTTGAATAAATTGATGAATAGACAAAAGAAATGTTTAATACACAAAGAGGATCTTCAACTTCTTTTATCACGTACCTACTAGTAAAAATCAATAAATTTTTCACATAAAAACTATTATTGGTAGAAACAAATTTGGTTGAAACCATGCCACACACTGAAGTTTGTTCTACGTCAAACTTTTCCCTTTTACAACAGCAGACAGACAGACAGAGAGAGAGAGAGAGAGAGAGAGAGAGAGAGAGAGAGAGAGAGAGAGAGAGAGGAAGAGAGAGAGAGAGAGAGAGAGAGAGAGAGACAGACAGACAGACAGACAGACAGACAGACAGACAGACAGACAGACAGACAGAGAAAGGGGAACGAGACAGACAGACAGAGAGACAGATACAGACAGAGAAAGACAGACACAGACAGACAAACAGAGACAGAGACCGACACACAGATACACACATACAGACAGAGACAGAGAGGCTTATAGAAGAAAGGAGAGAGAAAGACAGAGAGAGAGGGGGGGGGAGAGAAAGAGAGAAAGATACAGAGACAGAGGAGACAAACAAAGATAGAATTGTTATAAAGACAGAAAGACAGGCAGACATACAGACAGACAGGCAGGCAGGCAGAGATTGAAGTATGTGCCATGTGTGTTGTAGGGGGGGGGGGAGGTGAAATGAGTGAATAAAACCAGTAAAAACCAATCAATATCATAAACACTTCATCAAAAAAGGGCAGAAACTTTTTTTTTTAATTCCACACAAAAAATCCAAAACAGCAATTCAAGGCTGTACATATCAATAAACAAAATTAATATGCAATCACACCAAACAAACAAACAAAACAAAAAACAAAACAAAAACCCTATGAAAACACCACACTGAGTTAGATGACATTGCACAAGCTTGATCGGCAGACTGTCTAAATCAGGCACTAGGCTTTCTCCTCCCATCACAGAGACATGTGTGTAGCTGACTTATTTATCCGGAGCACGAGGAATTGCATTACCCGTCTAGTTCGTCTTCTCTGTCCTCCACTGTCGCGAACCAAATCAGATTTCCAAGGCCGCACTATCATCCTCATTCAACGGGGTTTGGCCTTGCTTTGTAGGGGAAACAGCTAAAGCTGGAGTCTCTTGCAAACTTTTCTTCTTCTTTTTTTTTGGGGGGGGGGGCTTTGTTTTTTGTTTCATTCCTGGGCTAAAGCTCCGAGGTTCACCTAAGGTGAGATTTTCCGTATGTGATCGTTTTTAACCTACCATTAAGGTAGCCACATTCCGATTTCTGGAATATCAAGTGTTTCAATATTACACTCTCGGCATCTGAACACATCACTCCTCTTCTGCGATCTCTTCACTGGCTGCCTGTCTCACAAAGACTGGAGTATAAAACCAATACCCTCTGTTTCAAATGTCTCCACAAATCTGCACCCTCTTATCTCTGTAACTGTCTTCATCTGTACACTCCATCCCGTTCCCTTCGTTCAGCCGCAGATACTTTGTGCTTTCGAACACCCAGATTCAAACAAACCACTATTGGCCGTCGCTCCTTCTCTGTTTCTGGTCCATCCACCTGGAATGACCTCCCTCTTTCACTTCGCCAAAAGCCTTCACTTGATACCTTCAAATCCAGCCTCAAAACACACTTATTTCCTACCTGAGACTTTCCCCCCAAATATCTGTCCCTAATTTTCAACAGCATCTTTCACCTTCTAAGTGTTGTTCCGAGTGTGTGTGTGTGTGTGTGTGTGGTGTGTGTGTGTGTGTGTGTGTGTGTGTGGTGTGTGTGTTGTGTGTGTGTGTGTGTGTGTGTGTGTGGTGTGTGTGTGCGTGTGTGTGTGTGTGTGTATGTGCGTGTGTGTGCGTGCATACGTGCATACGTGCGCGCGCATGGTTTTTGAAATCTATTGTTCATTATGTTTAAGAAGAGTTGCATTCCTGTAAATGATTGAGTGCAAGCGCTTCGATTTGTTGTTTTTTTTACAAGATTCAGCGCTATATAAATTCCATATATTATTATTATTATTATTATCTTCAAGAAACTGATTACAGCAGAAGTTTTTTTTTACCACGGCTACCTTAATGGTGGGTAAAAGCGGTCACAGAACGCAAAATCTTGCCATAAGTGGGCCTCGTTGGTTATTTTCTTTTTTCGTTTAACCTAAAAATGATTTTTGTGAGAAAAAGTAGTTGTATTGCAGTAAAAAAAAAAAAAAGCTATATACCTGCTGCCACTTAAAGGAAACTAATGTTTAAAATTTCTTAAGATAACTTTCACAGTTTGTATAATGAATATAATTATTTATTTCACAAACATTATTATGGTGATTTCAGTAGCAAATATACAAATGTATTTTACTCTCTCTTTTGAATTCTTGTGTAATGATCCTCCAGTACCATTGACATTAATTGTTCTATAATGAATACATCTATATACATATGATTGTCTGTGTCCCTGTATTGTGTGACAACACATACCAAAAAATATGATGATAAGAATAAAAGTGAACGTTATCCGTATAATTGAAATAAACACCTAAGGATGTTAGGTGGAGAAAAGGTTCCAAGGCATTTATTCAGCGCAAAACGTTTCAAGGAATTTAGTCAACGCAAAACGCTACAAGGCATCTATTCAACACCTAACTTTCAAGGCACTTGTTCAACGCATATTTCAAGGCACTTACTCCACGAATAGCGTTTCAAGGTACATATTCAATGTATAACATTTGAAGGCACTTATTCCAGGCATAACGTGTCAAGGCACTTATTCCACGCATTAAGTTTCAAGGCACTTATTCTACGCATTAAGTTTCAAGGCACTTAATCCACGCATCTAAAAAAAAAATGAATACCAGCAAAGCCAAGAGATCACAAGCAAAATGAACATGTCAAGAGCAACGTCAGCAAAGTTTGCCCTTCACAAGCTTATCCGCAACCTTTATTTTATTTAGTTTAGTTTGGGGGACGGGATAGCTCAGTGGTCGGAGCACTCGTTTTCCATCAGCCAAGTTAACCAGCGTCGAGCGTGGTTACCACATGGATGGGTGGCCGTTTGTGCGCCTTGGCTTCAGTACAGTTCCCCCAGTTCACCCAGTTGTAAATGGGTACCTGCCTCTTTACGATCAGGGAAGGCAAAGCAGCGAGGGAGAGGAGATGGGCGCCGCCCTCAATATGCTGGCCCCTAGAGAAGCGAGGTCTCTGATGCCTCGCTCCCCTAAGACCTTATAGGGAATGGGACACCTTTACCTTAGTTTAGTTTAGTATATACCATAATAGCATGCAATGACATAGTCTTCCTAAAGGCGGAACAGGTGTCAGCGTGTGTGCAAGATATTCTATGTACGTCCATAAACAGGATCGTGGTTTATAGTTTTATCTGAAAGACTTTTGGTGGAGGGAAGTTAGTCCTTCACAGACGTCAGTTTACCCCCCCCCCCCCCCCACCCCACTATATCCAGCTATAGTACTAATCATAGCATGAACACTTTGACTAGGCAAATGGAAGGGGCGCGCTTAATGTATCACTCTTTAATGAGTGATGTTGGAAATGCTTGCTGTGCCTTATGCTAACTCCAAGAAAGGGGGGGGTGAAATCCCTGAACTGGTCATTTAGGTTCCAACCCACGCTGTCAGATGGCAAACTCAATGTTCTAACCACTAGGCCATCATGCCCCCAAGCTTTTGCAATCAGGCACTAGGCATTCTTCCCCCATCACAGTGGCATGTGTGTGACTGACTTATTTATCTGGAGAACGACGAATTACATTACCTCTCCGATTCACCTTCCCTGGCTCTCTATTGCCTCAGAGCAAATCTGATTTACAAGGGCACATTGCCGCTTCCATTCAACCCCATTTAGCTTCTGTTTACTGAGTTAACTGTATGAAAGCAACGATATCTAGAGCTTCCTGGCGAGTGGATCCAATATTGCACTTTTCATCTTTTATAAAAACAGGAAATAGCAGAAATATACGTGCACTTGGTTTAAAATGATCATTTGTATAGTAAAACAGATATTTTCCGTGTCTTCGAAAATATTGAATTAAAAAAGAGAAAAAAAAAGTACAGGATAGCTAGTCAACGGTTAACATTATGATTAAAACTAAAAGCAAGCCAACAATAGGATAAATTTAATGTCAAACACAACATGTGCATTGCGCTTTATACACACACGCATATATATGTACTTAAATATATATATAATATATATATATTATAATATATAATATATTATATTATATATATATATATATATATATATATATATATATATATATATTGTGTTGACTTAAATTATATATCAATATGTATATATACATATATATTTATATAATATATATGTATGTGTGTGTTTTTGGTTATGTGTGTATGTCGTTAATTGAGAGACATACATAGATAAAAAGATAATAACACATACATAGATACATAGATGGATAGATAGATAAATAGATAGATACATAGATAGATAGATATGGTGTGCTAGGGTTTTGTGTGTGTTGCGTGCGGCCGTGTGTTGTGTGCGTGCGTGCGTGCGTGCGTGTGTGTAAGGGGGGGGGATTTTGACTCATTAAATCCAAGGAAAATCCCTTGAACCAGGTCTGGCGTGACTCAATCCCAGACTCGGTACCCGGCCGTTCAAATCACGAGTGCAGCGCTTTGACCACTAGACTGTTCACACCCCTCCCCTCCCCCCACCCACCCCCCACCCTGCCCCATCCCCAAAAGCCTACTAAAGCTGCAGTATAGCTGCTTCTGTAGCGCGCTACGTGCAAACAGCCATGGACACACGCCAACTTCTCATCCAGCGTCTTCTTAAGACCTCACAGTGATTTCCAAGTGTAATCAGTCAGACACAGTGCATATACTGGATGCAAAGTCCCCCCCTCCCCCCAGAGCGCTAAGCTGGTGAACGCCTAACCACCAACAACTTGACACTGGCTGCAGTCTTGCAACAGGCGTCTTCTGTCTTGCTCTTTTCAATCTCTGGAGTCGCTGGGAATAGCAGGACAAGCGTGTGTTAGATAGATAGATAGATAGATAGATAGATAGATAGATAGACAGACAGACAGACAGACAGACAGATAGATAGATAGATAGATAGATAGATAGATAGATATAGAGGGATAGAGAGGAGGGAGGAGAGGAGGAGGGATGGGATTGTTGATGGGAATGGATGGATGGATATTATATCGATATATAGATGGATGGATGGATGGATGGATGGATGGATGGATAGATAGATAGATAGATAGATAGATAGATAAACTCAGAAACAGAGACGCACAAAGAGAAATTGTATGGCTAAAATAATTGTGTTCTTCTCTTTGCCAGAAATTGTGCATATTGATTTTCATCCTTGTCGTTCAAATAAAGATTTGGATATGACAATCTCTTAGACAATTCTAAAACAACAAAAAGCCAGATTCCTTTGTTTAACTTATTTATCTGTATTAGAATGCAGTTATAACAAGCGCAGACAAATTGTAAATGGCATCTGTCAGACAAATTGTTGAACCTAATATAGGTGACATTCAAAATCAAGCCAAATGCAATTCCCAGTTTAGAAAGTAGATTAAAGAACGCACGCATGCACGCGCATAAGCATACACCTACACGCATGTATGCACGTGTATAAGCACTCATGTACACACACACATAGACACACACACACACTCACACACACACACACACACACAAGTACGCACGCACGCACGCACACACGCACACACACATACACACACATACAGAACACACACAATCACAAAACACACAAAGACACGCACATGCACAGACACAAATACACTTACACACATTAACATACACACACATACACACATTGACACACACGCACACGCACATACACATACATACATACATACATACATACATACATACATACATACATACATACATACACGCACATGCACATCAGTACACGCACATGCATACGCGCGCACATACTCTCTCTCTCTCTCTCTCTCTCTCTCTCTCTCTCACTCTCTCTCTCTCTCTCTCTCTCTCTCCTCTCTCTCTCTCTCTCTTGATTTTGTTTCTTGTTCAGCTGTAAAGGAGGCGTATTTACCTACCTTATTTTTTTTGCATGTACTTTCCATGTCTGTTTCTGTTAATTGTGATATGAGCAATTTGCTTAAGTCAGTAAACTGTTCGAGTTCGACTTCTCTCTCTCTCTCTTTCTCTCTCTCTCTCTCACTCTGTGGATATAATCTGTTCCAAAACAAGAACCCCCATCCCCTCTCTCCTTGTTCTTGAAACAAATCAATCCCCCCCAAATCTTCACTGTACACAAATAACTGCTTGTTGTTCGTCCTGTCCTATCACACCTCCCTTGTCCTCTCTGTCTCTCTCTCTCTGTCTCTGTCTGTCTGTCTGTCTCTCTCTCTCTCTCTCTCTCTCTCTCTCTCTCTCTCCTCTCTCTTCTCTCTCTTTCTCTTCTCCTCTTTCTCTGTTCTCTCTCTCTCTCTCTCTGACTCTCTCTCTCTGTCTCTCTCTCTCTCTGTCTCTCTCTCTCTCTACTCTCCTCTCTCTCCCTCTCTCTCTCACACACACACACACCACAGACCCTAGACCCTGTGTGGTCAATGCAGCCTTAACCTACACTGACCCCTGGCTCTGGCCCGGGACAAAATTGCGGATCAGTGTCAGCCTTCCCCTGAGTCTTGACCAGGGAACAGCAGACAAATAGAGACCGATTACCATCAGCACCTGCACCCTTTGCTGCTGCCGCTGCTCCTGCTGCTGTTGCTGCTGCTGTTGCTGCTGCTGCTGCTCCTGCTGCTCCTGCTGCTTCTGCTGCTGCTGCTGCCAGAGATGGACGGAATGATGGCCTTGTGGTTAGAGCGTTGCGTTCGCGACCTGACTGGCCCGGGTTCGAGCCTCGACTGAGACGCCGTTCAAAGGAAGTAGTCGGGTTGGGTGGGTTTTTTCCGGAGTTAGTGCAGCATCAGTGTCCACTCCACCCCTCCGAAAGTCTTCTGGATGAGACTTTAAACTGGGATCCTGTGTGTGTGCGATCGCATGAAAAATATCGTGTGCGTTTGTTAAAACCTGTTCCGCCGTTAGGGAAAGAGCAGGTTATTGTGTGCTGGTGAGAACCGATGACAAAAACCTACAAATACAGTTTTGTTTTTAGTGTTGTCGATCTTGTGAAAGTCGGTCTTTCTTTGCCTGACAATTCATAAACTAGTTTATCTCCGTTAGAGTCAGGAAGTAAAGACTGAATGGGTTTTAAGGTGTTTCTGTGCGTGTTATTTTTTTTTCAACAATTACTGTTTGTTTGTTTGGTTTTTTACATAATTTTTTTAACTTACGACAGTAGAATGTCTTTTGAAAGGGAAAAACCTGAAAATTATAATTTTGCATATAACAGTTTCGGTATGTTTAAAAAACAGGAAGAGAACTAAGATAAAGAAGGCAAAACAGCAATAAGGAAAGCCACCAATGTTAGCATCACTTTGTATTCATTTCAAAATCTATCAAAAGAAAAATAAATAAATAAATAAAAGTTGGATTTTACTTACGGTCAGTTTGGGTGTTTTTTTATTTATTTACAAGTACAAATGTATCTTTTGAAACACGTTTAGCCTGTTTCATACTTCAAATGTCCTTCCGTAATCATAACATAATATTATCTTTTTACAAGAAAAATATCCTGTTCAGAAATGTCGACTTTTACCTCGGTAAGTTGGCCATATGTTTTTACCCTCCTCGGCTTGAGCTCCGAGGTTCCAACTACAGGTT
>CM054141.1:61622121-61634621 GCA_028751875.1 Rapana venosa
CACACTTTTGTCCTAGACTGTGAAATAATGTAGTTAGAATTTTTTTTATCCAAGTATTTTTGTTCCAAGATAGATGGCTTGACGAAGAAAAAAACAAATGCCTTGCTTATTCAATGTACCATCTGGAATTTTTTTTTTAAATGGCTTGACTAGATACGACTTGACTTGACTAGAGAGAGAGACAGAACTCGAACTCAAACGTTTTAATGAGGGTACTTGGATAAGCCAGGGCCTTCTTTACACCAGGCCCTCATAAAAAAGAAGGGGAAATAAACAAATAAACGAACAAGCACATCAATAAATGGATAATAACTACTTACAGAAATAAATGCATAAGCAATAATAATAATAACTAGTTCCCGCACATTGAGAGAGAGAGAGGAGTTGTACCCTGCCTTGTCTTGCTCCAGTGAGGGGTACAGTGGATCGGTGGTCTAGAGGTAACGCGCCTGTCTAGAAAGCGAAAAGTCCGGGTCGGAAGTGGGCGGTGGTTCAAATCCCGTTTGGACCCGAAAATTTTTCCCCATCCACTAGACCTTGAGTGGTGGTCTGGGCGCTAGTCTTTCGGATGAGACGATAAACCGAGGTCCCGTGTGTTACACAAAAAATTATTTAGCGCACGTAAAAAGAACCCACGGCAACAAAAAGAGAGTTGTCCCTGGCAAAATTCTGTAGAAAAAATCCACTCTGATAGGGAAACAAATGCAGTTGTAGACAGAAAAAAAAAAAAAAAAAAAAATGGGTGGCGCTCCTCTGTGGCGACGCGCTCTCCCCGGGGAGAACAGCCCAAATTTCACGCAGAGAAATCTGACGTGACTTGAAGTGATATAATGAAATAAATAAATTAAAAAAAACAAATCGAAGCTGTATGCAGGCTTAAGCAATGAGGGGGAAGAATGGGATTCTGTCCCCTGCCTGCCAAACTTGGGATGGATGCTGATAATAGCCCTGCACTCCCAGCTTCCTACAGCTCCTCTTTTATCTCTCGCTCTCTCGTGCTCTCTCTCTCTCTCTCTCTCCTCTCTCTCTCTCTTCCTCTCATCCTCTCTCTCTCTCTCTCTCTCTCTCTCTCTCTCCTCGACTCTCTCTCGATACTCTCTCTCAGCTACTGCTGCTCTCTCTCTTCACCTCTCCTCTCCCCGTCATCTCTCATTCTCTCTCTACTCTCTCTGCTCTATTTTAATAATCAATAAATAATCCTTATGGCGGTACTTGGATGGTAAGAAAACGCCCCCACACTGGGTGGTTATTCATTACCCTCGACATATAAAGAATCTTGTCATTGTTCATTGTCATCTCTTCATTTCTCTCTCTCTCTCTCTCTCTCTCTCTCTCTCTCTCGCCTCTTCTCTCATCTCTCTCTCTCTCCCTCTCTCTCTCTCTCTGTCTCTCTCTCTCTATCTCTCTCTCTCTCTCCTCTCTCTCTTTTTTATTATCATATATATCCTTAAGGGCGGGGACTGGATGTAAAAATGCACATGGGGGCTTATTCATTATCCTCGAAATAAAAGAATTTGTCATTGTCATTGTCATTGTCATTTCTCTCTCTCTCTCTCTCTCTCTCTCCTCTCTCTCCCTCTCCTCCTTCTCTCTCTCCTTCTCTCCTCTCCTCTCTCTCTCCTTCCTCTCTCTCTCTCTCTCTCTCTCTCTCTTGTTTGTTTTTTGGTTGGGGGTTTTGGGGGTGAGGGGGGAGGGGGGGGTTAGAGTTTTCTTTTATTTGTTTGTTTATTTTGTTATTGTTTTTTTTTGGGGGGGTATTTGTTTGGAAAAGGGTTATTCCCCTCTGTTTCTACTGTGTGAGAGTATAAGTATTAGGTTATTATTCAGATGTGTCCCTATAGGCGGGGACTGGATGTAAAAAAGCACATGAGTGCTTATTCATTATCCTCGAAATAAAATAATTTGTCATTTGTCATTCTCTCTCTCTCTCTCTCTCTCTCTCTCTCTCTCTCCTCTCTCTCTCTCTCTCTCTCTCTCTCTCTCTCTCTCTCTCTCTCTCTCTCTCTCTCTCTCCTCCTCTCTCCTCTCTCTCCTCTCTCTCCTCTCTGTCTCTCTCTCTCTTCTCTTGTTTGTTTGTTTGTTTTGGTTGGGGTTTTAGGGGGGTGAGGGGGGGGGGGTGTTTTTAGAGTTTTCTTTTATTTGTTTGTTTATTTTGTTATTGTTTTGGGGGGGTAATTTGTTTTGAAAAGGGTCATTTCCCTCTGTTTCTACTGTGTGAGAGTATAAGTATTAGGCTATTATTCAGATGTGTCCCTATGGGCGGGGACTGGATGTAAAAAAGCACATGAGTGCTTATTCATTATCCTCGAAATAAAAGAATTTGTCATTTGTCATTCTCTCTCTCTCTCTCTCTCTCTCTCTCTCTCTTCTCTCCTCTCATCTCTCTCCTCTCTCTCTCTCCTCTCTCTCTCTCTCTCTCTCCTCTCTCCTCTCTCTCTCTCCTCTCTCTCTCTCTCTCTCTCTCTCTCTCTCTCTCTCTCTCTCTCTCTCTTGTGGGGACGGGATAGCCTAGTGGTTATAACATTGCGCTCGCAATCTCACGACCCGGGTTCGATTCTCGTTCAAGGGGATTTTTTTACCCTGGAGTAAAAATCAGTGCCGACTCCACTCTCCCCAAAAGTCCTTCGGATGAGACAATAAACCGAAGTCTCGTGTGCGAACGCACGCAGAGCATCTTGCACACACGTTAAATCCTGTTCCGCTTTTCTTAAGAGTAGGCCATTTTGTGCCGGTGGGAACGGATGACAAAATTTACAAAACCGCATACACACGGGGACTGGATGTAAAAAAACATAATTTGTGCTTATTTCATTATCCTCGATATAAAAGAATAAAATAAGAAATTGAAAAATAAATAAAATAAATCGCTCTCTCCGCCATTTTCTTTGAAATCACTAACTAAAGCAAGGGAGAATAGTAGGAATCTATTTTATTTTTTATTTTAATTTTATTGTTATTCTATTCTTTTATATCGAGGATAATAGAATAAGCATTTATGTGCTTTTTTACAACCAGTCCCCGTGTGTATGCGGTTTTGTAAATTTTGTCATCTGTTCCCACGGACACACAATGGCCTACTCTTACGAAAAGCGGAACAGGATTTAATGGAATTGTTCCTCTGTGTGTGTGTGTGTGTGTGTGTGTGTGTGTGTGTGTGGAGAGAGAGAGAGAGAGAGAGAAGGGGGGATAGGCGGAGGAGTGTGTGTATGCGCGCAAAGGGAGGGGGGGGGTGCTGTGTGTGTGTGTGTGTGTGTGTGTTCTCTTCTATCTTCTTTCCCTTTCTCATATGTCTCTAAAGCAAGGTAGAATATTGGAATTGTTCAGGTGCGTGTGTGTGTGGGAAGGGGGTCGGGGGGGTAGAATTCTCTGTGTGAGAATGTGTGTGTGTGTGTGTGTGTATGTGGGTGGAAAAGAGAGAGTGGGAGGATGCTGTGTGTGTGTGTGTGTGTGGTGTGTGTGTGGTGTGTGTGTGGTGTGTGTGTGTGTGTGTGTGTGTGTGTGTGTGTGTGTGTGTGTGTGTGTGTGTGTGTGTGTGTGTGTGTGTACATGCGTGCATATTCTCTTTTATCTCTGTCTCTTTCTCCACAGTCACTAACTAAAGCAAGGTAGAATACTAGGGAATTGTTTTCGTGTGTGTGTGTGTGTGGGTGGTGTGTGTGTGTGTGTGTGTGTGTGTGTGTGAGGGGGATTGGGGAGAGGATGTGTGGAGAGGGTGGGAGGGCGCGCGCGGCGTGCGTGTGTGTGTGTATGAGTGTTCTCTTTTATCTCTGTCTCCTTCTCCGAAATCACAAACCACAGCAAAGTACAATAGCAGGAAATGGTTCTGATGGGTTTGTGATTTGTTTTGGTGTGTGTGTGTGAGTGTGTGTTGTGCGTGCGTTGTGTGTGTGTGTGTGGGCGTGTGGTGTGCGTGCGTGTGTGTTGTGTGTGTTGTGTGTGTGTGCGTGCGTGTGTGTGTGTGAGTGTTTGTGGGTATTTGTGTGGGTGGAGGGGCTGTGTGTGGTCTGACTGTCTGTCTGTCTGTGTGTGTTGTGTCCGTGTTTTGCGGATATTTTGGGTGGGTGAGAAGTGGGGCGACGTTCGTGTCTGTTGTGTGTATTCTATTCTTTTCCCAGGGGAAGGTGGGTGGCGTTTGGTTTTTTTCTTTACTGCTTGATCTGTGTTCATCCTTGTAAATTTTTAGGTGTTTATACCATGCCCTTCATTCTTGAAGTGTTTCTAATTTTTCAGTACCTCATAGAAGTATATATATATATATATATATATATATATCCCTCTCTCCTTCCGCTCTCCCAAGATATATAATATATTTCTCCCCCTCCCCTCTCTTTCTTTCTCTCTCTCTCTCCTCTCTCCTCTCTCTCTCTCTCTCTCTCTCTCTCTCTCCTCAAAATGTTCGTATAATTATCTCTATATAACATACAGTCTGGCAGTGTGATGATCAAAGCAAAGCAGGTCACAGTGGGGTGCAGATTTCATTTTTTAATCTTTGTGTTGTGGCACAATCAGAACTCGTGTCTGTTTCTTACCAAGTTGTGACGCATGCTGGAGATGGTAAATAGGTTAGCAATGGCAAAGGGGCCACACATCTCTCTGTCTCTCTCTGTCTGTCTTCTGTTCCCCCTCCTCCTATCTCTCTCTCCTCTCTCTTCATCTTCCTCCGTCTCTCTCTCATCTCTCTCCTCTCTCTCTCTCCTCTGTCTGCCTGTCTGTCTGTCTGTCGTCTCTCATCTCTCGTCTCTCTCTCTCTCTCTGTCGCTCTCTCCTCTCTCTCTCGCCCTCTCTTCTCTCTCTCTGTTACTCTCCATGTCTCTCTTTTTTGTTGCCCTCTCTCTTCTCTCTCTCTTTCTCTCTCTCTGTTCTCTCTCTCCTCTCTCTTCTCATCTCTCTCTCTGTATCTCTCCTGTTCTCTTTTTTTTCTCCCTCTCTCATCTCTCTCTCCTTCATCTCTCTCTCTCTCTCTCTCTCTCTCTCTCTCTCTTCTCTGTACTTCTCCCGTCCTTTTTTTTCTCCCCCTCTCTTCTCTCTGCTCTGTCTCTCTCTCTCTCTCTCTCTCTCTCTCTCTCTCTCTCTCTCTCTCTCTCTCCTCTCTCTCTCACTCTCTCTCTCTCTCTCTCTCTCTCTCTCTCTCTCTCTCTCTCTCTCTCTCTCTCTCTCTCTCTCTTCTCTCTCTCTCTCTGGAGGGACTAGATGTAAAAAAATAAAAAAGCACATGAGTGCTTACTTCATTATCTTCGAAACAAAAGGGAAAAAAAGAATAAATAAAATCTCTCTCTCTGTCGCTCTCTTCTCTGTCTCCCTCTCTCTCTCTCTCTCTCTCTCTCTCCTCTCTCTCTCTCTCTCTCTCTCCCTCTCTCTCTCTCTCATCATCGTCTATATTGATCCCATTGCACCAGAGACACAAAAGGCACAGGAGCCAGCTGAGAGGTGTTCTGGCTGTTAGCCTTTGATCTGTCTGTCTGTCTTTCTTTCTGTCTGTCTGTCTGTCTTTCTTTCTCTGTCTGTCTGTCTGTCTGTCTGTCTGTCTGTCTGTCTGTCTTTCTTTCTGTCTTTCCCTAGCTCCAGAATTGTTTACCACTTGCCTGTCTTATAGAATAGAGAGTTCTGGGGTTTTTGTTCACAGTGGGATCGGTATCTACTTTATTGTTTGATGTGTATACTTGTGTTTGTGTGTGTATGGCAGGGGTGGGGGGTGGGGGCGTCGTGTGTGTGAGTGGGGGTGGGGGTTGGGGGATGTGTGTGTGTGTGTGTGGTGGGGGTTTGTGTGTGTGTGGTGTGTGTGTGTGTGTGTGTGTGTGTGTGTGTGTGTGTGTGTGTGTGTGTGTGTGTGGTGTGTGTGGGGTGTGTGTGTGGTTTGTGTGTTGTTGTGTATGTGTGTGTAGGGCGGTAGCGGGGGTCGTGTGTGTTTGTGTGTGTATGTGTGTGTTTGAGGGGGGGGGTAGTGTGTGGGTATGGGGGATATGTTTTGTGTGTGTCTGTTTTTGTGTCTTAAAGGAGGGGGTCGTGTGTGTATGTATGTGTGTGTGTTTGTATGACTGTGTACGCGCGCGCACGTGTGTGTGTGTGTGTGTGTGCGTGTGTGTGTGTGTGTGTGTGTGTGTGTGTGTGTGTGTGTTTGGTTTAAAATCTATTTATTTATTTCTTTATTTATTTGTTCTTTTATATCGAGGATAATGGAATAAGCACTCATGTGCTTTTTTACATCCAGTCCCCATGTGTATGCGGTTTTGTAAATTTTGTGATCTGTTCCTACCGACACACAATGGCCTACTCTTTCGAAAAGCGGAACAGTAACTGATAAAAAGATATTTTAGACAGGTATGTTTGTGTGTGTATTGTTGTTGTAGTTCTTGTTCTTGTTTTAGTGTTGGTTGTTTTCATTTACCTAAGAAAGTGGAATAAGTATTCGGTCGTAGGACATAAATGGACCTTAGCATATGTACAACCACCTTGTTAACCCATATCATCTTGTTAACCCATATACATTTGCACACACTTATACATCATCCGTCCAACAACACATACACACACACACGTACTTCGCACACACACATACACACACGCGCAATTTTTTTATTTTTACAATCGTAAAGCTACAATCATCAATTATCATGAAATTAAGAAGACACACAGTCTTTCATTATCCCGTCACACAATTAAATTCTGTTTCTTTTGTTCTAAGATGTGATGAATATTGATACTAGCCCATGTCCAAACTCTTGCAATATTGTTGTTGTTGTTTTTTAACATTACAGTTGTGTACGCATAAAGATGGTACAGAGATAGACAGATAAATCATCAGAAGCAGTTCGCCTGCTTTTTTATTGCATGTTTCAATCGGCATGTGCGCTAGCATCTTGCTATAGATTGTAACACTTGCTGTTTGAAAGTGTCTTGTGTTGCTGGAAGGATTTTGCTCGTTTGTCAATTCATCTACATGTTATTTCCCCAGTCATTCCTGTCTCTATCTTTCATATACGAAACATAATATTCTGAAGTGGGAGTATGGCTGCCACCTGTTATCATCATAGTTAAAATACTATTGTTATTGTTATATTATATTGTTATTATTGTTATTATTGTTATTATCATTAGTAGTAGTAGTAGTAGTAGTAGTAGCAGCAGAGTAGTAGTAGTAGCAGTATAGCATTAGCATTAAATTATCATTATTATATTATTATTAATTAATTATATATTATTATTATTATTATTATTATTATTGTTGTTGTTGTTGTTGTTGTTGTTGTTGTGTTGTGTTATTATTATTATCATCATTATCATATTATCATTATCGTTACCATTATCATCATTATTATTATTATTGTTATGATTATGATGATGATGATTATTATAGTTCTTGTTTTTGTTGTCCCCCCTTGTCCTTGTTGCTGTTATTTTATCATCATTATTATTGTTATCGTCATATTCAGGTTCTTGAAAAAAGCAACACTCACGAGCTATCAGCGTGCACTTTCGGTCTCACAGCGATTGCAATGTGTGATCACACTTACACACACACACACACACACACACCACTTACACACACACACACTTATACACACACACTTACACACACACACACTTACACACACACACACTCACACACACATACACACACACTTACACACACACATACACACACACTTCACACACACACACACATACACACTTACACACACACACACTTACACACACACGAACACACACTTACAACACACACACACTTACACACACACACACTTACACACACACACACACTTACACACACACCACACACTTACACACACACACTTACAACACACACACACACACACTTACACACACACTTACACACACATACACTTACACACACACACACTTACACAACACACTTACAACGCGCACACACACACACACACACACACACTTACACACACACACACTTACACACACACACACTTACACACACACACACTATATGCACTGTCCCAAGGCTCTGCAGCAGTGATCAGATTAGAACACTACAGACTTGGCATCGTTATCAGACAATCGGATATGATCTGTCTGTTTTATGCCATTTTGTCCTGGCTGTTGTTAATAGCCCCTGTCCAACATCTTTCATATTTCATTTTTTGTTTGTCATTCTTTGCTACTGCGTGTGTTGGGCAAGGATCGTGGTTTAGTTTTTATGCCTTTTGTTATATAGGTTTTGTTTTTTTATTATTATTACCAAATTTTACTAGTGAGAATATTGAACTTAGATGATGTTTGTTCATTGAAAGGAATTGATGTGTACTGATTTCCTGCCACTTTTTCTGCTTTCAACTATGCACACGCACATACACACATACACACACGCATGTACGCACGAACGCACACACACGCGTGCGCGTGCGCATACATACATCCGTCTAGTATTATTATAAGTGAACAGCAGTAAAATACAAGAAGAAACATACATACATACATATATACTTGCATACATACATGCATACATACACACACACATACATACATACATACATACATACACGTACGTTTACATTCATACATGCATACATACATACATACATACATACATACATACATACATACATACATACATACATACATACATACATGCATGCATGCATGCATACATACATACATACATACATACTACATACATACATACTTACTTACATACATATATATATACATACATACATACACACATACGTACGTGTACATTCATACATACATACATACATACATGCATTCTTACATACTTACATACATACTTACATACAATACATACATACAATACATACATACACACATACGTACGTGTACATTCATACATACATACATACATACATTCATACATACATACATACATACATACATACATACATACATACATACATACATACATACATGCATGCATGCATACATACATACATACATACATACATACATACATACATACATACATACATACATACATACATGCATGCATACATGCATACATACATACATACATACACTCTCTCTCTCTCTCTCTCTCTCTCTCTCTCTCTCTCTTTCCCTCCCCCTCCCTCTTTCTCTATCTCACACACACCCTACACACACACCCTACACACACACACTACACACACACCCTACCACACACACACACCCTACACACATTCACACAAACACACACAAACACACACACACACCCTACACACACACACACACACACACCACACACACACCCTACCACACACACACACTACACACACACACACACACACACACACACACACACACACACACACACGATTCACAGTGGCCCCCCAAGGCGACGCAGCAGTGATCAAATCAGGGCGGTGTGCAGACGTTGGTTTCTTGTTGAACAATCAGATTGTGTCTGTTTTGTGCCAACTTGTGATGGATGTTGATAATAGCTCCTGTCCGTACTTCCAACCTTTCCTGTCTATCTTGCTCTTCTGGTAGATTCCTGTAGGCGATGGAGAGAGGGAGGGGGAGGGAGAGAGAGGGGAAGGGAGGGAGGGGAGAGAGAGGGGGGGGAGGGAGAGAGAGGGAGGGGAGAGAGAGGAGGGGAGAGAGAGAGGGGGGTGGAGAGAGAGATGGGGGAGGGAGGGAGAGAGAGAGGGGGGAAGGGAGAGAGAGAGGAGGAGAGAGAGGGGGGGGAGGGAGGAGAGAGAGAGAGGTGAGGGAGATGGGGAGAGAGAGAGAGGGAGGGAGAGAGAGGGAGGGAGGGAGATGGAGGGAGAGAGAGAGGGGAGAGAGAGAGATGGGGAGAGAGAGAGAAGGAGAGGGGGAGGAGAGAGAGGGGGAGGGAGGGAAGAGAAAGAGAGGGGGAGGAGAGAGCTAGAGGGAGGAGAGAGAGAGAGAGAGAGAGAGAGAGAGAGAGAGAGAGAGAGACAGGAGAGAGAGAGAGAGCAGTTTATCTTCACCTGAGAGAGAGAGAGCAGTTTATCTTCATCTGAGAGAGATTGGGGGGCGGAGAGGCAGTTTATCTTCATCTTAGTGCTTTTTTTGGTTTGATCTCTGTTTTTATTGGTGTGGTGTTGCTGATGACACTAAGCAGGTTTGTCTATTGTTTATTCTAATACTGCTTCTGGTTTTCTGCCGTTGATGTACCTGTTTTGTTTGGTAGGCTTATCCTTCCCTGTGATGAAGTCAATTCTCTTCGATGATTTTTTTATGGCTGTTTCTTTTAGGGCAACGAGAGTGTCTCTGTGGGTTTATCTGTCTGGTTGTCTCTGTCTTTTTCTGTCTCTCTGACTCTCGCTCTCTCTGTCTCTCTGTCTGTCTGTCTGTCTGACTCTCTGTCTCTGTCTCTGTCTCTATCTCTCTCTCCCCTACTCTCTCTCTCTGACCTTCTCTGTTTCTCCCTCTGTCTCTGTATCTATCTCTCTCTACCTCCCCCCCCCCCCCCCCTCTCTCTCTCTCTCTCTCTTTCTCTCTCAAGGGTTTAAATCCAAAGTCATAACCTTGATCGAATCAGTAGATCTGTCTGTCTCTCTCTCTGTGTCTCTGTCTCTCTGTCTCTGTCTCTCTATGTTTCTCTCTGTCTGTCTGTCTGTCTTTCTCTCTCTCTCTCTCTCTCTCTCTCTCTCTCTCTCTCTCCTCTCTCTCTTCTCTCTCTCTCTCTCTCTCTCTCTCTCCTTCTCTCTCTCTGTCTCCCTCCCTCTCTCTCTCTGTGTTTCTTTCTCTCTCTCTCTGTCTCTCTCTATCTCTATCTCTCCCTCTCTCTCTCCCTCTCTCTCTCTCTCTGTCTCTCTCTCTCTCTCTCTCTCTCTCTCTCTCTCTCTCTCTCTCCTCTCTCTCTTTTTCTCTCAACGGTTTAAATCCACTGTCATAACCTTGATCAAATCAGCAGATATGTCTTTTTGTCTCTCTATCTCTGTCTCTCTGTCTCTGTCTCTCTCTGTCTCTCTGTTTCTCTCACACTATCTCTGTCTCTGTCTCTCTCTGTCTCTCTCTATCTCTCTCTCTCTGTCTCTCTTTCTCTCTGTCTCTCTGTCTCTCTCTCTCTCTCTCTCTCTCTCTCTCTCTCTCTCTCTCTCTCTCTCTCGCTCTCTCTCTCTCTCAAAGGTTTCAATCCACTGACACAACCTTGATCCAATCAGTAGATCCACAGTGTGCAGTGCAGACTCTACTGACTGTTCTGGGTTCTCACACAGGACTTGATTGTGTCTGTTTGAAGGCAGACGGTGATGGATGTGGATAATAGCCCCCCTGTCTAAAAACTGTCTTCCACTTTCTTTCTTTATCTCTCTCTCTCTCTCTCTCTCTCTCTCTTCTCTCTCTGTCTCTGTCTCTGTCTCTCTCTCTCTCTCTCTCCTCTCTCTCTCTCTCTCTCTCTCTCTCTCTCTCTCTCTCTCTCTCTCTCTTCCATATCTTATAGTTATGTGTAACAAGTATATGTACCATTTGACAATGTGTAGATGTTTATCTTTATGACTTATTAAGTTTGGTTGTGTTATTTTTCTTGGCTCTGTTGTTCTTGTTGCTGTTGTTTGTCTGTTTTTCTCTTTTTTTCTTCTTTTGTGGTTTGGTTTTTCTTTCTCTTTTGTTTGGTTTGGTTAGGGGGTTTTTTTTGGGGGGGTGGGGGTGGGGGTGTTTTTAGGGTTTTCTTTTATTTGTTTGCTTGGGGGGGGGAGGTTGTTGGGGGTACTGTTTTGAAAAGGGTTATTTCCCCTTGTTTCTATTGTGAGACTGTATAAGTGTTGGGTTATTATTATTAAGATGTATCCCTACGGGCGGGGACTGGATGTAAAAAAGTACATGTGTGCTTATTCATTATCCTCGAAATAAAAGAATTTGTCATTGTCTTCCTGTGTCTCTCTCTGTCTCTCTATCTGTAACTATCGCTGTCTCTTTGTATCTGTCTGTGTCTGTCTGTCAGTCTGTCTGTCTGTCAGTCTGTTTCTCTCTCTCTCTCTCTCAACGATTTAAAATCCACAGTCACAACAGTAGATCTTTATTTTTAATTACTTTATTTATTTTTTTACTTTGAAGATAATTGAATAAGCACTCATGTGGGTGGGTTTTTTTTATCCAGTCCCGTGTGTATGCAGTTTGTAAATTTTGTCATCCGCTCCCACCAGCACAAACTGGCCTACTCTTCCGAAGAGTGGAACGGGTTTCACCTGTGCGTAAGATGTTCTGTTCTGCGGTGTGCAGGGCAGACTCTACTGACTGTTCTGGGTTCTGCCGCAGGACTAGACTGTGTCTGTTTGAAGGCAGGCGGTGATGGATGTGGATAATAGCCCCCCTGTCTAAAAACTGTCTTCCACTTTCTTGTCTTTCTTTTTTTATTTTCTCTCTCTCTCTCTCTGTGGTGTCTAGGGTGATGGAAAGGCAGAAAGGAAAGGAACAATTCAAGGGTCTGCTGTGTTTGGGTTAGAGTGTGCATGGTTTGATCGCTCTGTTTCTGTCTCTCCGTCTCTGTCTGTCTGTCTGTCTGTCTGTCTCTCTCTCTCTCTCTCTCTCTCTCTCTCTCTCTCTCTCTCTCTCTCTCTCTCTCT
>CM054141.1:61644621-61659621 GCA_028751875.1 Rapana venosa
ACACCACCACACATTCACTCTCCGCTTGACTTGGTCCCCAAAGACTCAAACGGGCAGGGTACGGGGGTCTGTCTGTAATCTGTCTCGGCACTATCGCCATGTCTTGCGTGCGTGGTGGGAAGAAAAGCAGCCTGCAGGCGCGCTTGGGAGGCTGACTGACTGACTCACTCACTCACTCACTGGCAAAATGTCGATGCTTAGCTAGCCACGATGCCAGAAACGCGAAACCAGGGCTCCGTTGTCTTCAAGCCTATGCTGGGTCGTGTTGTGTTCGATCTTTTCCTTTTACCTTTACCTTACCTTTTTGAGTTTAGTGAAGGTTTGTGTTGTTGTTGTTGTTGTTTTCTTTCTATGCTATGCTTACCTTTTTTTTGTTTGATAAGTAGTTTCGTCGTTGATGTCTTTTTGTTTGTTTTGTTGTTGTAATTGCTTTTCCTTAGACGAGGATGGAAGGGGAGAGGAAGAGAGAGAGACAGACAAACAGACAGACAAATGGACAAAGACAGACATGAAGATAGACAGACAAACAGATGGACAGACGGAGACAGACAGAGACAGAAAGAGATAGACGGACAGACAGATAGACAGACAGAGACACACAGAGAGAAGGGGGTGACGAAAAATGGGTGGAAGTGTTCAATTTGAGAAAAGAAGGGCTATGTACAGTACTGGCATGTAAAAAGATGAAAAGGTCAGTTTGTAACTAGTATGTTAGCCTACCTGCAAATAGGAAGGCGACAGTCTGAGTTTTCGCTATGAAATTGGGGGGGGGGGGGGGGGGGTTGGTCTGGTTATTTTTGTTGTTGTTGTTGTTTGTTTGTTTATTTGTTTGTTTATTTGCTTACATGTTTGGTTGGGTGCTGTTGTTGTATTTTGTTGTTGTTTCTTTTTGTTTCTGGAAATCAATTTTGTTTAGGTGGAGAAAGTTCCCCGTGGGGATGCGGGGATCCTGTCAGTATAAATAACATATTTACTTTCTGGATATTCTGCGTTAGGAATTCCCCCTTTTCAATCCTTCTCTGTGTTTCTGCCTTGTTCCTTTTGTTCAATGTCACCTCCGTCTCGTCTATTGTCTGCCTTCTTGGTATATCCTCCTGCCTTCTTACCAGAAAAACTTAAAGGATAACAATTCTCCCCCGTGCCGAAGTTGAATATGCAGGGCCTGACTTGCCAGGCGCTTAACGGCAACGCAACGCACTTTCGTTCATCTGGCAGACAACAATAGTTGCTGTCTGAGCGTTTGACGACGTAGAAGAAGATGGAAAAAGAGACAAAGACTATGGTGATGAAGAGAAAAGGAGAAATAGCGTTCAGTTTGGGGATTAAGACTGCGTACAATATTGGCAGGTGAAAAGAAGAAAGTTCAGTGGTAAATGGTGTACAGGTGTACCAGCACCGTCATGTGTACAGACCACAGTTTGCGTTGTTTAGCAATGCACTGCGTTCTACTGACAGACAATGCTTGGAAATGTATACAATGTATTGAACTGAATCATTTCTCTTACAAATAGGGATGAGATTGCGTGTGATGTCCTTAAGTGTATTCCTTGTCGTAATCTGGATTAAGATGTTCAATTGCGTGAACCTAGTTAAAAAGTAACCTCACCAAAGTATTTGTAAACTGCTTGACACATCGTTCTTATCATCAGCACGCATGAGTAAACGACCCAATAAAAAAGATGGCAGTGAAAAGATATTACATAAATAAAAACTCAGCCGACAGAGTAAACCTAAAACAAATACTCCTTAACTTTCCTGTGAATATCCTGTTGTTCTATCCGATTTCTATTCAATTCAATTCAATTCTTTTATTGTCCCATGTTTAAAGGAAATTTGGTTTGCAGTGATTAAAACATATCTAAGAAAGTAATATAATACTGGCAGATATAGAAATGAATGCACCTGATAAAAGGTCATATTTGTTCACACACACACACACACACACACACACACACACATATATATATATATATATATATATATATATATATATATATATATATATATATATATATATATATATATATATATATATACATATATACATATATACATATATACACAGACCATAAAGACCAAAGGACCATAGGAATTATCAGATTTGGAATTGTCTTGTGGTTTGGTGAAAGGAGGAAAGAGAGGGTCTTTTTCTCCACAGGAAGATTGTTATAGACACAGGGAAGAGTTCTTATCTCCGTTGAGCATGTCCACTTTACGACAATAACCATTTTACGACACAGCAATTATATTGTGTCAAATTACATTATGTCTGTGCGTGTTTTGTTATCTTACCGTGAAATGATTTGCTGATTTTTTTTCTCGTGTTGTTTCAATTTGCGCTATTATACACGTATTTTCTGAACTGGATGCAGTAATTGTGTTTGGAGTTATCTTTGATCATATTTTACTCTGTTGTTTTGTACTATACTGTGTTGTATGTTAATGTATTGCATTGTGTTGCATCATATGCCATGCCATTTAGTTCTTTTCATCACACTGTTTTCCATTCTAACCAGCCGTTCTATATTAAACTGTATATAGTATATCATACTGCATTGTATTGGTAAAGGTTGCAATAATGTAGTATTTCGGTATTGTCATTAAGAAATTTGTTCTTAGATAGATGGCTTGGTGAAAAAAAGCAAATGCATTGCTTATTCAATGTACCATCTGGAAAAAAAATTTGACTTGACTTGTGTCATAATGCGTTGTATCATGTGGCATTGTCTTGTATTGTATTTGTATTGTCAGCAAAGCAACAAGGATATAACTTCGTGAAAAGTGGAAAAACAGGTTCGTAGAAGAACACGTAGCCATTGTCAATGTCTTTCTTTGTTTCTTTTGTTTTTGCCCTCTGTCTTTCTGCACACCCACAGTAGTTTCTGCTGACGTCATCAGTGAAAAAAGAGAACACTACAAGCTGCAAAATTCTATGGCTCCACTAAAATCCATTCTCCAAACAACTGTCAAAGAAGGAAACAACCAAATGCGTAGACACACAAAAAAGAAAACACTGGAACGACATATAGAAAATGGGCAGAAAAAACATTTGCAAACATGTGCTTTGATACTTAGCCAACATAAGTGACGGAATTAGGTAAGCGATTCTCTATGTTACGCTCTAAATGTTTCCCAAGGGGTTAAGGAAAATGTGTAGAAAGCTAAACAGATGCGATATGGTTGTGAAAAAAATTGCCAGGGCAACGATCCTGTTCCTGTGCAATATTTTAGTGCAGTAAGTAGATGCTGCATATGGCGTCTCTTGAAAAATTGCCCCCATCAATAGGAAGAATAATCAAGATCAATAGGCCTACTAGACGTCACTCCTCTTTTTCTATAATTTTCTAAGGGGTTATTTGGGTACTGCACAGAATTGTTCACGTTATGCCCTATTGACAAGTTGAACTGTTAGATATATTCGTTTCAGTTATACACCGCACACTTACATAAACTGAGATAACGGTGAAGGTGTTCCCATAGCCTATGCGGTCTTTGGAGAGCTAGATGTCAGAGACCTCAGCTTTTCTAGGGCTTGAGGGCGGCGCCCATCTCCTCTCCCTCTCTGCTTTACCTTCCCTGACCCTATAGAGGGCAGGTACCCATTTACAGCTGGGTGAACACTGGGACTGTACCGAAGCCAAGGAACACGAACGGTCACCCAACCACCAGGTAACCAGGCTCAATGCTGCTTGACCTTAGCTTTGGGAGAATGAGGGCTGTGACCACTGAGCTATCCCTTTCCCCTACATGAGTTGCGGGATCTTGAACGGGCATATTTGATCTTTTACACGTGTAACTATACCTGAAGGGAGTTAATTAAAGAACAGTATGGATGCGCTTTAAGTCGACCCGGAATATCATAAAAGCCCTCGCTCCCAATTTGCCAGACCCCTCTACCGAGATTGGAATAGGATTATCGACTTTTTCCTGAGCCCTCGAGATGGAAGTTAAGCGCTCCTATCTACTTAGCTCTAACATCCATCTCATACCAGACAATCACGCTTTTCAAACAAAACGGAGATGTGAAATTCTTTGTTTGAACTGCGCTTTGAACTGTGGATTTGTCGTTTGCTAAAGCAGGCAGACTTATGCGCTCCCACTCCAGAGGGATACCCGAGCAGTTCAAGCCGTGTCTTGTATCACTTTCAGCCACGGCAGCTATCTCTGTGCAAGATGTGGCTTGCTTTTCTTTAGAGGAGAGTGCATCGCCATCCGAGCAGCGCCACAAATTGTCTTTGATTTTCCTGTCTGTGTGTTTGTGTTTGTTTCCCTAGGCTTTATACTATTATTTATTTTTCCCCAAAATGTCAAAGGTAGAAGTTCGAGAGTCCCGTACACACAGTGACTCATATTTCGTGATGTATAGATCGCCACGTTCTTTCCTACACGTAAAACGATTATATGTCTGCACCACAGCTACGAAATGTGGCAGACGAGGGTTATCACAACAAATGTGACACAAGTGTTCGGCGCAAAAGCAAGCAAAGGACTATTACTTCTTTTTCGTAGCAGTTGTTTTGACATGTTTCATTCATTTATTTATTATTTATTTATCTATCTACTTATTTATTTATTTATACCACTTTTAGTCACGGCAGATTTCTCTGCGTGAAATTCGGGCTGCTCTTCCCGGAAAGAGCGCGTCGCCACAAGAGCAGCGCCACCCTTTTTTTCCTCTCTGCAACTGTATTTGTTTCCCTATCAGAGTGGCTTTTTACTACGGAATTTTGCCAGGGACAACTCTCTTGTGCCGTAGGTTCTTTTACGTGCGCTAGATAATTATGTGTAACACACGAGACCTCGGTTTATCGTCTCATCCGAAAGTCTAGCTCCTAGACCACCACTCACGGTCTAGTGGATGAGGGATGGGGGGGGGAGGAAGTTTCAGGCCCAAACGGCGATCGGACCACAGCACTCTTCCGACCCGGACTTTTCGCTTTCTAGGCAGGCGCTTTACCTCTAGACCACTGATCCCCTTTGATGTGTTCAAAGGATACGTCACAACGTCTCATCTGAAGTACTAATACCACTCTCCTCTTCTTCTTCTTAGCCTCTCTCTCATGTCCCTGAGGAGTCGTTAAGGCACTGTGTATGACAAACACTAAACCACACATTGTCTGTCAGCCATACCGCTACTGTAGGTAAACCTTTAACCACAGCATGGCTGAAAACCTCCCCACAGTTGTCTACCTTAGTATCTGTCTGTAGAGCCGCCATCCTTCAAACAAAACAGAGATTTGCCTAAAGTGATGACGTCACCAACATTGTGTGCTACAAAAAAGATAGGCCAGCAAACAGCAATGATATGAAGTTTATAAGAAAAACAATCATGGCCGCTACTGAATGCAGGTTGTTGCTTAGAAAAACAATCATGGCCACTACTGAATGCAGGTTGTTGCTAAGAAAAACAATCATGGCAGCTACTGAATGCAGGTTGTTGCTAAGAAAAACAATCATGGCAGCTACTGAATGCAGGTTGTTGCTAAGAAAAACAATCATGGCCGCTACTGAATGCAGGTTGTTGCTAAGAAAAACAATCATGGCAGCTACCGCTGCACCTTATTGCTGTGGCATCAGCGGTTCCCAGCTGTGAACTGTGGAAGTCACCCAAGATATGCTTTGCTTATTGTCCTTCCCTCATCGAACATGAGAACCTCTTTGAAAATAGGCATGGAATGGAAAGACTGCGTTTGTTATTATTTTAAATTCATTGCCATAGAGATGCAGCCATACACCAACTTCAGAGAAACTGAATGCTTCAGATCACTCGCAAATAACTGGGAATGACCACCTTGCCACCATACTCGCAACGATTTATTGCCCTCAGAAAAAAACAGCTTTCGCTTCGTTTTGTTTCCTTTGACAACAGAGTGGCCCAGTGTACTTAAAAACCAAGACTGCATGACTGAGGTTTTGCTGTCTTTCCCACAGACCAAAAAGGTACTACGGAAGACTACTAACAAGAAACTCAGGAATCAATAGATAAAACATTTTCTGAAACTGTAGTTTATAGTTTACTTTTTTTTAATTTTTTTTCTATTTCCTAATTAATTTAGAAACTTTTTAACGCCACATCAGTTGTTTAAGCTTCAGAATTTATGATAAACAAAACTTCTACGTGAAACTACGTATGTAGAGAAACCACAAGAAGGAGAATGTTGAAACAACCAAAATCAAATACAAAACGCCATTTGAAAGCATGAAGAAACACCACTGCCACCACTGCCACCTCCACCGCCAGCAACAACAAGACAACAAAAACAACAACAACAACAACAACATCGCTGGCATGAAAACAGAACAGTGATTTGCTTGGGGTTTGTTTTCGGTATGTATGTTCGTTTGTTTGGTTGGTTGACTTTTGTTTTGTTTGTTTGTTTGTTTGTTTGTTTTGACACTACTATATCAACGTTCTTTAGATGTTAAGAATAGTACACATTTTTTTCACAAAAATATCCTATAACAAAAATATTTCTTTCTGTTTTTAAATCAGCACATTCTGTGTTTTTTCTGCATTTTTTACTTCGCTGTAGCCTGTCAGTTGTAAAATCAATACACAAAGAGAACAGAAACGAGGAAACTACAAAAGAAAACATACGAAGTCTTTGGGAGAAGATTGTTGGATACTTTTTGTTTCTTATTTGTTGGTGTTTTTGTGTGTTTGCTTTTGTTGTTGTTTTTTATTGTGTCTTTTGCTTTGTTTGGTTTTGTTTTGTTTTGTTTGGGGGTTTTCTTTGTTGCTCTGTCTATTGCTTGCTCGTCCTTTCTCTACTTAACATCTGTTCTTTCTTTCTCTCAACCTTTATTCTCTATGTCTTTTTTTAACTGTGTTAATTGACTTATTCAGTATTTTTATTCCTTTTCCTCTGCTCTTTCTTTCTTGTGTCTTTGTTTCACTTTGTTGTTGTTGGGGTTTTTTTTATTTGTCTCTATGTGTGATTTTGTCTGTAATTATGTTTGCCTGTTCTTTTCCTCTATGTCCTTTTGTTTTAGAATATTGTTCAGACAAAAGAGGCGAGTGGACAAGACTACAGTCTTTTAGCTGTAGCGATCCTGGGATAGCAGGTTGTAGGTCTAAATCTTCGTGGCGCCCATGAGGTCTATAGCGGGTTTTGTCACGATCTGTCAGGTTCACTTGTGTGCACCTTGCAATGCTTTTCTTTTTTCTGATGTATGCGTTTGTGTGTGTGCGCGTGTGTGTGCGCGCGCGTGTGTGTATGTGTACATGAATGCAGGGCATTAAGTATTGTGTGTCTTCATTTTACGTCTGTTCACTTAAAGTGATATTAGACAATGGAGGCAGGGGGTGGGGGGGCAGCATAATGAGATAAAGGCTTTAAGTAGAAGAGATGCGTGTTGGTATGAATGCACATTAAAAGACTATTCCAAACTATATGAACAGTACGTTGCAAAAAACATGGCAAAGAAATACAAAATTTAACAAAAACACAGAAAAATTGAAAAATACTCTAAAGTTGGAAAACAAACAAATGTAAACTACTTGTAACGGCAGCTGTGAAACAAGCAAAATGTAGATCCCGACGATCATACTTTACAAAAAAGAGAATACTGTGGATTGCAACAGAGACAAGTCTATCTCACATAATAACTCTGCATTGGTTAAAACTTCCTGTAGAGACTTATCTTGAAATGATGGTAAGAACGTTTATAAACCTTGACATTGATACAGAACATGAACATTGGAAAAATTTTCACCGCATATACATTGTATATTTTTGGCAAATTTTGCTCGAAAGGCATTTAATTTCAATCTGTAGATTAGAGAAACAATTTTTCTAGTACAGGATTTTCGAAAGCCGTACTGAGTACAAAGAATGTTCTCAATATCCAGAACTGAACAAGTATACTGGGGATAACCAGCCTCTTCCTGTTTCTTTTTTACATGTTTCCAGAAAACATTTTGAAGCAAAGCATAACCTTCATGAAGAGAAAGAGGAATATCTAAAACAGTTGAATAGCTATCATGTTTTGCTGCCTTTTTGGCAGCTTTGTCAACCTTTTCATTAAAATGAATACCAGAGTGAGATGGAATCCAGCAGAAAGTAACATTCGAACCCCTCAGAATTAGAAAATGTATCAACAAATTAATTTCAGTAATAAGATTCTGCCTATCAGTCGATGACGAGTTACTGAGAGACTGTAATGCAGATTTAGAATTAGCACAGAACAATGCAGCTGTTCATGTGCATCTTAATTCAGTAGGTTTTGTAACGCAACAATGCTCAACACGCGCTCAAAGTTTCTTTTAATTTTACTTTTGTTCCTTGGCTATTGCTCCAAGGGTTACCAATGGTAAGCTTTTTTTTGCGGATGCGACGAGGTTTTCCCCCACCATTAAGTTAGCTGCATCGCGGCTTCGAGGATGATGTCTAGTGTGATGATGTCATTGTGCATTCCAGACTTTTGAAAAAATATATTTCTTGTCATCCGTTCTTACCAGAACGAATGGCCTACTCTTCCGAAAAGTAGATCAGGTTTTAACGAGTGTGCGAGATGTTCTGCGTGTGTTTTCACAAGGAGCGGGACCTCGGCCTACATCGTCACATCCGAGAAAATTTTAGGTGGGGTGGAATCAGTACTGATGGTAACTGCAGGTGGGAAAAAAAATTGAACGGGTGCCTCAGGGATGGCTCAAACCCGAGCTCGACCCGGGGCCACCAAGGCTGTAACCACTAGGCTATCCCGACCCCCTCCCCCACTCCTCAAAAGTAGAGTGTGTTTGTCAGTCTAGATTCTGTTCCAAGCTTCTCTAGGTCCGTACATAAAAGCATCCCTTTGAACAAATAGATAAAGAACCTGCCTGCCTGCCTGCCTGCCTGTCTGTCAGCCTGCCTGCCAAGACCTGTCTGCTATCTGATTTACTGTCTGAATGCCTGTCTGCCTGTCAGCCTGCCTGCCTGCCTGCCTGCCTGCCTGCCTGCCTGTCAGCCTGCCAAGACCTGTCTGCTGTCTGATTTACTGTCTGAATGCCTACCTGCCTGCCTGTCTGCCTGCCAGGACCTGTCTGCTGTCTGGTTTACTGTCTGACTATGTGTCTTTGTTCTGTGTTTGTTGGAACGCCTCTGTCGTTTTAATGCCTACAGCAAGACAGGAGCTACCCTAAACCTTGTTGAGGATTGGTTATCTCCACTAGGGTGGTCTGATTTCGCAGGTACTTCTCAATGTTTGCTTATTTGCTTGCTGTTTCTTTTGTTGGTTGTTTTTTATGTTTAGGACAAATCTGTTGGGGTTTTTTGCATTTTGGCTGCTTGTTGGTTTCGTTGTTAGTTTTGTTTGTTTGATTGTTTGCTGCTTGTCTATTTGTAGTAATAAATATCAATTTTTAAAAGTAACAAAAAGTGTTGTAGTGGCATGATGAGAGATTATTTTCTTTTTCTTCATATCTTTTGGTTTGATTGGAACCAGTTATGGTTTTGTTTGTATCAAGAACACACACACACACATACACACACATACACACACATACACACACTTGTGCATTACAAACAGCTAAATACAATATCAGTCTCATGATCAAGAAGATTATATATCAATTATCAAAGTACAATGCATATAGTACTTAAAATGAGAACATTTCTAATCTACAAACAAGACCATTATTTGATTGTATTGAATGACAATACAATCAGTCCACAAAATGGCGGAACCTATATAATTAACCAGCAGTGATATACCAGATTACGAGTTTAGTAACATGACAGACTCTGCCATCAATTTAGATTAATCAAAGGCTGATAATTGGATCGATGAAGGAATTCTATGGTCCAAAGGAAAACTATATTGGTCTTACACTTCAGCAAGAGAGGGGTCCTGTATGTTTAGGCGAAGGCCTAATTTTGTGCCTCATAAATTATGCATTTGAACAAAAATTGACATACAAAGCATCACACATATATATATACAACACGCACACGCACACACATGTGCACGTGAGCGCGTGCACGTGCACGCACACACACTCACAAACACGCAAGCAAACACGCATGCACACACACGCACGTACGCATGCACACATGTATGCACATACCCATCCACCTGCACACAAACAGACACACACACACGTGCGCGCGCACACACACACACACACACACACACATACATACACACACGCATGCGCGCACATGCACGGGATAGCCTAGTGTCAGAACACTGCACTCGCAATCTGACGACCCGGGTTCGATTCCTGTTCAAGGGGATATTTTCCCCTGGAGTTAACATCAGTGCAGACTCCACTCTCCCCAAATGTCTTTCGGGTGAGACTATAAACCGAGGTCCCGTGTGCGAACGCACGCAGAACATCTTGCGCACACGTTAAATCCTGTTCCACTTTTCGTAAGAGTAGGCCATTGTGTGCCGGTGGAAACAGATGACAGAATTTACAAAACCGCAAACACACGGGGACTGGATGTAAAAAGCACATGAGTGCTTATTCCATTATCCTCGATATAATCGAATAAAATTTTTAAAAATAAAAATAAAACACAATCGTGTTAAGCTTGCTGGAACAGCCGAACTTCTTTGTAATCTTCCATAAGCCTTCAGTCTTCTCTGCTGGCTGTGTCAAAAACCTTAATCAGGTAGGTACACACACACACACACACACACACACACACACACACACACACACACACACACACACACACACACACACATACACACACTTCTTCGATTTTGAAGGGGGGGGGGTCACTACTTTATCTTGCTTAGACAGTCTGTAGCTATGGCTCTGGAGATGAGTTGCGAATCTTCCTTTTGTATGTTTGTTTCTCAGTTTGAGATCCAAATTCCACCCTTTATTGCCTTTGAGAGACGACATGAGAGGGGTTGAGAGACGCGAGGACTGGAGAAAGGTGGATGACAAAGTTTCGAAGGCGCCCCAAAGGATTCGGAATCTGAGGGATCGGTGACGGTGACTGTGCGTATGCTACCATTTTTTGCCTAGCGTTAGGATACGGGTAGCCACATTCCGACTTCGGGGATGATGTCTCAACATGATCCCGGTTTGCCTGTATTTTTTTAATCTAATTTTGTCATCCGTTCTTTCCTGCACGCAAGCAATGGCCTACTCTTACCAAAGGCGGAACTGGTTTTAACATGTACCTGGCATAGTTCTCAACACAACAGATGTTTGAGCTGAGATGTTTGAGATGTTGGCAACTAGCTGGCCGGGGCTTTCTGCAGGAAGGTGTGTATTCTAAGGAACCCAGCCCGTTCTCTGGCCCCGGTGTCTGGAACAGTATCCTTCCATCCAGTGTACAGAAGCTGCTGCAGACGATTCGGGTGGAACTGATGGAGCTGCCTACCACGACTGAGGTAATGGTAAAGGTGTCCCAGAACCTATAAGGTCGTAGGGGAGCGAGGCGTCACAGACCTCACTTCTCTAGGGGCTAGCATATTGAGGGCGGCGCCCATCTCCTCTCCTTCGCTGCTTTACCTTCCCTGACCCTAAAGAGGGCAGGTACGCATTTACAGCTGGGGGAACTGTACTGCAGCCAAGGCGTGCAATCGGTCACCCATCCAATTTGGTAACCACGCTCGATGCTGCTTAACCTTGGCTGGGGGAAAGTGAGTGCTCCTACCACTGAGCTATCCCGCCCCCAAGACTATTATTATTATAATACAGTCCAAGTCTTGCTGGCATACAGCAGGGTGAGGAGAACTACTGTGCAGTAGACTTCCAGTTTCATGGTAATGCTAAGGCTGCGGTTCTAGACGTTTCTTCTGAGTCTCCTGAGCGCAGCACTGGCTTTGGAGTCTGTTAGCACCCTTAGTATTTATGCTGACTGCACGAGACCAGGTGCTGCCCCCAAGAACGTGAATTTGTTGACTGCCTACAGGTTTTGTCCCTTCACTGGGATGTGTGGTTCTTTATAAAGCTTTCATTCATTTTTTTCTATTTATTTATCTATTTATGTATCTATTTATGTATCAATTTATTTATTTATTTATCTATTTACTTATCTGTTTACTTAGTCTTTTTATTGCGAGGATAATGGAATAATTACTCAGTGCTTTTTTATATATCCAGTCCCCGTGTTTATGCAGTTTTGTAGATTTTGTCATCCCTTCCCACCGGCACACAATGGTCTACTCTTCCAAAAAGCGGAACGGGTTTTAATGTGTGCGCAACATGTTCTGTGTGCGTTCGCACACGGGACCTAGGTTTATAGTCTCATTGGAATGACTTTTGCTGGGAGTGGGGTCAGCACTGATGTTAACTCCACAGGAAAAATCCCCTTGAACGAGATTCGACCCCGGGTCAGCAGATCACGAGCACATTATTCTAACTACCAGACTATCCCGTCCCCCTTTGTAGGTACCAGGTGGGGGGGGGGGAAGATTAAAGTAAATTTAGTCCTTTTGGTGCTGATGGTAAAACCAAAGTTGTCACAGGCCTTTGAGAACGGTCCATTTCATGCTGCAATGAGGGCACAGTCGTCAGAAAACAGAAAGCTTGTAACAACAATCTCCTTCATTTTGTGATGATAGCCTGAGGGTACCCGGAATAAACTCTCTGCCATCAGTCCAGTAGAAGCGCAACATTCTGGTAGTTTTGGAAGGCTGTATTCAGCACACTAGATAAACTATGCACAACAGTGTAGGGACAAAAACGCAGCCGTGTTTCAAACCATGTTGTCGCTAAAAAAAATATCTAAAAAGTCTGATTCTTGGCTGTTCCAAACAATGACCATCATTTTCTTTTTGAAATTTTTGCACATCCGTGATAAATTTTCTGGAGCAGTCATATTTTCTCATGGTCGTCCATAAGCCTTCTCTGCTAGATATGTCAGAGGCCCTTGTCAAGTCAACGCACACACACGCAGCCACACACATGCAAGCACACGTGCACATACACACACACACGCACACACCACACACACACACACACACACACACACACACACACACACACACACACACCACACGCACTGCTATGAAAATGATCGCAAGCAACAAATGGTAAAATGGATGCCCTTTTTAATCAAACAATCATATGATTATGAAAGTATTAGATTATAAACATTGCTTCACGGGGAAAACATGTTTAATTCACAAACAATGGCACCTGCGAACTTTTATGGCTATGCAATCATTCTGAAGAAGAGCTGATTTGATATAATTAGCCAGAGAAAAAAATTGTCTCGCGCTCAACAAAAACGCAGATTTGATAATCTAATTAAAGTAATTAAAAGCAGCAGAGTGATAGGATGGAAGAATTATACAACCGACAAGAAAAAAAGACACAAATACAACACATAATTGAACAGCTTTCCTCTTTTTCTTCCTCTGTGTGCGTGTGTGTGTGTGTGTGTGTGTGTGTGTGTGTGTGTGTGTGTGTGTGTGTGTGGTGTGTGTGTGTGTGTGTGTGTGCGTGCGTACGTGTGCGTGTGTGTGTGTATGTACGTGTGTGTACGTGTGTGTATGTGTGCATGTCTACGTGTGTAAAATGAAAGAAGGCAGGTAATTTAACAAACAGTTTTACATACAGACACTCAAACAAAAACAGACTCAGAAAATCCAACAAAGAACTGACCGAGAAACGAACACACACACAGAGACACAGAAACCAAAAAAACATCTAAAAGTGGCCATCTGTGAAAAATTTGCTCCTGTTAAAAACAAAAGGAAAACTGTGGCAGTAACTTGTGAATTTGTCCCCTAATTTTCACTACCTTGGACCCAAAAAAAGCCAACAACAAAAAACAGACGACACAAAAAGATCAAGAAAATCCAAACTTCCAAGCTTCCCAAAAAGAACCCGGCCCAGCACATCTCTCTCTCTCTCTCTCTCTCTCTCTCTCTCTCTCTCTCTCTCTCTCTCTCTCTCTATTCTCTCTCTCTCTCTCTCTCTCTCTCTCTCTCTCTCTCTCTCTACTCTCTCTCTCTCTCTCTCTCTCTCTCTCTCTCTCTCTCTCTCTCTCTCTCTTTTCTGTCTTCTCCTATGTTGGCTAAAATGTCCGTGTCGTCACCACATCTACCTCCAAGAACTTTTTTTTTGCCCCCCCCCCCTCCCCCCCTCCCGTTTCCCTTCCCTTTTCCTGGGCGTGTGTCAGGGTGCATTTTCTGCTTTCCTCCGAGACGATGTTGTCTTAAGTCTCCTCATTCTCTCCTTTACACATTAGTCGTGTGGCGGCCCTCTCTCGCCAAGCCCTCCAGTTCGCCTCACCTTTTCCCGCGCTCAATTCAATTTGCGCGGACGGTTGCCTCCCTTCTTAAATCTCGGGCGAGTGAGAACTGATTTGGAGGAAGCGACACTACAGCCTTTAGCTGGCGTCTGCAGCTCAGACGCAATTTCGCACCTTTTCTCTCCCCTGCCAAGGGTTTTTTCTCTTTCTTTTTTTGTCTTTTTTGCTTTGTGCCATTCATTGTCTTTTTGTGTCTTTTTCTTTTTTGATTACAGTTCTTTCTTCTTTTTTAGGGGGGGAGGGGGGAGGGAAGTATATGTTTGTGTGAATGTGTGTGGGGGAGGGAGGGGGTGCGTGTGTGGTGTGTGTGGGGGGTGCGTGTGTGGTGTGTGTGTGGGGGGGGGGGGGGGGGTCGGTGTAGTTTCTATATGTGTTTGTAGGAGATAAGTGTTGCGTGAGTGACTCTGTGTGTGTTTGTGTTAGGTAAGTGTGTGTTTGTGTGACTGGATTTTGTGTGTGTGTCTGTGATTGTCTCTGTGTGTGTGAAAATCCCCCCCAAAAAAGGTGAGAAGCCGTTTCTCTTGATTAACTCTATATCCGCTGTCACGCCTATAATTATCAGAAAATGTCGTCTCACAATGTAATGTTGCATTCATGTAATTCTCTTGATCAGGCACTCAAGCGAGTAAAGAGAGTCATCTGTCTCCTGTTTCTATCTCTATATGTTTTTCATGCGTTGCTTGCCTCATTGTCTGTCAGTCTGTCTGTCTGTCTATCTGTCTCACAACTATATATCTATTCATATATCTATCTATCTCTATCTATCTGTCTGTCTGTCTGTCTGTCTATCTAT
>CM054141.1:61662121-61664621 GCA_028751875.1 Rapana venosa
ATTCACTGGTGAAAATTATATGATTACACACTGAAAGAATGTTCATGACTCTCATCAATTATTTTTAGGTCATATGTGTATGCTTCTTTGTCTTCGTCTTCTTTTTCGTCGTCGTCGTCGTCGAACGCTCAGACAGCAACTCCTGAGGCCCTGACAAATGCTGCCGTGCGCTGAAGGCCCTCCAGGGGTCCAAATATGTGTGATATGTGTGTGTATATTAGTCTACACACTGTATAAACAGAGAAGCAAAATGGCACTGCACCTGACAAAGTTTGATTTATTTATGGCTGTCTTCCATTCAAGGAGACCAGAATGGCTTTGTGTTTTGCACTATGTCTGTCTACTTTTTTCCTGTGTGTGTCTGTAACTGTCTCAATGCTTTGATGTCGATGTTTATGTTTTGCCTCTCTGTCTGTGACCCTGTCCCTCAACTTCATCGTCTGCTTTGTTTGGGGGGTTTTATGGGTAGTATCCTTGTTTGAAAAGAGCGTGTTTGAAAAGTGTTTAAACTCCTCACTTTGTGGTGAAAATACCCGACGTTCAAACAATATTCCATATTGACACACTACACTATACTGCACTACACTATACTGCACTACACTATACTGCACTTACCTACACTACACTACACTACACTACACTGGTGGTCGGTGGTCTAGAGGTAACGCGCCTGTCTAGAAAGCGAAAAGTCCGGGTCGGAAGTGTGCGGTGGTTCAAATCCCGCTTGGGCCCGAAACTTTTCCTCCATCCATTAGACCATGAGTGGTGATCTGGGCGCTAGTCTTTCGGATGAGACGATAAACCGAGGTCCCGTGTGTTACACAAAATTATTCAGCGCACGTAAAAGAACCCACGGCAACAAGAGAGTTGTCCCTGGCAAAATTCTTAGAAAAAGCCACTCTGATAGGGAAACAAATACAGTTGCAGACCCCCCCAAAAAAGGTGGCGCTGCTCTTGTGGCGACGCGCTCTCCCCGGGGAGAGCAGCCCAAATTTCACGCAGAGAAATCTCGTGACTTTAAGTGGTATAATTGAAAATAAATGAAATGAAATGAAATACTGCACTTACCTACACTACACTACACTGCACTACACAACACTGCACTTACCTACACTACACTACACTACACGACACTACACTACACTTGCACTGCACTGCACGACACGACACGACACTACACTACACTACACTGCACTACACTACACTACACTGCACTGCACGACACGACACGACACTACACTACACTACACTGCACTACACTACGCTACACTGCACTGCACTGCACAACACGACACGACACTACACTACACTACACTGCACTACACTACACTACACTACACTGCACTGCACGACACGACACGACACTACACTACACTGCACTTACCTACATTACACTACACTACACTACACTGCACTGCACTACACGACACGACACGACACTACACTGTCTTACACTTCACTACACTACACTAAACTACACCAAACTACACTAAACTACACTACACTAAACTACACTATACTACACTAAAGTACACTACACTACACTATACTACACTATACTACACTACACTACACTACCCCACACCACACTACACTACACTACACTACACTAAACTACATTAAACTACACTATACTACACTAAACTACACTACACTACACTACGCTACACAAACACTACACTACACCACACTACATTACACTACACTACACCACACTACACCACACTACACCACACTACACCACACTACATTACACTCTACTACATTACACAACACTACACCACACTATATTACAATTCACTACACCACACTACACCACACTACACCATACTACATTACACTACACTACAGTACACTACGCCACGCTAGAAAAAGCAATAATAATTAACGATACAGAAGAAAGAAGACAATAAAATGCAATGCAAATTGTACATAAAATACTTAACACACTGCAATTAAAGCAACACCACTCACACCAATACAATAGAAAACAACGCCTTGAATGCAATCTCTTATGTAGAAGTGCAAACCCTAACCTTTTTCACGAATTTGGGGCATGCAAATACTGCTTTGAATGCCAAAAGACAACCCAGAGAGACAGCCATAAATGTCAACATTTCATGACAATATTCACAAGGTTTCCAAGAATGGATGGCAAATGGTTCATTCAAGAAAGAAAAAGGTCATGATACAGTTTTCTAACCATGACCTTCAAGACAATCCAAAGACCGAACAGAATGAACAAACGAGAAAAACATAAACTATTTGGAAAGAGAAAAACTGTTCATTGTTGTTGTTGTTTTCTTAAAGGGGTGAGAAAGACTTTGTCGTTAAAGCATTAAGCTCGCAATCTGACGGCACTAGTGTAAGCCACCATTTGATATTTCACCCGGAGTTAACGTCGGTATTGAATGCACTCCCAAAACACTTATTACAGATGGGACTATGTCCCGTGAACGAATGCGCCGCAAAGTATCTTGCGTAAAGGTTAAAACCCAGT
>CM054141.1:61674621-61709621 GCA_028751875.1 Rapana venosa
GTTTTTAGCAAAGATCATAAAGAAAGCAAAGTATTAACCTTCGTTCAAGCATTCCAAAATAACTTCAAATTAAAACAAAACATACACACACACGCACACACACACACACACACGCACGCACGCACACACACATTAAAGAAAGGGAACACACACACATATACGCACAAATACACACACGCAAGTGTGGGTGGGTGGGTGGGTGGGCGTGCCTCTGTCTGTGTGTGTGTATGGTTCTCTGTGTGTGTCTGTGTTTGTGTAGTCTGTCTGTCTGTCTGTCTGTCAACATATGCAAGAATGTGCATGTGCGTGAACGTGTATGCCTGTATGTATGTCAGCTTGTGTACGCTCACAAGTATAGTTGTGTGTGTGTGTGTGTCATTAACTTTGTAAGCATGATGATAACGGTTTTATTTCTAACGATCATAGAGAACAAAAAATAACTGCAAGTACAGCAATTCCTCTCCAGTGCCCTTTGTGTATACACTGCAAACACCAGTTATACCTAAGTAGTTTAAGGTGACAGACAGACAGACAGAGATTCTGTGTGCTTTATGTTTAGCTCACTACATCTCTCTCACTCTCTCTCTCTCTCTCTCTCTCTCTCTCTCTCTCTCTCTCTCTCTCTCTCTCTCTTCTCTCTCTCTCTCTCTTCTCTCTCTCTCTCTCTCTCTCTCTCTCTCTCTCCTCTCTCTCTCCCTCACTCCCTCCTCTCTCTCTCTCTCTCTCTCTCTCTCTCTCTCTCTCTCTCTCTCTCTCTCCTCTCTCTCTCTCTCTCTCTCTCTCTTGAACTCATGGACATTCACCAGTGAAAAACAGCTTTGCAAATGAAAGAATGTTTTAAACGGCCCCAGTCACACTAGCATTATTTTGAATTGATCACAGAAAAGAAAGAAAGGGTAGGGGGAAACACGCTCTCTTTCTGACAGTTCAAATAATTCATGACTTGAAAAAGACTTTGTGGGCAATTTTGAGCGTTGAAGGCGGTTTTGACATTAAAAATGTAGTTTTGGCCAACCGACTTCTTTATGACAGAACGTGACTTGACTCTCTTGCTTTTTTTATATATTTTGGGTTTGTTGTTCTTATTGTTGTTGTTGTTATTCTGGGTTTCTTTTTCCTCAGCTACAGGTCCAAGATTCACCAATGGTCAGATTTGTGTGTGTGTGGGTGTGGGTGGTGTGTGTGTGTGGGGGGGGGGTGTGTGTGTGTGTGTGTGGTGTGGGTGTGTGTGTGTGGGTGTGGGTGTGTGGTGTGGGTGTGGGTGTGTGTGTGTGGGTGGGTGTGTGTGGGTGTGGTGTGGGATGTGTGTGTTGGGTGTGGTGTGTGTGGGGTGTGGGACCATTCTTTTGCCTACCAATAAGTAGTCACATTCTGACTTTGGAGAACTGCTGTGTTTAATGTGCTGTTAGAGAACAACTGGGAGAAGAGTAAATCAAGAAAACTTTGAAATAACTTATGAATCCTTTCATGTCTCTCTCTTCTTCTCTCTCTCTCTCTCTCGTCTCTCTCTCTCTCTCTCTCTCTCTCTCTCTCTCTTCTCATCCTCTCTCTCTCTCACACACAACTCAATCAACATTCACCTGTTAAAACGCCCAAGGCAAATGAAAATCATCCACCCAATTACAAGTGGTGTGGTGGAATCTAAAATTGATTACTCAATTAAAAAATTAAAAAAAACAAGTATCCAATCACAATGGTGCAGGAGGTTTTCTCCTTTTTTATGATTTTTTTTTGTTGGTTCCTCGGTTCACCAATGGTGAGATTTTGTGTATGCGGTTGTTTTTACCCATCATTGACAAAGCGTAGCTGCATTCATCTCATAGCTATCCCTGCTTCAGCAGCCGAAATCCCATCACCCTGCCAAAGTGTATAACCTCTGTGTGTATGTGTGCATGCGTGCGTGTGTGTGTATGTGTGTATGTGTGTGTGTTTGTGTGTGTGTTGTGTCTAGTGTGTGTGTGTGTGTGTGTGTGTGTGTGTGTGTGTGTGTGTGTGTGTGTGTGTGTGTGTGTGTGTGTGTGTTGTGTGTGTGTGTTGTGGTTTGTGTGTGTATGCGTGTGCGGGGTTGCACATTTGGACTTGTCAGAATTATTAATTGTTATTGGTTTGCATGATTGTGTAAGAATGAGTTGAGTGCCAGCGCTTTGATTTGTTTGTGCAAGATATAGCGTTATATAACTCCATGTATCACTATTATTATTATTATTATCATTATCATTATTATTATCATCACTATTATTATCATTATCATTATTTTGAATATGGTGGTATTTTTTATATTAGCTTTTGTCTATTCTTCTCTATGGCACAAGATGACTAGACTGTATAGCTTTGCTTATTGTATTGTAAAGAGAAACAATAGGCATCAGAGAGGATTGGCAATGGTTAGTCAGTATTAGTTATTTAGTAGCTCTCTCTCTCTCTCGCTCTCTCTCTCTCATCTCTCTCTATCTCTCTCTCTCTCTCTCTCTCTCTCTCTCTCTCTCTCTCTCTCTCTCTCTCTTTCTCTCTATCTGTCTGTCTATCTGTCTGTCTGTCTGTCTGTCTATGTGTGTCTGTTCGTCTATCTGTCTTTCTCTCTAAAACCCAGGCAACGCTTTCAGAAATTGCTCCAGGCAAATGGAAAAGGCTCTCTTCTTCGCCCAGAGTGGCAACATTTGAATTGATCTAAAAATCTTTTCTCTGCGAATGTTTAAATAATACATGACTGGAAAAACTCATTGGCAATCTGAGCTTGGAAAGAGGTTTTTGGTTGTAACTTTTTGTTCGTGGTCTTCTTTACAGTAAGATGTCTTTGCTGTATTCTTTTGTCTAAGTATCCGTAATAGAGACATTAGGAAGTGTGGAGATCAAGTCAAGTTAAAAATACTGCAATCATCCCATGAAGGGTAATTACAGGCACTGACAGGCGTCGTTTTTAGCAAAGATTATAAAGAAAGCAAAGTATTAACCTTCGTTCAAGCATTCCAAAATAACTTCAAATCAAAACAAAATATACACACACACGCACACACACACACACGCACGCACTACGCATGCACACACACATTAAAGAAAGGGAACACACACACATATACGCACAAATACACACACGCAAAGTGTGGGTGGGTGGGTGGGCGTGCCTCTGTCTGTGTGTGTGTATGGTTCTCTGTGTGTGTCTGTGTTTGTGTAGTCTGTCTGTCTGTCTGTCAACATATGCAAGAATGTGCATGCTCGCGAACGTGTATGCCTGTATGTATGTCAGCTTGTGTAGGCTCACAAGTATAGTTGTGTGTGTGTCATTAACTTTGTAAGCATGCTGATAATGGTTTTATTTCTAACGATCACAGAGAACAAAAAATAACTGCAACTGAAGTACAGCAATTCCTCTCCAGTGCCCTTTGTGTATACACTGCAAACACCAGTTATATCTAAGTAGTTTAAGGTGACAGACAGACAGACAGAGATTCTGTGTGCTTTATGTTTAGCTCACTACATCTCTCTCTCTCTCTCTCTCTCTCTCTCTCTCTCTCTCTCTCTCTCTCTCTCTCTCTCTCTCTCTCTCTCCCTCACTCCCTCCCTCTCTCTCTCTCTCTCTCTCTCTCTCTCTCTCTCTCTCCTCTCTTTTCTCTCTCTCTCTCTGAACTCATGGACATTCACCAGTGAAAAACAGCTTTGCAAATGAAAGAATGTTTTAAACGGCCCCAGTCACACTAGCATGATTTTGAATTGATCACAGAAAAGAAAGAAGGGATAGGGGGAAACACGCTCTCTCTGAAATTTCAAATAATTCATGACTTGAAAAAGACTTTGTGGGCAATTTTGAGTGTTGAAAGCAGTTTTGACATTAAAAATGTAGTTTTGGCCAACCGTCTTCTTTATGACAGAACGTGACTTGACTCTCTTGCTTTTTTTATATATTTTTGGTTTGTTGTTCTTATTGTTGTTGTTGTTGTCATTCTGGGTTTCTTTTCTCCTCAGCTACAGGTCCAAGATTCACAAATGGTCAGATTTGTGTGTGTGGGGGGGGGGGGGGGGGGGGGGAGTGCGACCATTCTTTTGCCCACCAATAAGGTAGCCACATTCCGACTTTGGAGAACTGCTGTGTTTAATGTGCTGTTAAGAGAAACAAACTGGGGAGAAGAGTAAATCAAGAAAAGTTGTGAAATAAATTATGAATCTTTTCATCTCTCTCTCTCTCTCTCTCTCTCTCTCTCTCTCTCTCTCTCTCTCTCTCTCTCTCTCTCTCTCTCTCTCTCTCTCTCTCTTTCTTTCTTCTTTGTTTTGTTTCTTGTTTTTATTGTGTGGATGTATGGGTATTAAATTTATTTCATTATCATGACATATAATTTGAAACGAATATAATCTAAAATGAGTGTTGATGGGATCGCATACTGTTTTGGGAATTATATATTGGATATTATCTCTGAAATACACACACACTCTCTCTCTGTCTCTCTGTCTCTTTCTCACCTTTTATCGTCTCGCTTATAGTTATAGTGTATCTTGATGAAGGATTCATATTTTACATTTTCAATACTTTATTGGACTTGCCTCTGTACATAAGTTTTAATGAGTGCCCTATTTCAATATCTTATAGTTATGTGTAACAAGTATGTGTACCATTTGACATTGTGTAGATGTTTATCTTTATGACTTATTAAGTTTGGTTGTGTTATTTTTCTTGGCTCTGTTGTTGTTGTTGTTGTTTGTCTGTTTTTTCTCTTTTTTATCTTCTTCTGTTGGTTTGGTTTTTCTTTCTCTTTTGTTTGTTTGTTTGTTTTGGTTAGGGTTTTTTTGGGAGGTGGGGGTGGGGGGTGGGTATTTTAGGGTTTTCTTTTATTTGCTTGCTTTGGGAGGGGGTTGTTGTTGGGGGGGAGCTGTTTTGAAAAGGGTTATTTCCCCTTGTTTTTATTGTGAGACTGTATAAGTATTGGGTTATTATTATTAAGATGTATCCCTAACGGGCGGGGACTGGATGTAAAAAAGCACATATGTGCTTATTCATTATCCTCGAAATAAAAGAATTTGTCATTGTCATTGTCATTGTCTCTCTCTCTCTCTCTCTCTCTCTCTCTCTCTGGCAACTCAATCAACATTCACCTGTTAAAACGCCCAAGGCAAATGAAAATCATCCACCCAATTACAAGTGGTGTGGTGGAATCTAAAATTGATTACTCAACTAAAAAAATTTTAAAACAACAAGTATCCAATCACAATGGTGCAGGAGGTTTTCTCCTTTTTTTATGATTTTTTTTTGTTGGTTCCTCGGTTCACCAATGGTGAGATTTTGTGTATGCGGTTGTTTTTACCCATCATTGACAAAGCGTAGCTGCATTCATCTCATAGCTGTCCCTGCTTCAGCAGCCGAAATCCCATCACCCTGCCAAAGTGTATAACCTCTGTGTGTATGTGTGCATGCGTGCGTGTGTGTGTATGTGTGTATGTGTGTGTGTGTTTTGTGTGTGTGTTTGTGTCTATGTGTGGTGTGTTGTGTTGTGTGGTGTGTGTGTGTGTGTGTGTGTGGTGTGTGTGTGTGTGTGTGTGTGTGTGTGTGTTTGTGTGTGTATGCGTGTGCGGGGTTGCACATTTGGACTTGTCAGAATTATTAATTGTTATTGGTTTGCATGATTGTGTAAGAATGAGTTGAGTGCAAGCGCTTTTATTTGTTTGTGCAAAATATAGCCCTATATAAATTCCCTTTATCACTATTATTATTATTATTATTATTATCATTATCATTATTATCACTACTATTAGAATTATTTTCATTATGACTATTATTTTGACTATGGTGGTAATTTTTAAATTAATTTTGGTCTATTCTTCTCTATGGTACAAGATGACTAGGCTGTATAGCTTTGCTTATTGTATTGTAAAGAGAAAGAGGATTGACAATGGTTAGTCAGAATTAGTAATTTAGTGGCTCTCTCTCCCTCGCTTTCTCTCTCTCGCTCTCTCTCTTTCTAACTTAATGAACATTCACCTTGGGAAACCCCAAAGCAAATGAAAATCAACCGCTCTATTGCAAGCGGTGTGGCTGAATTTAAAATTGATTCCACAAAGGCAAAGAAAGAAAGAAAAAGGACATGCTCTCCCTGAGACAGTTCAAATAATTTATTACTTGAAGAAATGCCTGTGGCCAATCTGAGCCTTGACTGAGAATTTGACATTGTTGTTTGGTGTTGTCCATTATCTTCTTTGACAAAAGGGGGCTTGACTGTATTGCTTTGTTTAATGTACCAGTTATGGAAACAATAAAAAGCAGATTGAAAATAGTTGCTGAATATTCTTCTTCTTTGCTGTCCAACACTCAGATAGCGGCTGTTGCTGTCTGCCCTATGAGCGAAGATGCATTAGGCTGCCGCTAAGGGCCTGACAAGTCAGGCCCAGTGTAGGAGAGAATTGTTATGTTTAAAGTCTTTCTGGGGAAAAGGCGGGATAGTGGGCAAAGAAGGCAGAAAAAAACTAGTGGAGATGACATGAAGAAAAGCAAAAATGCATAAATAGAGGGTTAGAAAAGAGGAAATTCCTAGCACAGAATTTCCAGGAGGTAGAGATGTTCTTTGTACAGACAAAGCTTCCGACATCCCCACAGGGAAGTTACTGAGGATGAGTCTTTGAATGGGCGACTCTCTCTCTCTCTCTCTTTCTCTCTATATATTTCTCTCTCTCTCTCTCTTTCTCTCTCTCTCTCTCTCTTCTCTCTCTCTCTCTCTCTCTCTCTCTCTCTCTCTCTCTCTCTCTCTCTCTCTCTCTCTCTCTCTCTTTCCTTCTCTCTCAGTATATTTCCTTTATTTTTCTCGGCCTTAATGTAATTTTTTGCACATAAAAGGTTGTTTTGGTTTTTTTTAAACTGGCAATACAGGCAGGACAAAAACGTTTTAATTTATGACAGACCCAGTAGGGAACAAGAACTTTGAATGACTATGAAAGAAAGATTTCATGTGGCAGCATCTTGAACTGCCCACTGCCTTATTGAAAGTCACATACAGATTTGTACAGGCATCCATATACATACATATTTTGTATTGAAATTTTTCGACATATAAATCAGTTGTACGATTTTTTTTTAATGTACAAACACAATTCCAAACAAAATTGAAATCTCATACATGATATCTAAAGAACCGGCACCAAAAAGATTTGAAGTACGCTACTTTGTATGCATAACAGAAGAAATAAATATGTTTAAGTTTTGATAAAACAAACACCCAGAATATTTGTTTTTAATGTAATCCTTGGTCACATTTTCATTACTAGCTTTCAACTGTTTCAAAAGTTGTTTTTTTGGAAAAAGTATATATCAAGAACATGTCTGTAATTTTGGATTGATTCTTACATGCAGATCTATCAATACCAGTCTCTTCTTTTAAGCAGGATTGCCCATTCCTATTTTCCCTTCTCCCCCCTCCCCCACCCTACCCCTACCCCTATCACCCCTATTCCGCTGTAGGGCAGGCGTCACTGAACAATGGTTAATGGTACCAGTACTTATAACATTTTCAGAGTCAACATCATCTGTTTCAAGAACAATTCCTAGGGCAAGGCATGAACAGAAGTAAAACAAGCTATTTCCCTCACAGAGGAACAGTTCATGGGTTGCTAATTCTCCACTCTTTGTCCCGATTTCTTGCCGTTGGCAGACTTAGATATGATGCAAGGAAAGAAAGCAAAAGTCAAACAAACAAAATGCTTTCTGTGCAAACAGTGCTATTACTGTTTTGTACAGAATGGCATGATGGTACGTTTGCAAGAATATTCGTAGAAAAAGGAATAACGAGGGTCAATCAAGGTAAAAAAAAATGTTGTTTTTCTTTGCAAATAGCAAGATACAACATGATTGACTAAAATACAAATGGCTTTCATCTATAACATTTCGTTGTATGCTTCTTACGTTTTGCACAAAAAACACATTGCCTTAAGTCAGCTGACATTAAAAGCAAAAATGTTTAACAACGTCAAATAATGTAAAATTAAGTGTTTTTTTAAACAAAAACAGTCAAACTAACACACTTTTCCACAAACATGTCAACCTTTGATACTGCACTACAAAACTTAGCATAGTTTTATAACTATAGTGAATAATGTACACGTCAAGAAAATGATTTTAAAAAAACAGCAACAACAAAACTTTAAAGCCAGCGCATCAATGTTAACATATCTATACAGTACATGTCACACATTGATGCATTCATACGTTTACACACACAAAAATTGAACGAACTGACTTCCTTCCACCTCTGCAGCATGAATAAGAAATTCAAGGCGGACAAAATAACTACTCTTTATATCCCTTCCTCACGTTTTCCTACAGATAAAACATACAACTAACACAACTGCCTGAGTAAGACAGACGTCTGCATTGAACCAGTGTACACTCATGTCACTGTGTGAAGCGACTGGCAGCCTCCTGTCTGGAGGAGACCTCTCTTCAGGGTACCCTCTCTTTACACAACAAAACATCTGACGGACTAAAAGCTAGTGTAGTTCTGAGTACTGAGCAAAGTCGCTTTAACACAGAAAGCTGACAACACTGTTGATTCATTCTGTTTGTGAACGGTTTAGCAGTTGTAGGAAAGTTTGTGAAGTTGGGTTGCTTTTTTTATTATTATTTAAGAGCAGGCTTTGGGGTGGGGGTGTTCTTTTTTTTAGTGAGCCTTCTCTGCATCTTGGTGTGTGTGTGTGTGTGTGTGTGTGTGTGTGCTACCCATGACTTGCCCATCTCTGTCTCACTGCGCATCTTTGTCTTTGTCTGTGTCAGTGTTTAGTATATGTAGGCCTATTTGTTATTTTTGTCTTATCTTGTATCTCAATACACACACACATATAGATAGATAGATAGATAGATAGATAGATAGATAGATAGATAGATAGATAGATAGATAGATAGATAGATAGATAGATAGATAGATAGATAGATAGATAGATAGATAGATAGATAGATAGATAGATAGAAAATTGAGAAAATATAGTGAGGAAAAACAAGTACAGGTAACCAGTTACAACTTCATTCCCATCATAACAATGATTTGTGTCCAAGATTCGAAAAAGGAAAATATTCACTACAGGATACAACTTTGAAGGCAGCATTTGGGGAATAATTGAGTAAGGTCCATGCCTTTGACCTGACTTGACTCGAGTTTCGGCTCCTGGTTGAGCACTCTTCAGAGGTCCCGGCAGTGTTTGAAACCTCACTCATCCTCTGTGGTAGGTAACAGCAAGACACCGACCATAATTTAGAAGTGTCTATTGCCACCCAAAGAATGGATAAATATTCTTGTAATGTGTGTATATGCATATGTATGTATATATATATAAATATATATATATATATATTTGCACACACATACATATATATACATACACAAACACACCACAACACACATATGCACTATTGTGTGCCGGGGGGAACGGATGACAAAATTTACAAAAATGCAAACACATGGGGACTGAATGAAAAAAGCACATGAGTGCTCATTCCATTATCTCCGAAACAAAAGAATAAAATGAAAAATAAAAGCGCACGCACGCACAATGCACGCACGTGCACACACACACACATACACACATAGACGTTAAACAGAGGGAACACACACACACACACACACACACACACACACACACACACACATGCAGCTAAAAGCTTTCTGCAACAAGATTAATGTGCCCCCAGCTATTCCATGTTCATTCAAAGTTGCTCAAATCATCTCTGCATTGTTCACAAGCTGAAAAGCAACTAACTTCACATCAATTTCCAGTCCTGTGCATGTCTAGCTAAAACATCAGATAATCGCCTTTTAAAAGGCAAAAGAAATGAAAAGTAAACACAAAAAGAAAAAAAACGTTACTTTCCAAATCTTGGAAGTTAGAACAAAAAGTTCTGTAAACTTGTATTTTCCCAAAGTATACACTGGATTTTTGTTTTGATTTACCAGAAAACAAGACTCAAGAATACATACAAAGGGGAAATGCAAAGTAAATTCAAACAATACAGGAATATTTGTATTCGCACGTCCGTGCACACACAAAGAAATTGTTATTTCTTTTCCAATCAATGGTATTTACAATATTGTATTCCTGCATTGGTGTGTGTGTGTGTGTGTGTGTGTGTGTGTGTGTGTGTGTGTGTGTGCGTGTGTGTGTGTGTGTGTGTGTGCATGTGTGTGTGTGTGTGTGTGTGTGTTTGTGTACGCGAAGCGTGTGTGTGCGCGCACCTGGGTTTGTGTATGATAATTTTTAAAGCTATCTTGGAATGCTTATAACAATCTGAAATGTGTTTTTCTTGTGTCTTGAGAGATAATTATAGGTATCAATGTGCCTGTCAGTATTATAATTGCCCTTCATGGGATGATTAAAGTGTTTTTGACTTGACTTGACTTGACTTTTAAGCAGAAGCGATTGTGTGTGTGGTATGGGTATGAGAGACATATTTTCATTTATTTATTCTTTTATTTCATAGATGATTGAATAAGCACTCATGTGCTTTTTTTACATCAATTCCTCATATGCATACACATGTGTAAAGTGAGACAGACAGACAGGCAGACAGACAGTGAAATAACATGCATCTAATGTATAACACACTGGGTCCACCTCTCTCGCCCGCTCTCTCTCAACTCAATGGACATTCAGCAGTGAAAATGCCCTGGGCAAATGAAAGAATGTTTGCAAGGGCCCAATAGCAAGTGGGGTGACGGAATTTGAATTGATCGCCAAAAGAAAGAAAGCACTCTTTTAGACAGTTCCAATAATTCATGACTTTCCAAAGAGCTTGTGGGCAATCTGAGTGTTGAAGGAGATTTTGACATTAGTACTGTCTGTTGTCTTCTGTGATATATGGTAATTTTACTGGAGTGCTTTGTTTAATGTGCCATTAGGATAAACAATACGCAAAAAGATTCTGAAATATAGCTCTTGGAAACTTTTTTTCTTTATTTTTTTTATTCCATGGCTAGAGCTGATTGGTTTACCAGTGGTAAGATTTTGTATTTACGGCAGTGTTTGCCGCCATTAAGATAGCCACATTCCGACTTCGTAGATTTTCTTAAATCTGAACCTCTTAATGGACAACTCTGTGTGTGTGTGTGTGTGTGTGTGTGTAACTCAATGAACATTCACCTGCGAAACCCCCCAAGGCAAATGAAAATCAACTGCCTAATTACAAAAGGTGTAGGGGAATTCGAATTGATTACAAAAAAAAGAAAGAAGAAATGTTCTCCATTAGAGCCTTCAAATAATTCATGGCTACAGGAAGCGTCTGTGGGCTGATCTGGACATTGAAGGGGGTATTGATATTGTTTTTTCTGTATTGTCCTTTATATGCTAGGCGATTTGACTGCATTGCATATATATATATATATATATATATATATATATATATATATATATATATATATATAGATAGATAGATAGATAGATAGATATATAGATAGATATATAGGTATATCTATATATATACTAGCCGCTTATTTTTGTCTATATGTACATTTTTTTTCAAAAATCTTATTCTAATTTTTATAACTGTTATTCTAATTTTGTTCTCTTTCTATTTTCATCTTTTGCTGTCAGCAGTGGTATGCCACAAGAACAACTATTTCTTCTTAGGGCTGCAATAGACACTTCTAAATTATGGAAAGTCTCTTGCTGTTAGGTTTATGAAACTCGAGCCAGGTCAGGTCAGGCCAAAGGCATGGTCATTGCCCAATTATTCCTGAAATGCTACCTTCAAAGTTTTATCTTGTAGTAGATTTTTTCCCGAATCTTCGACAATAATCATTTTTATGATGAGAATGAAGCTGTAATTGGTTACATGCGCTTGTTTTTCCCTACTATATTGTCTCAATTAGATAGATAGATAGATAGATAGATAGATAGATAGATAGATATGGGGCGGTGGGATAGCCTTGTTGCTAGAGCATTGAGCTTGCAGTCTGACGGCTGGGATTTGATCCACCGCTGAGACACACATTCAAAAGGATTGTCCCCCTTGATTAAACATAGGTACCGACTCCATTCCTAGGAAAGTCTCGTGGATGGTACTGTAAACCAAGGTTCAAGGTGCGCAAGAACACAAAACATCTTGCGTAGACGTTAAAACCTGTTTCCCCGTTAGGAAAAATAGTCCACTGTGTACTGATAGGAAACGATGACAGGATAAACTCTGAAAACAAGTTTTAAACTCATGTACACTGGCTTTTTGCGTTTAGTCGTCATCTCCCATGTCGTAACGCTGCTTCTTTACAGTGGACAAAAGCAGTTGCACTGGCAAAATCTCATCATTGGTTAACCTTGAATCTCTATTCAAGGAACAAATATGAGAAAATATAAAGAATAAGACCCCTCACATTTCCAGACCAGAATAATACTTTTTTTAAACTCACTCAAAATACCCCAAAGAATCGGTGCCAAAATAATGTATGGTTTGTATGCATACTAGATTAAATAAATGTGGATTGCTGGTCTAGAGGTAACGCGCCTGTCTAGAAAGCGAAAAGTCCGGGTCGGAAGTGGGCGGTGGTTCAAATCCCGTTTGGACCCGAAAATTTTTCCCCATCCACTAGACCTTGAGGGGTGGTCTGGGCGCTAGTCTTTCGGATAAGACGATAAACCGAGGTCCCGTGTGTAACACAAAAATTATTTAGCGCACGTAAAAGAACCCACGGCAACAAGAGAGTTGTCCCTGGCAAAATTCTGTAGAAAAAAGCCACTCTGATAGGGAAACAAATGCAGTTGTAGACATAAAAAAATGGATGGCGCTGCTCTGTGGCGACGCGCTCTCCCCGGGGAGAGCAGCCCGAACTTCACGCAGAGAAATCTGACATGACTTAAAGGGATATAAATAAATAATTTTTTTAAAATGTGTATATTTTTAATGAACAAACATAAACAAAAATGTGCTGTTGAATATGTTTACTGTTCACGCTTTACCCCTTAGTTTTAAGTAGTTTCATCAGTTTATGTAGAGAACATAAGGAGACCATGTCACTGCCTTTTTTGATTTACCCTAAGGTGCAGATCCACCAATACACGTCTCTTCTTTGATAGTCCATGCCTAGCCTACAATGTCCCCCCAGGGCAGACGCCACTGAACAATAGGCTAATGGTACTGATACATCGTACATTTTCAAAGTCAACATCCTCTGTTTGAACTGCAGGTCCTGGGGGCAAGGCTGAAAGGAAAGTAGAACAAGTTATTTCCCTCACAGAGGACCAGTTCATGTGTTGCTAATGTTCCACTAGTCTTTTTTCATGCCATTGTCAGACTTCGACATTTTTTGCGCAAAAAAGAACAAAGGGAAACTAAAGCGTTTTATAGCTGAGATTTTGCTAGTATTTGTGAGGCATGGCACGCTATCTTCATAAGAGCATTCATTGATTTGGAAGTAGATCTGTGAACACAAGGTGACGTTTTGATGTCATTTTCTTAAATCGTTTACTTTTTTCTTTGTGAGCAGCAAGGCATGAAATCTGCATTAAAAAATAACATGTTTTTTTACTCACAATACTTCGGGGTGGGGGGTGTGTGCAAAGTGTCAGTTTCTGCAGAAAAGTTGGCTCAAACCAGTTTACATAAAGGACACAAATTCGCAAATATTGATGTAAGATTTAGAAACAATGATTACCTGTTCTTATTCAAATATAACCAAACTTTACGTGATTTTCGACACAAATGTCCACCCTTAATTATTGTGTAACACGTTTTAGCAAAATCCTGGAACGAAGGGGAAGTAAGGTGCACTTCAATACAGAAAGCGTAGAAAGGATGCCCAAAACAAAAAGTACTTTCATGATGCCCATCAATGCATGCTGAGGCTGTGTTTTTCCCGGCTTGATACATTCAGTTGTTCCTCCACTCATGAACAGGCAGACTGATTTTCTACAGCCTCTAAGGCTGTCTCTATCGCCGCTGTCGTCAGTAGGAGCTCCACACAATGCCACCAGAATTCGCCATCTCTTTCTCTGTCCCTGCTGAGTTCGACCATCTCCTGTAGCCCTCCCAGACCACTGATCTCAGTGATGTTGGTAATGTAAAATGTTGGTGGTCTGCCTCTTTTCCTTCTGAAAATCAACCTCACCCTGGAGAACTGGTGTCATCAGATCTGTCTGTGTGTCTCAGTCTGCGCTTATCAATTTCAGCCAATATTTGTCTTTGCACTGAGAGTTCATCAAGAATTATTTCATCTGTTCTTCTATTTGACCATTTTGACTCTTTGAAATCAAAAAGGAAAGAGATAAAAGAAAGAATAAAACCCTCTCTATCTCCCTATCTCTCAAGTTTTCTTACAGATGAAGCACTCAACAAACCCAAATGTCCAAGTAACAGACATTCCTACTGTACTAAGGTACACTCATGTCGCTGTGTGTGTGAAGTGAATGGCAGCCTCCTGTCTAGACCTCTCTTCAGGCCTTATGTCTCTTTACATAGCGTTAGATGACGGACTAAAAGCTCCCTGCACAAAGTTTTCTGAATACACACCAAAGTAACGTGTACACACAAAGCTGTCTACACCGTTGATACATTTCTGTTTGTGAAAAGTTTAGCAGTTGTAAGACAGTTTGTATAGTTTTTATTACAAGAGACGGGTCTGTTCTTTTCGTTGAGTCCTCTGTGAATCTTGAAGAGAGAGAGAGACAGACAGACAGACAGACAGACAGACAGAGGCCTCTCCGGTCTGTGAAATGTTCTCTTCTTTCTATCTCCTTCTCTGTATTCCTCTCATTCTCGGTCGGTGCACCGTGCAGTGCAGGACTGTCGTTACCAGCACTGTTGGCGGAGAGACGTGTCTATTGCGCCACATGTGGCCAAGATCCTCTAGACCAGCTGATGCTTGAATGACTTGTGCTTGACCACACACACTGATGAAGCTTCTTCAGCACTACTCCAGGCATTCTCTACTTGTCCAGCCTACTGACCGCTGCCAAGTGTACAGGGTCAGTAACCTGCGCGTGTCACTGTCTGCATGCGTGTATATACGGAAGAGAGTACGGTTCTTTCGGCTGAACACGGGGTCATTTAGGAGGTTGGGGGGTGGAGGGACAGCCCAGTGGTTAAAACATTGAGCACACAATCTAAGGGCCCAGGTTTGAGCCACCACCGAGGCGTCCATTTGAGGGAATTTTTTCTCCTGGAGTTAGCATTAGTACTGGCTTCTATCCTCCGAGAGTCCTTCGGTGAAGATTATAATCTGAGGTCCAATGTACGAATGTATGTAGAACATGTTGCACATATACATACATTAAAACCTGAACTGCCTTTCAAAAGAGTGGCCATACCACTGTGTGCAGTTAAGAGCAGAGCTCTTTATAACATAAAATTTTTAAAGCGCGTGCACACTTGTACCCTGTTAAGATATCATCAAATCCGAAGTCGGGAGGCAGCTAAATTCACCTTCACCTATCCCACAGTCCCGTGGACCGTGGGGGGACCAATGAAGATTTTGCAACCAGCTTCCTCCACTCCCCACGGTCCTCTGCTTTTCTTAGCAAAGCGTTCCACTCCTGTTTCAGATATATAGACAAAGAGAGGGAGGGAGAGAGCGAGAGAGAGGGGGGAAGGGGGGTAGAAAGAAACAGACACAAAGGCAAATTGAGACAAAAACAAAAAGATGAAAAGATATGTATAGAGACTAACAAAGTCACAAACACAGACACAAAGAGATAGAGCCAGACAGGACACAGACAGGGAAACAAGAGAAACACACACACAGACACACGTGAGTGCGCGTGCACACATACACACACACACGCGCGCATGCACACACGCACATACACACGCTCTCTCTCTCTCTCTCTCTCTCTCTCTCTCTCTCTCTCTCTCTCTCTCTCTCTCTCTCTCTCTCTCTCTCTCATCTGATCATACTAATACACGTGAGTAATTTGCAATGCACCAAAAAAAAGAAGCAAAGCTGTAATGTAGGAAGGGTAAATAAAATAAAGGAGCTTTACTTAGAACATCTAAAAGGTTCAGTAAGAAATGATAGGTGTGAATGGTTATGATCATTTTTTTTTATTTAATTACCCTGCTTCTTTATTTAGTTTCACCTGTGATATCCTATCTTAACCATACTTTAGTTCTTATACCCATTCATGTCTTTATAATAGCCCAGTGAAATAGACTGTCGGACTTGTTTATCCCAAACACTAGCCAACACCCACAAAGTAAGTACACCTAAAGGCCTTGCATCCAAATACACTTAGTTACAAGGCTCTGCGGGCACAGAAACAAAAACAACCATTTTATCATGCCAGTTTTGATGATGATAATACAGAAACAGATCACACTGTGACTAAGACTACTGGCCAGACTTGACATGGACGTGCTAACTGTCTGATATATCCTGGGATTTTTCTATACTCCGAGGTACAATACTCGTATGCACATTAAAGATCAACCACACTATGCGTATACATGGATGCGCACATCTACTCAGAAATTCACACTGATTCGAAAGACAGAATAAAACAGCATGCTCTCTCTCTCTCTCTCTCTCTCTCTCTCTCTCTCTCTCTCTCTCTCTCTCTCTCTCTCTCTCTCTCTCTCTCTCTCTCTCTCTCTCTCTCTCACACACACACACACACACACACACACACACACACACACACACACATATTGCAATCTTTCTCTCACAGCCACAAGCATGTGCACACAAAATATCCAGAAACTTCTCTGAGATCTCACAAATATAGTTATCAGAGAAAAAAACCCATCAAGTATCCAACATACTCAACCATATTTACACTGACACTCACACTAGGTTTTTGATAGTTAACGATTCATATCAACCTTGCTACAAGTCTCAGTCTTTGCTTAGTTCACACATACAACACTGCACTTCAGTGGAATCCTGAGATCCATGAAGAAGACATCTGGGCCATCTTCACCACACCCACTCTGTCTGTACAGCTGTACTGTCTCGTACTGTCTCGTACTGCCCCACTGCTAAACCAGCAGCCAACAGTGCAATGTCAGTCTCCCCCTTCACCCAAGGGATGACCGGCCACCTGTCTGCACCTCGCTGTCCCCACCTGTCTACCTCTGATGAGGTGGTAAGACCTTCCCTTCAAAAAGGCAGCCTCCCTTCCGGCTTTTGGCTAAACTCCATAACTGTAAATAATAATAATAATGATATTAATAATAATAATGATAATAATAATAATGAGGATAATAATAATAATAACCCAAAGCGACTGTCTGAAAAGCTTCTAAGAAGACAAGACTTAACCCCCCAGAAAAGTTCACTACATTTTTGGTTAATTCTGAGGCATCAATCTTTCGGTGTGTGTTTTTTCTTTCAGTCTAATGCTCCGTGCCTCTCTTTTATCCCGTGGGCAGGGGCCAATCCATGCCTGGCTAACAGTGCCAACGTTTCTCTCATGTTCAAAGACAGCAGCATCGTCTGTTTGAGCGGCGAGTCCCAGTGGGTCACAAACGGAAAAGTACGAGAGAAAGTTTGTTCCACTTTCAAAGACACAGTTCATGTGTCGCTAATTCTCCATTATTTGCCTTTTTCTACTGCCGTGGGCAGGCAGGGACATGGTGTAAAGTAACAGAGCAAAAGTACACCTTTGGAAGATTTTGTTATTGTTTGTTATAAAGAAAAGTTACGTTGTTGATTTACTGGAATATTTTCTTTTCTTTAAATACCAGAAAGTTCAAATAACGTCAAAACAAAAGAAGCTATTTGAGAGAATAGACCTTCTGATGCAGATCTCAAGAAGTGTTTTGTTTTGTCGACAGGCTGGTAAATGGCTTACCCCAAAAATATGACAGGACTCTTACCCATAATAATTTGTTTTACTCTGGCCAGTTTCTACACAGAATACTGCCCAGATCAGCTTATGAGAAGGACAAAAATATACAAAAGATATCTATTAATATCAAATTTAAAGCTATTAACCAGCTATTCCAAATAAAAATGGGCCAACTTAAATAGTTTTCAAAAAACACGTCAACTTTAGACAATGTGTTTCACGTTTCAACAACATACTGCAACCACTGTACGTTATAAACACAGCATGAAAACATTTGTTTCTTATTCTTCAAGTGACACTTCAAAATGGTGAAGTTGTTACTCATCTACAATCATGTTGGCATCCTTCAGTCTCGGAAGACTTTAGATTTGCACTCTATGTGTTCATTCTCGTACAGCGTCGGTTGTGGCTGGCCAGTCCGACAATACACATTCAGTTATCTATGTATTCATGGCAAATAAGAACAGACTTTTAAAAAATCAGCCTCTGCAGTTTTCAAACATAATGTCAAGACTGACACATTAACTTTCTAACTCCCATCCTCAAGTTTTCTTGCTGGCGAAACACTCCAGCCAAAACAAAAGTCTGAGTCACACAGTCACACAGTCACACAAACTTGCCCATACCATAGCACTCTTGCAGCATTCACGCTGCTACTGTGTGAAGTGCTTGGCTTCCTTCTGTCTAGACCTCTTTGGGCCACCGCGTCTCTTCACGCATTTACACAGACTTCAGCCAGCAGACTAAAAGCCCTTTGTGTTTCTGAATACATTCTGAAGGAAGTTTTTACATGGTAAACCCACACTTCTGTTGATGTGTGCTTCAGTTTGGGGGTGTGGGGGTGTGGAGGGGGAAGTGTGAGCGATTGTGAGAGTGGTTTTGGTTGTTCAGTTTTAAAGGGCGACCTAAATCTGGATCTTGATGAGAGAGAGACAGACATAGAGAGAGAGAGACAAAGAGAGACAAAGAGAGAGAGAGAGAGAGAGAGAGTGTGTGTGTGTGTGTGTGTAGGAGCCCTTAGACAAACAAATGGTTAAGGGCGTATGCGCTTGAGTGCGCGTGTTCATACACAAACGCGATCTGATGCTTCATTCAATTAACTGTTGTTTTTTAAAAGAGTGAAAAGGTTGTCTCTTTCTCTGAAAATTACATGTAAGAGAACTTATTGTAACTGTCATACACCACTTTTTTCCAGCATCGTTCAGAAAGCGTACCACTTCATTGTATTCACGTGTAATTTCAAAGAGTGGGGACAGTCTCTTCTGCTTAGAGACTGGGTCAGTTTAGTCACAGAAAACACTTTGGTAGGCTGACAGAGAGACAAAGAGGCAGACTACTGTATCCCGTAACAGAAAACTTACAATCAAACAAAACATACAGACAAACATATAGACAGAGACAAAGACAAACAGACTGGCAATAAGACAGGCAGTCAGACTGACTGACTTACTGTCTGGCTGACTGTCAGTCACTGAGGCAGAGTCAGTCAGACAGATTGTTTTCCCATAATTATATGTTGCTCCCGCTGAAAAAATTACTCTTTTGAAAAAAATCATTTTGTTTTGCCATTCTTGACAGGACTTAAGCAACAAAAAATACCACCTGTATTAATCGTGAAATGTAATACTAACATTTTCATATCATGCCCATTTTCATATCTGTTACTTTTTTTCTAATATCAAAAAAGTACCCATTAGCAATTTTTGCGTACATTTATTACTGTGAGGAGTGGAGGAAGCTGGTTGTAAAGTCTTCAGTGGTGTCCCAGCGGTCAGCCAAACTACAGGATAGGTAATAGGTAACCTTACCTAAACAAGGCCCAAAAAAATTCAAAAAATTCTCAGAAACGTCAGAGTTCAATTGGATTGGTTCCCACACAAAGACATTGTGTTTAAAAGTGCGCTTTTCCACAACTGCCAGAAATTCATTACACTGATGCTTGGCTGACTTGTTCATGACCCCATATACCGATGAAGCTCGCCGATTACGCCAGGTATCTTTCCAGTTTTCCGGCCCACTGAATGCTGACCACTGTACAGGGTCAGTACCCTGCATAGTTGATCTGCTACATGCGTGTATACACGGAAGAGTCCGGCGCTATCAGGTGTGAACAGAGGTTCCGTTAACACCTCATAAAACCTCACCTACAGTCCATGAAAAGGGAAGAGAACGCTGAACACTGAACACTGAAAGTAATTTATTGCCATTAACAATACAGTCTTTTTGGCAAGGAGCACAGGAGAAGAGAGAAAGAGAGAGACAGACCGAGACAGACGGTCTCACAAGTCAGCAAAATCGAAATAAAAGGACAAAAAGGCAGACAGAGACAAACAGGAACAAAGACAACGAGAAAACAGACAAAGACAAACACAGACAGACAAATCAACTGCTAAACAGCCAGCCAGACATAAACAAGCCACCCAGAAGAAAAAAAAGACACACACTCTTAGAGACTGAGCAGTACAAAAACGTGAGAGACAAGGTCAGACAAATAATGTCACTGAAACAGATATGGTAAAGGTGTTCCAATAACCTATGTGGTCATTGGGGAGCGAGGTGTCAGAGACCTCAACTTCTCTAGTGGCCAGCATATTGAGGGCGGCGCCCATCTCCTCTCCCTCGCTGCTTTACTTTCCCTGTCCCTGAAGAGGGCAGGTATCCATTTACAGCTGGGTGAACTGGGGGACTGTACTGAAGCTGAGGCTGATGAGCAGTCACCCATCCAATATGTAACTATGATCAACACAGCTTTAACCTTTAGCTTGGGGAGAGCCGAGTGCTGAGTTATCCCCTGAAACAGATATGGACAGATGGTCAGATATAACTGACTACAACACTCAACACCACTCTTGCATACAGCTCCGAGGCCAGAGACCCTAAAAGACATCAGTGAAGTATCAGCAGCAGTGTTGGGCAATAGGGGTTAATTTTCACACAGTCACTTTTTTGTCTGTGGCAACTGATGACTGCGAATTATGAATGAGAGATTCCAGCACCAATTCCATGGCAGACACGCTATAATTATCGATTACGGGCCAGGCACGATGTGTGACCTTACTTCTTCCACGTCTGTGATGACTTTAGCGCTTGTTTACACTACCAGGGCTGGTGGAGAGATAAGACAGACAGACAGAATTCAGACAGAAAGACAGACAGACAGACAGATAGACATACAGACAGACAGACAGACAGACAGAAAGACAGATAGACAGACAGACAGACAGACAGACAGACAGAGGCTTAAAGGGAAAGACAAACAGACTGAGACACAGGTTGATACAAACGCAGACATAGAGACCCAAAAAAATAACAGAAAGAATGGGCAAGAGATATACACAAAAAGGAGAAAGAATAAAGAGAGGGAATGGAGGCAGATACAGAAACAGAAAAAGAGAAAGAATAAAGAGAGGGAATGGAGGCAGATACAGAAACAGAAAAAGAGAAAGAATAAAGAGAGGGAATGGAGGCAGATACAGAAACAGAAAAAGGAGAAAGAATAAAGAGAGGGAATGGAGGCAGATACACAAACAGAAAAAGAGAAGAAAAAAAAACCAACTGTGCTTACACGCACACACGCGTGAGCACGCACGCACATACACACACACACGCGCACACACACACACACACACACACACACACACGCGCGCGCGCGCGCACGCACGCACACGCACACACATAGATAGATTTTTGTAAACCCTTTTATATCGAGAATAATGGAATAAGCACTTCTTGCTTTTTTACATCCAGTCCCCATGTGTATGCAAATTTGTAAATTCTGTCATCTGTTCCCATAGATAGATAGATAGATAGATAGATAGATAGATAGATAGATAGATAGATAGATCGATAGATATATAGATCGATAGATCGACCGATCGATCGATCGATCGATCGATAGATCGATAGATAGATAGATAGATAGATAGATAGATAGATAGATAGATAGATAGATAGATAGATAGATAGATAGATAGGTAGATAGATAGATAGGTAGATAGATAGATAGATATAGCAAAATAATATGTTCATGGTTACAGTATAGACACAAGCAAAAGTTCCATAATGTGGTGAGCTATTTTCATGTTCTCTCTTCTCCCAGGAAAGACTTTTGCTCTCTACATTGTGTTCCTACAGTCTGTCTTGTTTCTTTCGCGGCTTGTGTGTGTGTGTGTGTGTGTGTGTGTTGCTTTATATACAGATCGTTTGCTTTGCATTAAAACTCTCTCTCTCTCTAACTCACACACGCATACACACACAAACACTGAAACACTCACACACATACACATACTCTCTCTCTCTCTCTCTCTCCCCTCTCTCTCTCTTTCGCTCTCTCTCTCTCTCTCTCACACACCTACGCGCGCGCGCACGCACACACACACACACACACACACACACACACACACCTCAGTCAAAATGCCCTGGGCTAACAAAAGCCTCTTTTTAACAGACCCATTTCTCCCGGTTGAGTTGAAATTTAAATTGATCAAGAAAAAAACAAACAAACAAACAAAGAAAAGACCACTACCTCCGGGATGAGCAAAAATAATTCATGACCTGAGGAGGAGTCTGCAGGCCAGCAAAGTGTTGAACAGAGAGGTTTGGCCGGTTTGGGTCTGTCCAGTGTTTCCTGTGACGTGTGACACAAAGTTACCTGTCTGTACTGCTTCGTCCGATGTATCGGGAATAGAAACAATACAGGGACAGAAGATTGCAGACGGTTGCTGAGCATGGGAGAGTCTGTCAATTACTCTCTGTCTTTGTCTCTCTCTCTCTCTCTCTCTCTCTCTCCGTCTCTGTCTCTCTCTCTCTCTCTCTCTCTCTCTCTCTCCTCTCTCTCTCTCTCTCTCTTCTCTGTCTGTGTGTGTGTGTCTCTCTCTCTCTCTCTCGCTCTCTTTCGTTCTCTCTCTCTATCTATCTATTTATCTATCTATCTCACTGTTGATAGTCCCTAATCAGGGCAAGGGCCGGATGAAAAATGTATGCGCATGCTTATTTTGTTACCCTTGAAAAATAAGGATTCCTTCATTCATTCATTCATTCTCTCTCTCTCTCTCTCTCTCTCTCTCTCTCTCTCTCTCTCTCTCTCATATTTTATATTTTAAATACTTTATTGGACTTGCCTCTGTACTTAAGTTTTAATGAGTGCCCTATTTCAATATCTTATAGTTATGTGTAACAAGTATGTGTACCATTTGACAATGTGTAGATGTTTATCTTTATGACTTATTAAGTTTGGTTGTGGTTATTTTCCTTGGCTCTGTTGTTGTTCTGTTCTTGTTGTTGTTGTTTGTCTGGGTTTTTCTCTTTTTTATCATCTTTTGTTGGTTTGGTTTTTCCTTCCCTTGTTTGTTTGTTTGTTTTGGTTAGGTTTTTTTGGGGGGTGGGGGGGGGTATTTTTAGGGTTTTCTTTTATTTGCTTGCTTGGGGGGAGCTGTTTTGAAAAGGGTTATTTCCCCTTGTTTTATTGTGAGACTGTATAAGTATTGGGTTATTATTATTAAGATGTATCCCTAACGGGCGGGGACTGGATGTAAAAAAGCACATGTGTGCTTATTCATTATCCTCGAAATAAAAGAATTTGTCATTGTCATTGTCATTGTCTCTCTCTCTCTCTCTCTCTCTCTCTCTCTCCTCTCTCCTCTCTCTCTCTCTCCTCTCTCTCTCTCTCCTTTTTCGTTTACATTTTCCACCTCAGTGCTTTGTTATGAATGAAGGATTTGTGGCACTAAAATGGAAGGATAGAACTGAGTACAAAAATTTTTTAGTTGTATTTTATAAAAGACAAAAAATATATAGCAATCTTGAATTATTGTGCAGGGCAATATCTGTTTTTGTAAGTACCTATTTCTTCATTCAGATTTGAACCTATAAAAATACATAGTTCCACATACCACCTATGCTGATATCCCAATACTGAGCAATTTCAAAATACCATTTAATTTTCCATTAGTTTTTACACATAACAACATATCCTCAAGCGAAAATGGACACTGAAAAATAGCAAACCGTGTAAAACTGTATGTACCTACATGGTTATGCTAATATTGTGAAAAATAAACGATGCAATATTTTTTTGTAATTTAAAACACAGATGCACCACATTTATGAAAATGGATATGAACCATATTATAATAACAAAATATAATCCCTTTCAAAGCTTTCTTAGAAGAAAGACTAAGAATAGGTCAGTGTCTGTTCTACTGTATTTTAAAGCGCTAATCCATTCTTACCTGTACCTGCCTTTAGACTTGATGTTTCATGCCCATCATGACAATCTTTTTTACCCATCCACCCTTCTGCCATGGACAGAGGCCACCTCATGCTATGGAATCAGTATCATTGCTTTCTACACTTCCAAAATCAGCATCATTGCTTTCTACACTTCCAAAATCAGCGTCATTGCTTTCCACATTTCCAAAATCAGCATCATTGCTTTCTACATTTCCAAAATCAGCATCATTGCTTTCCACATTTCCAAAATCAGCGTCATTGGTTTTCAGTCACGCTTGCCAAGACAGAGACACAAAGAAGTATAAGACAAACGTGACTCCTCTTTCAGCAGTGTAAGTTATGGGTCCCTGGTTCTCTCCACTGTTTGCCCTGTTGTTCTGCCATGGGAAGACATACATATTATTATTATTTCAAAAAGATTTTAAAAGATAAAGAAATAAATAGCAAAAGAAAAAGAGAAATAAAGAAAGAGCAAAGAAAAATCAAAAGCAATTGACTTGGATAGTTTTTGCTATTGTTAGTAGAAATGTTAGTTTATGATGCATTTCAGAATATTTTGTTTGTGAAAATGTTAGACTACAAACTCTATAAAAACTGGTATTGAAAAAGAAATCAGAGACCCAAAGTACATAATGTTGGGAGTAAAAACTTGTTATGCCCTTCTCAGAATGTGTAATTACTTTTGTGTTAAGTTTGGATGCTAAATGATTTTTCTCAAGTGCAAATAGCTTTTGCCCACATTGTTTCTTTCATGCTTCCCAGTGTTGGCAAAAATCAAAAAGTGTGTCTAGACCAGCTTACAAGAAGACAACATAAAAAATAGCCATCGTTCTAAACCCTTAAAGTACTTACTATATGTTCTCAAACAAGAAAGGTCAGACTGAAATAATGTCAACAAAAATATCAATCTTAGATATTGTATCACATATTTCAGTATAATTATGGGGAAAATACCAACGCAATACATACATCAGGAAATCGTATCAATCTTTCATTTATGTCTCTAGATGTTGAGGTTGTTGTTTTCTTTAGTTTATTATACAGGTTCACTTGGAGATGGGATAGCTCAGTGGTCAGAGCTCTTGCTCTCCCCAGGCTGAGGTTAATCAGCGTTAATCGTGGTTATCTCCTGGATGAATGACCATTCATATACACTCCTTGGCTTCACCACAGTCCCCCGGATCACCCAGCTGTAAATGGGTACCTGCCTCTTTAGGGTCAGGGAAGGTAAAGCAGTGAGGAAGAGGAGATGGGCGCCGCCCCTAAAAATGCTGGCCCCTGGAGGAGTGGAGATCTCTGACACCCCACTCTCCAAAGACCGCATAGGTTGTGGAAGCACTTTTACCTTTTACATGTTAACGTATTTCTGCATTCATTGAAATAGAGAAAAGAAAAAAAACAATAATATTCTTTAGCCTGATTAGTTTCACAATGAAAGTCAAGACATAAAATTTGCCCTCTGACTTTTTTAAACTGCCCTTACTTTCCTGTGGGGATGCTTGGGGCCTGTCAGTGTAAATTGCATCCCCACCTTCTGGAAATTCTGTACTAGGAATTCACTCTTTCCCGTCCCTCTCTTTGTTTCTTCCATACTCCTTTTCTTTCTGTCACCTTCTCCTTGTCGATATTTTTTGCTTTTCTTGATCCACCCTCCTGTCTTTTATACCAGAAAGACAAAGATAATTCTCTCCAGTGCCAAAATCAGATGCACTGGGCCTGACTTGTCAGGCGCTTAACGGCAGCTCAACGCATTTTCGCTCATATGACAGACAACAATAGTTGCTGTCTGAGCGTTTGGTGAAGGATACACTGTGCTTACAAACGAAGCAATCAGCAAAAAGACAAGAGGCAAAGTTGTACACAGACATGACCATCCCACTCAGCTGCAGCCAGGCGCTGTGTGAAGTGGAGGGAAGTCTCCTGTCTACACCTCCCTCTCTTCTGGTGTCAAGTCTCTTTACACAAACTTCAGCTGATGGACAAAAGCCCCCGTGCAGCTCTGAGTATACACACACACACACACACACCACCACACACACACGCACACACACACACACACACACACACACACACACACACACACACACGCACACGCACGCACACACACACGCACACACACACACCTCAGTGTCTTGTACCCGGAGAGTTGTCAGTGTTGTTGGTATACTTCAGTCTGTGAAGGCTTGAGCGGTTGTAAGAGAGTTTGAAAAGTTGTAGTGTTTTTCTTAGCCCAGTTGCTTCGTTCTTGATGGGTGTGTCGGGGGGGGGGGGGTATTTTTTTTATTCTTTTATTTCGAGGATAACGGAAGAAGCAACCACGTGCTTTTTTTAAATCCAGTCCCCGTGTGTATGTAAATTTGCCATCCGTTTTGTAAATTTGCTATTCGTTCCCACTGGCACACAATGGCCTACTCTTCCGAAAAGTAGAACGGGTTTTAACGTGTGGGAAAGATGTTCTGCATGCGTTCTCGCACGGGACCTCGTTTATAGTCTCAACCGAAGGACTTTTGGGAAGAGTGGAGTCGGCACTGATGTTAACTCCAGAGGAAAAATTCTCTTGAAGAGATTCGAACCCGGGTCAACAGATCAGGAGTGCATCACTCTAACCACCTGGCTATCCCGGAGGTTGAGTAAGTGAGTGAGTAAGTGAGTGAGTGTGCGTGTGTGTAAGCCTTTGCAGTCACTATATGTATCAGTTTAAAATATGTCTAAGTATCCAATCCCCTCCTCCTCTGTGTGTGGAATTATACTTGAACATTGCACCCCCTCTTCCAGAGCAATCCATTAGGAGAAAACTTGAATGACTTGTGCATGATCCAGTATGCTGCAGTAGTCAAGCTTGAGAATCATGTCAGGTATTTATATTTTCTGGGTTTCCAGCCCACTGGATGCTGACCACATCACAGGGTCAGTACCCTGCATATCTGATCTGCTACATGCGTGTATACACGGAAGGGAATCTGTCACTGTCAGGTGTGAACATAGCTTCATTTACAGAATCATTAAATCCTCGCCTCCGGTCTGTCTAAACATAGGAGAGAGAGAGAGAGAGAGAGAGAGAGAGAGAGAGAGAGAGAGAGAGAGAGAGAGAGAAAGAGAAAGAAAGAAAGAAAGAGAGAGAGAAGAGAGAGAGACAGACAGACAGACAGACAGACAGACAGACAGACAGACAGACAGACAAATATGAAAACAGTCAAAGGAGACAGACGCAGATGGACAGATGAACAATCAGACAGTCAGACAGCCAGACAGACATTGACAAAGTTAAACTAATAGAGACCAAGTAAAAAAACAAAACAAAAATCAGATTATAAGGTTAGACAAAGAAAGCAAAATTAAACAGGGACAGAAGACTACATTTATTAGGGATCAGTCTCTCCGCGGTTCCTCCACGCTCCTGATGAAGACTGGTGACCTCAGAGATCACCATCACTGATGTCTTAAAAGCGTCAGGCACAACGTTGCTCAAACGAGGATTAATTTTCACACTCTCCGTTTTTCCACAGTGTCTGAAAATTCCGAATTATTAATGCGAGATTCCATAGAGTCAATTCCATCCCTGACTGACACGTTATATCGATCAGCTCAGGAGCCAGGGAAGATGGGGGACCTTGCTTCTTCCACTCCACGTCTGTGACGACTTTAGCACTTCTTCACACTGCCAGGTCTGGGAGATAAGAGAGACAGACAGACAGACAGAGACAGAGACAGACAGACGGACAGACAGACGGACAGACAGAGGGACAGACAGACAGTCAGACAGACATGGACAGGGCACAGACCAACAGCTAGACGCAGATATAGAGACAGACAGAGAGACACAGAGAGAGATAGGATACAGATAGAGATAGACAGAGAGACAGGCTGACACTGAGAGGGGAACAGAGTCGGAGATAAAGAGGATTAAAGAGGATTTTTTCTCTAGAGTTAACATCAGTTAAAATCAGTGCCGACTCCACTCCATCCAAAAGTCCTTCAGATGAGACTTTAAACCGAGGTCCTATGTGTGAACGCACGCAGAACATCTTGCGCACACATTAAAACCCGTTCCACTTTTCGGAAGAGTAGGCCATTGAGTTCCGGTGGGAACGGATGACAAAATTTACAAAACTGTATACACGCGGTGACTGGAAGTAAAAAAGCATATGAATGCTTCTTCCTTTAATTCTCGAAATAAAACAATAAAAACGTAAGTGAAAAGCATCACTGAATGAACCAAAGAAAACGTTTTTCTGGTGTTCAAGTATTGGTACATAACCACACAAATGTAGAAAAGTGATGTTTTTCCTTAGTACAGCGCCCCACAGCCACTCTCAGTTCATGGACATCAGCAGTCATGGAGCTTAGAGCTGTCCACTGAAGCTGAAGAATGATGCCGATATCTGCTTATCACATTGTCTTGGTTTAACTTCTTAACTAGCTATGAAATAAAAACATACATGCTTTAAAACAGAAACGTAAATATATCAGTTTCTTCTCATTATCTCGTTCTCTTTTTACACCGTCAGATGTGTTTGGGGTAAATAATGACATGTCCTTTCCAGCTCCTCTCGTGGGCCGTACAGCTTGGTTTGTGGGATTATCTCCGTTGGCCACACAGTCTGGATGTGCTCGCCAGTCTGGTTTTCTTTACCACGGAACAGGTTGGGGCTTTTTTCAGAAAAGAAAAGGCCAATGTATGCAAAACCTACAAACATCATTAAATATGTGTCCTAAAAAGTACTTTAGACACATGCTTTCCCCTTAGGGATGCGGGGTCCTGTCAGTATAAATAGCATCCCCACCTTCTGGAATTTCTGTGCTAGCAATTCTCTCTTTTCTATCCCTCTCTTTGTTTCTTTGTTCCTTTTCTTCCTGTCATTTCCTTCTTGTCTATTTTCTGCTTTCTCTGTCCATTCTCCTGCCTGGGGTTCTGTCTAGAAAGACTTAAAATTTAACCATTTCTTTCCCACCCTTAAAATCGGATGCGCTGGGCCTGACTGATTTGCCCAGCGCTTGATTAATGGCCGGCAGGGTAACGCATTTTCGCTCATATGACAGATAACAATACTTACTGTCCGAGCGTTCGATGAAGACAAAGACACGTGCTTAACCGGCTGTATAACTGAAAGTGCTGATGTATGGCTTGGTGCTCATACCAGGTGACTTGGCATCTGCAACTCATAGGGTGCTGACATCAGTTTATGGCAGTAGTAACATGTATACTTGATCTTGCCCAGGACTGTACACGTGAGGGGGTCTCAGACACTGGACGTCTGCACGAAAGCTGACCAGAAGATATCGTAAAAATACCTACCGTCCTGATGACGGGACGGGATAGCTCAGTGGTCTGAGCACTCGCTTATCCCCAGCCAGGGTTAGACAGCATCGAGCGTGGTTACCGATTGGATGGGCGACCGTTTACGCGCCTTGGCTTTAGTACAGTCCCCCCAGTTCACCCAGCTGTAAATGGGTACCTGCCTTCTTCAGGGTCCGGGAAGGTAAGGCAGCGAGGGAGAGATGGGCGCCGCCCTCAATATCCTGGCCCCTAGAGAAGTGAGATATCTAACGCCTCGCTCTCCTACGACCTTATAGGCTATGGAACACCTTTACCTTTTATATATTGAAGAGAGATATATATTGCAGAGAGATGAGAGAGAGCAATGAACAATGAACAAAATTGACTCTTCATACCTCCAGCTCCTACAACGGGGTCAAACAAAGCAAAAGCAAAACATGGCATGTGTGGCAACTGCCAAATCATGACTACTGTGAATACGGGACCATCCACTGGAGTCCAAATGTTTATTTCTTAAATCACTTTAAAGAATACAGTTGTTTTTACAGTAGTCCTCATCTTCCAATACATTACATAACTTACATATGTGGTCAATATTCTTCTTAAAAGTTCTTTGAAAGATGATCCATTAATTGGCAGCAAGAGAGAGGGGGGGGGTTGAAAAAAGGAGAGAAGGGGGTGGGGGGAGCAGTAATAGAAAGAGAGGGAGGGAACCAGAGAGGGATATGAGAACTCTCCTTTTCTTCTTTTTTTAAAATTATTTTTCATTCATTTTTTTCATTCACGTACGCATTTTTTTTTAACTGAAAAACTGAAAAGTTGGTGTCAAAGCGAGATCATTATCTCCCCTTTCGGTATGATGGGTGCAATAACAAACCAGTAAGACGAGGCTTTGGGGATTCCAGTGATCTTACGGTCAAAGAATACAAGCCCAAAACGTAACAACGCCTAGTGGATTATGGAATAAGGATTAAGTGATTTCCAGATTTTTTTTTTTTTGATTTTTTTTTGCTGCCTCATCTTCTGTGACATCCCCCGTTCTGCTGTTCCCACACCGCTCACTCCAATCTCCCCGCCACAGCCATACCCAGATTTGTTATGTCTTATCCTCAGAGTCGGAGGTCCACAGGGAGCCAATCACTATCAGGCCGCCGTGGGGCCACCAGCCAGAGGGGCCCTGCACTGCTGCTGGGTCACTTTGGTGGTGTTCAGTGGTGCCTGTTCTGAGCTAACATACGCAGGACACCACCTACTAAGCCCCCTACTAACGACAGTATTAGCTCAGTCGCGGAGCCAGACTGAGTGAGTTGCCCACCCGAGGTGGCAACCACCACAACGTCCCTCCAACGACCGTCCCCCGCAAACCTCCAACCCCAAAGGCTTTGACACAAATACACCACAGGCACAGAAGTGTATGGGCAAACCGAATCTGAGGTCACCATGAGAGCAGAGCAACTGGGACCACCGAATCAGAGGCAATTTTTTAATTGCATGATGATCAATGACAATGAGGATGACGTAATTATGCTGCTGTGGAAGTGCATATGCTTTGAGACTACTTGACAGGGCTGTACTCTACGCTTACTATCATAATATATCCCGGCGTCAACCAGGCCCGAGAGATACAGACACCTGCAGTGTTGGTCAGGTAATTTGAGCAACACTCTCAAATTCGCATCCGTTAAGTGGATGAAGCTCGACTGTGTGGTCCCAGTCTTCCCACTGAGCCCACAGCACACTCACTCTGGGTAGGAGCCGGCCGGAGTCCGAAAAATCCCTATGACTCTTATGGGAATCGAACCCGCGACCTTCCAGTCCGTAACCCAAGGCGCTAACCACTGCGCCATGGCGGCTGGTGTGATTTCCAGATTTACCAGTTCCTCATCCCCGATGATGATTGTTTAGAAGCAATCTCGCAACACTATTCAGATTTTCTAAAGAAACTAGCTACTAACCGTACATGTGATCTGTTACTTCTTAAATACTTTGTATGAAAACATAGTTTATTTCTTCTCTTGGTCGCTTTTTACACCGTCAGATGTGTTTGGAAAAAAATAATGGCAAGCACTTTCGAGCTCCTCTCGTGGGCCGTACAGCTTAGTTTGCAGGGTTATATCTCCGTCGGCCACGCAGGATCTCATGGTCGCATGTCCCAGAAATTAGCGTAGCACCTTGATGGTGATGTCGCCGCCTCTGGTTCATAGTTTCACCAGATCAAGTAAAGTAACAAGCATAGTCAGAAAGCTGTAAACCAGCAAGAGGGATGTCCTTCATTTAGCCTAGAAGTGAGGTCTGATTTTCGTTAGTGAATTGTTATGTTATACTGCAGAAATACACTTTGTTGCAATATCCCAACATAGACATGCTTACACACACGCACGCATGCGCGCCAGTCTCTCTCTCTCTCTCTCTCTCTCTCTCTCTCTCTCTCTCTCTCCTCTCTCTCTCCCTCTCTTCTCTCATCTCTCTCTCTCTCTCTCTCTCTCTCTCCTCTCTCTCTCTCTCTCTCTCTCTCCTCTCTTCACATCTCTCATCTTCTCATCTTCTCTCTCTGTTGTCGCTCTTATATTTATGCTTTATTAAGTTGATTATTGTAGTTTACAAGAAGACTTGTAGACTTTTAAATCTTTCTTCTTGTGTATCAGAGACCAATTATTCGCTTAAATGTTCATCCATTCATTCTTTCACTTTTTCATTTACACACACCACACACACACACACACACACACACACACACACACACACACACACACACCAACACACACACACCTAGAATCATTTATAATAAAAGCATTAATTTAAAACGATGCGTGAAGGGATTTCATTTGGATTATTCTAGTACCGTCTTGGTTTTAAAAGTGTTTTTGTGACTGTGTTTTGTGTGTTGTTGTTGTTGTTGTGTTTTTTTGGGGGGGGGTTTTTGTTTACATTCTTCGTGTTTTGTTTTGTTTTGTTTTTGTTTGTTTTTGCTCACTCTCGAGTCTCCACTGCGATCGGCTGGATTGCAATATACACGAAGTTCATTTTTAAAAATGACAAATAATGTCTAAGCACATTTTTCAGATCTCTGACAAGTCGTTATTATGAAAATGATCCACGTTCAAATTGTCTACAGCAAAGTGTTATATGAACAGATGAATAAAGTTTGATTTACAGCTTGGTAACAACAGGGTAAAAATTGAGCAGAAGACAGATATCACAAACAAAAACTGTGCCAGAGACCTTTGCGGTAGGTTAATACTGGGTTGTAGGAATAGGTGATGTAGGAGATTTTTATTTCCATCCGACAGACGCTACAGCCGAGTGGTTAAGACCGTTCGACTTGAATCTCATGGGTTCATCAAGTCGTGGGTTCAAATCTCGGTAGCGTCTGGTAAATTAAAGGTGAGAATTTTTACGATCTCCCAAGTCAATTTCAAGTACAGTCCTGCCAGTGCCTTGATTCCTTTAGTGTAAATACACATACAGAAGACTAAATATGCCTGTTAAAGAACCCGTAATTCATGTCCGTTTTGAGTGGGTTAAGGAAACACGAACATACCCAGCACATATCCCCGAAGTCGGAATGCCGCTACCTCAGTGGTGAGTAAAAACGGCTGCATATGCAAATTTTCGCCATTGGAAAAACTCACGAAAAAAAATTCTGTTGGAAAGACACGAGTATCAAGAGACGAAGCTCTGTGCTAAACAAGCTAAGTGCATCTGTTTGAAGTAAGAGAGGGTGTAGTTGAAAATATCTTCTTTTTCTTATCAAGAGGATCTTTATTAGTCTTTCCGAAAAAAAACAACAGTGTTCTTAGTATACCTGACACCTATTCGCATGGTCAAAACCTTCAGTCTGTTTTGTTAGATAAAGCAATGAAATCAATTAATCGATCAACAAACTTCTTCGTCGTAGTCAAACGCTCAGACAGCAACTATTCTTGTCTGTTACAGAGCGAAAATGCGTCACGCTGCCGTTAAGCGCCTGACAAGTTAGGCCCAGCGCATCCGACTCCGGGAAAAGAGAGAAAAGTTATCTTTTTTTAAAGTCTGTCTGGAAAAAAGGCAGGAGAATGGACCAAAAAGGCAGAAATAGACAAGAAGAAGGTGACAGGAAGAAAAGGAGCCAGAGAGAAACAAAGAGAGGGATAGAAAAGAGGAAAGTTCGAGCACAATGTTTCCAGAAGGTGGTGATGCTATTTATACTAACAGGGCCCCCGGCATCCCCGCAGGGGAAATCACCACCCAATAAATAGATAACCTAACAAACCTGCAAGCAGAAGGGCCAGTACATGAGCGAGTCACAAGTGCTGTCTCCCAATCAGAAAAACCAAATCAATGAACAGCACTGTGAAGAAAACAAAGAGTTGGGGGGTGGGGGGGGGGGGTTCCCATCATCTACTCCCTGTCTCACTTCAAACAAATGTGATTATCATGTTCAACCCAGAGCTGAGCCCTCTTGCTACCTTCCCTGCAGAGAAAAACACACCGTTACTGTTGTTCGTGGTTGTAGATCTATGTCTGTATTCTACAAACAAACCGCACAACTTGGCTTTTGTTCTGATCTGTGTAAGGTCCGTCTTTGATATTTAGTTGCAATCCTTGTTGAATTTTTTTTTTTTTTGGTGGGGGGAGAGGGGAGGGGAGGCTATTTGTTTTATTGATTGGTGGGTTGTGTGTTTATTTGTTTGTGTGCTTTGTTTGGGGCTTTTTTAATTGATCGATCGATTGATTGGTTGATTGATTGATTGATTGATTGATTGATTGATTGATTGATTGATTGATTGGTTGGTTGTGTTGGTTGGTTGGTTGGTTGGTTGGTTGGTTGGCTGGTTGGTTGGTTGGTTGGTAGATTGATTGATTTGTTTATTGATTGGTTTATCGATTGATTGAGTGATTGATTGAGTGAGTGAGTGAGTGAGTGAGCGATTAATTGATTGATCGATCGATCAATTGATCAATTGATTGATTGATTGATTGATTGATTGATTGATTGATTGATTGATTGATTGATTGATTGAGTCTTGTCCGTTTTTGTATAAAATTGTAGCTCTAGCAAAATATCAAGAAAAAAGAAAGTACAGACTCGCTTCTGGAAACAAAGACAACAGAAGATAGCACCCCCCCCCCCCCCCACCCCACCCCTACCCCCGCCCCCCCCAAAAAAGTAAATTCTTTCCATGCTTTCCATGGCCACTAAATAAGGGGCCCGTTCAAGACATCTTTTTTTTTTCTCTAGGGTTAACATCAGTGCCGACTCTACTCCCCCCAAAATGTACTTCGGATAAGACTATAATACCAACGTCTCGTATGCGAATGCATGCAGAACATCTTGCGTACACTTTAAAACCTGTCCGGTCCCCCCCCCCCCCTCCCCTTCGGAAGAGTAGGTTATTTGTGCCGATGGGATCAGATGACAAATTTTACAAAACTGCACGCTCACAGGGACTGGATATAAAACAAAAAACATATGGTTGGTTATTTCATTATCTTCGAAATAAAAGAATAGATTAATAGATTAATTTTATTTTATTTTTTATTTTATTCTGTTATATCGAGGATAATGGAATAAGTACTTATGTGCATTTTTATATCCAGTCCCCGTGTGTATGCGGTTTTTGTAAATTCTGTCATCTGTTCCCACCGGCACACAATGGCCTACTCTTACGAAAAGCGGAACAGGATTTAACGTGTGCGCGAGATGTTCTGTGTACGTTCGCACACGGGACCTCGGTTTATAGTCTCATCCGAAGGACTTTGGGTAGAGTAGAACTGA
>CM054141.1:61714621-61722121 GCA_028751875.1 Rapana venosa
CAGACTTCGTAAAGGGAAACAGTGTACTAACACACAACACACAGAGACAGTGGTGGCGAGTGCTGAGCAGGAGTTACATCATCTTCGGGACCTGATCCGGTCTTACATGGGCTGACTTCGCTGGCTGTAGACTGGAAAAGGAAAGGCTGGTTTGGAAATTGAGACACTTGAGACACAGACAATAATGTATCGAATCTTGATGTACATACCACCACTGCCATGGTTTCCATGTCATTGTAATCGCGTCGCGTTCGATATCGTTGTTACCACGCCGCAGCGCTATATGGCTTGATTGCTAAATAGCAATAAAATTGTGTCAAATTGTCAAATTGTGTCAAATTGTCTCTCTCTCTCTCTCTCTCTCTCTCTCTCTCTCTCTCCTCTCTCTCTCTCTCTCTCTCTCTCTCTCTCTGTGTGTGTGTGTGTGTGTGTGTGTGTGTGTGTGTGTGTGTGTGTGTGTGTGTGTGTGTCCGTGTAAGTGTGTGTGTGTGTATGTGCGTGTGTGTTTGTGTGTGTGTCTCTTTGTGTGTGTGTGTGTGTGTGTGTGTGTGAGTGTGTGTGCTCTCTCTCTCTCTCTCTCTCTCTCTCTCTCCTCTCTCTCCTCTCTCTCTCTCTCCTCTCTCTCTCTCTCTTGCTCTCTCTCTCTCTCTCTCTCTCTCTCTCTTCTCTCTCTCTCTCTCTCTCTCTCTCTCTCTCTCTCTCTCTCTCTCTCTCTCTCTCTCTCTCTCTCTCTTCTCTCTCTCTCTCTCTCTCCCTCTTCCTATCTCATCTCCCTTTCCGTTTCTTCTTTTTGTGTCACAGCGCCGAAAGTACAAAGACCTACAAAAACGTGTCAAAACCATCATCTTGCAGTACAACGCAGGGGATCGTTCTCTCATGGACACGATGGAGGGCATTGCTTTTGCATTCATGTTTTAGGAGAGGCACCAAACGATGCATATTCAGTGATATTCAGTGATTTTAATTTTTCATGTGATTTTATCTTTAAAGTTCAATTAAAAAAGAACTCAAAGTTCAATTAAAGAAAGAACTCAAGAAAGACGAAGTGAGTGTTGGTTATATTCCTCGTGTGTGTGTGTGGTGTATGTGTGTGTGTGTGTGTGTGTGTTTATGTATTTAGCTAGTTCCCCCCCCCCCCCCCCCCCCTCTCTCTCTCTCTCTCATGCTGTTTGGCGCTGAAATGTACGGCGCTGAAATGTACGGCGCTGAAATGTTGGCGCTGAAATGTCATGGAACCGGTAATAACAAATGTCAATATGACGAATAACTATAAGAAATGTCCTATATGACCGTTCATTAAAGAATTAGTTATACAAAACGTTAAAATTATCCCTTTTTTAATATCTTATCCAATAATTTCTCAGAAAAAGGGGGTAAGAATGGTTTTAGACTCTTACATTCAAAAATTATATGAATGCAACTAATTTTCTTACCACACAAACATTTTATAGTATGTATCTGTGTGTCTGTCTGTCTGTCTGCCTGTCTGCCTCTCTGTCTGTCTGTCTGTTTTTGTTTAGTCGATTAGTTGGTTGGCTTATTTTTTATAAAAAGAAAGAAACAAACAAACAAACAAAGGGAATGTGGCCTTTATGAATAAACGCTTGTCTGTCTCTCTATCTGTCTATCTGTCTGTCTGTCTCTCACTCTCTCTCTCTCTCTCTCTCTCTCTCTCTCTCTCTCTCTCTCTCTCTCTCTCTCTCTCTCTCTCTCCTCTCTCTCTCTCACACACACACACACACACACTCTGTCAACACACACACACACACACACACACACACACTTTTTAAAAGAAATAAAAGTGCCCTCGGGCAACTAAAGACGTTTCTTTTTTTACCAAGCTGTTTCATCATTTCACGTGGTGGTGGTGGTGGTAGTGGTGGTGAAGGTTGCATTGATCGTCAACTTGTCTGTGGGGAGGTAGGAATTATTCATGGCTTGTTGATGCTTCTGTGAACAATGGCAGAGCTGACAGCAGTGGGGACTGCAGGGTTCTGCTAATGTCGGGGCTGATGTACAGGGACCCTATTGCCTTTGTGGCTGAGATACTGCTGATTGAAAGCAACGTGAAGTTGTAAAATGCTCAGGAAGTTACTATCCCTACGCTAAGGGAGAGAACCCCTCTTTCCCAGTGCACGTGCAGTGTGCGCATTCGTATACTACCGTAACCCAGTAGTAATAATAATAATAATAATAATAATAATAATAATATTGATAATGATATTGATAATAATATTGATAATAATATTGATAATATTATTATTATTATTATTATTATCAATATTAATGATAATAATAATGATGATATTGATAATAATAACGATAATAATAGTAACAATAATATTTTTAAAATAATAATAATAATAATAATAATAAATGGAATTTATATAACGCTATATCTTGCAGAGACAAATCAAAGCGCTTAGCACTCAACTCATTCTTACACAGTCATACAACCCAGTAACAATTAATAGTTCCAACAAGTCCAAATGCGTACGCGCGCACGCGCACGCGCGCACACACACACACACACACACACACACACACACACACAGAGGCGTGGGGGATACTGAGAGACGGGTTAGCAGATCGCTGGTTACCCTGTTACCTTGTCCCTACTACCTGCTGCTATAGGGTAACCTACGATCTACTAACCAGTCCCCCGTATCACCCACTACTGCGTTACAGTTCAAAATTGTGTGTGTGTGTGTGTGTGTGTGTGTGTGTGTGTGTGTGTGTGTTGTGGGCGGGGGGGGGGGGGGGTGTTTGTGTCTGTGTTTGTGTGTGTGTGTTTGTGTGTGTGTGTGTGTGTTTGCGCGCGCGCGCGCGCGGGGGGGTGTGTGTTTGTGTCTGTGTGTGTGTTTGTGTGTGTGTGTGTATGTGTGTGTGTTTGTATGTGTGTGTGTATGTGTGTATGTGTGTGTGTTTGTGTGTGTGTGTTGTGTGTGTGTGTTTTGTGTGTGTTTGTGTGTGTGTTTGTACACGCACGGACGCACGCATGCACGCTAGTTTAGGTAGAGAGACAGATAAACAGAAAACAATGAGAGTACATTTACGGGATCAGGAGAATATTTTATGAATTACACTTTTTTCTATTACATTTTCCACAAAAAGATTCATTTCTTTTACGAAACGTTGTGTTTGGAGACGTATTTCTGTGTGTCTTTTTTTCTTTTATTCTTTAATTTCGAGGATAATGGAATAACCACTAATGTGGGAGTTTTTTACATCCAGTTCCCGTTTATATGCAGTTTTTGTAAATTTGCCATCCATTCCCACCGGCACAGAATGGCCTACTCTTCCAAAAAGCGGAACGGGTTTTAACGTGTGCAAAAGATGTTCTGCGTGCGTTTGCACACCACACCTCGGTTTATAGTCTCATCCGAAGGACTTTTAGGGGGAGTGGTGTCGGCTCTAATGTTAACTCCAGAAGAAAAATCCTCTTGAACGAGATTCGAACCTGGGTCAGCAGATCACGAGCGCCTGTGTCTTGTGCATCTTGTGGGTTATATTCTGATACGACACGACAACTATCTTTTGCAATTACCTGATGCCTTTGAAGTCTCTGGACAAAAATGTGATTGGGATCTGGAGGAGGAAGAAGGAAGAAGTTAGAGTTCGAGAGAGACAGACAGACAGACAGAGATACAGAGAAACAGATAGTTAGAGAGACAGACAGACAGACAGACAGACAGAGATACAGACAGACAGAGATACAGACAGACAGAGATACAGAGAAACAGAGATACAGAGAAACAGAGAGAAACAGACACAGAGACAGAGACAGAGACGCAGAAACACACAGAGAGAGACACACACGCAGAGACAGAGACAGTGACAGACAGACAGACAGACAGACGGACAGACAGACAGAAAAAGACAAAGACAGAAACAGAGACAGAGACGGACAGAAACAGAGACAGACAGATAGACAGACAGACACATACGCACACACACGGACAGACAGACAGACAGATGGAGACTGAAAGGGATGGTGGGGGCGGGGTAATCAGAAGAAGATGGGTATCAACCTCAGTTGAATGTTTCATCAAGATGGCTCACGCTACAATGCCTCCTTCATCAGCTAGAATGGCTACGATGACATGGCTCTGTGTGTAACACAAAGGATTCTTTTTTATCCACATCATCTTAACTTCTGTTTGTTGTGATAACACCTTTCCTGGTTTGACTTCTTTCTTCACACCCCCACCCCCCTCCCTCCCTTCCAACAAAAAAAAACCTGAACCAACAATTACCCACCCACCATCAATCACCCCCCACCCCCCACCCCACTCCCTACCTCCTCCTTAGTAAAAAGAAAAATCCCAACTTTCTGATATATCGTGGCTAAACAACAAATAACAGTTTTAAAATAATAATGAAGGAATTTCATAATGCTGTCGAAAACTTGTTACAAATGATTTATAAAGTGAAATGCTGAGTATAGTTCTGTATTAAGGTTCTTGATGTTGAAAAATAAACTAGACCAAAAATATCAAATAAAATAGACATTTTTTTAATTGAAAGACTCATAATTATGATGCGGCTACCTTCATTGTAGGCCTACGGATGAGACTATAAACCGAGGCCCCGTGTGCGAACGCATGCAGAACATCTTGCGCACACGTTAAATCCTGTTCCGCTTTTCGAAAGAGTAGGCCATTGTGTGCCGGTGGGAACAGATGACAAAATTGACAAAACCGCATATACACGGGAAACTGGATGTAAAAAAAAAGCACATGAGTGCTTATTCCATTATCCTCGATATAATTTTTTTTTTTAATCATGTCATCTGAGCGCTTTGATTTGTTGCTTTACAAGATTCAGCGCTATATCAATTCCATACATTATTATTATTATTTATTATTATTATTATTATTATTGTGGGAAAAACGGTCACATACACAAAATCTAACCACTGATGAACCTGGGAGCTCTAGCTGTGGAACGGCAGAAAGACCCATATAGCATTCCCTTGCTTGGTAACTTCTCCTGTAGTTTTGATTTTTTGTTTTTTCCTTTTCTGGTCATTGTCTTGTGTGTCCCTCAATTTTTTGGCCAACCAGTGAGCTTAGCTGGTGGAGTACATGTCTTTTTTCTTGGGGGGTTGGGGGATTTTTGGTCATTATTTTCATAATATATTCCTGATAAGGACGAGGACTGGATGTAAAAAAAAAAAATGTCTTATTCATTATCGTCGAACTAAAAAGAATTTGATTGATTGGTTGGTTGGTTTGTTGGTTGGTTGGTTGATTGATTGGTTGATTGATTGATTGGTTGGTTGGTTGGTTGGTTGGTTGGTTGGTTGGTTGGTTGGTTGGTTGGTTGGTTGGTTGGTTGGTTGGTTGAGTGAGTGAGTGAGTGAGTGAGTGAGTGAGTGAGTGAGTGAGTGAGTGAGTGCACCTGTCTAGAAAGCTAGAAGTTGTTCAATTCTCTAAACTGCTCTTCTGCTGCGCCATAAATGGTGGGGGAGGGGGTTGAGTGGGGGGGGGGAGGGGTTGGTTCCCCAGCTCTGAGGTTCACCAATGATGAGATTTTGAGTATGCGAACCATTTACCCACCATTAAGGCATCCGCATTCCAACTTCCCTTGTGATGTCAAAACACGACACCAGTGTGCATGCAGTTTGTTTGTTTTAATGTCATCATTTCCTACCAACATAAATGTCCTACTCTCCCAAAAGGTGGGACTGGTTTTCACGTGTTCGCAAGATGTTCTGCGAGCGTTCGCACACAGGACCTCGGTTTATAGTCTCCTCGGAAAGACTTTCGGGGAATGGAGTTGGTACTGATGTTAACTCTAGCGGAAAACCTGAAAGAGAAACACACGCACAAGGGACAGACGGCTACACTGTCTGACTACCCAGGGAAGAAGGTGGCTACCATAGATCCTAATCGATGTCTGAGGCGTGTTAGGAGCAGAGGTGGCTAAGCAGAGGGTGAATTTTCACACAATCACTTTTTTCTTCAGCGTCTGATAATTCCCCATTATTAATGAGAGATTCCTGAGCGGAATCCATCGCTGACACGCTATATCGATCAGCTCAGGAGCCAGGAAAGATGGGGGACCTTGCTTCTTCCACTCCACGTCTGTGATGACTTAAGCTAGCTAGCACTTCTTCGCACACACTGCCAGGGTCTGGGAGATAAGATAGAGAGAGAAAGAAAGAAAGAGAGAGAGAGAGAGACAGGGACAGAGAGAGAACGAAGAGAGAGAGAGAGTGACAATGACAATGACAAATTCATTTATTTCGAGGATAATGAATAAGTACCCATGTGCTTTTTACATCCAGTCCCCGCCCGTATGGATACATATTAATAATAAGCCCAATACTTATACACTCACACAGTAAGAACAAAGGGAAAAAACGAAACTTTAAAAAAAAACCCAAAGAAAACAAAAAAGCCAAACTTATAAAGTCATAAAAATTAACATCTAAACATTGTAATAAGGTAGGAGAGAGAAGAGAAAGAGAGAGAGAGAGAGAGAGAGAGAGAGAGAGAGAGAGAGAGAGAGAGAGAGAGAGAGAGAGAGAGAGAGAGATTACTAAAGAAAAAGTTCTTTTTTTTTTCTTTTTTAGGCTCTTGTCTTTTCACAGAAATTCCTGTTTGTACAATAACAAAAGCAACAAAAGAACACATTGCTTAGACGTCAGTTTTCAACAAAAATGATATATCTGACCAGCTTCTGCTTAGGCTACAACCACAGAGTTTTAAAACGAACTATTTCAGTTTATCACTGCTTCATCAATGTATACAGCTCCTTCTTCTTCTCTCGTTCACTTTACACCGTCAAATGTGTCTGGGAAAAAATAATGGCATGTCCTTTCCAGCTCCTCTCGTGGGCTGTACAGCTTGGTTTGCAGGTTATCTCCGTCAACCACACAATCTTCCTCAGGTCGCTGTATAGCGTGCGTCTCTGATGTACTCGCCAGTCTGGTTTTCTTTACCACAGGTACACATGGGGAGAAGGAACGAGTTTCAGTTTTGTGGACATGTGGGGATCTAGCCTGTTGTGCCCTGTGCGGAGTCTTAGAATGATGATCTGTTCTACTTTTCTCAGATGCGTATATTTAAGAGTTCCACTTAAAACTGCACAAGATTATTATCACACTAACTGAATGTTATTTCTCGACCCTTAGATCAGGCAAGGCAACACATTTTCATTTTATCTGACACATTAGAAAATTAATATACTCATTCTCTTCCGATACATCAGTGGCCATTTGTCAGGAACGGAAAAATGACCAAGAGAAATCAGAAACCACTCAACCATTTTTTTAAAAAAGATCAAACCAACAAACGCAAACAAGTCATGGTACCCAAATTATTGCCTTAACAAAAATGCGCATCAACATGCCTCTTCTTTTTTTTCTACACTCTCAAAATCAATTGAAGCGCCACACTCGAATTTCCATCCACTATTCCCAAAGCAAACCACACCTGGTGGAGCCCAATCCACGCTAGCCACAAAACCACTTCTGAAGTTGGAATACAGCGA
>CM054141.1:61732121-61777121 GCA_028751875.1 Rapana venosa
CAAACAGACAGACAGACAGATAGACAGACAGACATACCACAGAGAAAGGATCCCCACAGACAGACAGACAGACAGCCAGACAGAAAGTTAAGTCAAGTCAAGTCAAGTTAATTCAAGTCCAATTCTTTTGTTTCGAGGATAATGAATAAGCACTCGTGTACTTTTTTTTCTTTTTACATCCAGTTCCCGCCCTTAAGTAAGAGAGAGAGAGAGAGAGAGAGAGAGAGAGAGAGAGAGAGAGAGAGAGAGAGAGAGAGAGAGAGAGAGAGAGAGAGAGAGAGAGAGAGAGAGAGAATTTACTTTCTCTGTGGGAGACTGATCAAAAATAGAACACCACCAGGGGAGCCTGACACTAGAGTGACGTAGGTTGGGGGAAAAAGAGCTCTGACGTCAGGTCATCGCCTTCAGCTTTGGACCATTGACGTCATCCATGTTGGTTGCAAAGTACAGTCATCGTGTACTCATTCGTAAATAAAGCACTTATACCACTTTTGTTTGTATATATAGAAGACCATACAATGATACAAAGAAGGAAAACGATTTAATGAAATAATGAAGAGGAGGAGGAGGAGGATTTGCTGCCCAAAAGAATGTACAGTATTACTAAGAAAAGGGAAACAGAAGTAATGGTGATGGTGATGATGACTGTGAGGAGAAGAAGACGGGAGGGGGGGGGAGGAAGATTACAAGGAGGAGGAGCACAGGGAGAAAGAGGAGGAGGAAAAGAAGACCTTGCTTTTTTTTTTTTTTTTTTTACTTCACGTCAGTGCATTTAAATACTGTAGAAATGAAGAATTATTGATAAGAATAAAGTAAATCAGAAAAAAAACCAACACACACACTTACACACACACACACACACACACACACACACACACACACACACACACACACACACACACACATACACACACACACACACACACACACACACACACACACACACACACACACACACACACACACACACACACACACACACAAGGAGGATGGGGTGGGGCAAAGAAAACAAAATACACAACAGGGAAGAGTGGCTAGAGAATACAGCTACAAGCATACAGAGAGAGTGAGAGTGAGAGAGAGAGAGAGAGAGAGAGAGAGAGAGAGAGAGAGAGAGAGAGAGAGAGAGAGAGAGAGAGAGAGACAGGCAGACAGACAGACAGACAGACAGCCAGAGAGGGAGAGAGCGAAGTGGTGGCCAGAGAAAGGAAGAAGATGCACAAACACCCAAGAGGCTTAGTGCTGAAGAAGGAGGGGCAGAGTGTCCTGGACTGTGATGATCCCACTCTCTCCTCTCTGCTGCTGTTATTAGGGAGAGAACCCCCGCTGTACAGGCTGAGCTACAGACAGGCCACAACAGAGAATGCCATCCCTGATCCCCACAGAGACAGACAGAGACAGACAGACAGACAGACAGACAGAGACAGAGAGACCATAGATATCGGCATCCCTGATCCCCACAGAGACAGACAAACACAGAGAGAGAGAGAGAGAGAGAGAGAGAGAGAGAGAGAGAGAGAGAGAGAGAGAGACAGAGAGAGAGACAGAGAGAGAGAGAGAGACAGAGAGAGAGAGAGACAGAGAGAGACAGACAGACAGACAGACAGACAGACAGAGAAGCATCTATATTATTTTTACTTTGGCTGTGGGAAACTGATGAAAATAGGATACCACCAAGAGAGAGAATGACATCTTAGTGACGTAGGCTAGGGAAAACCAAATCTGACGTCAGTTCGTCCCTGTCGGTTTTTTTACGGGATCAGTGACGTTATCCATGTTGTATTGCAGGGACTCGTTTATTTCATTAATTTTGTAAACAAAGCATACATGGCACGGTTTGCCAGAACACCCATGCAATGATACAGAGAAGATAGAGAAAGAAGAAGTGATGATGATGATGATGATGATGATGATGGTGGTGGTGGTGGTGGTGAAGGTGGTGAAGGTGGTGATGGTGATGATGATGATGATTTCAAGAGGTCAACGGATCGTTAAAGACATTATCTCATTTATGTGTCCTATGTATGGTTTTCTTACAACGCGGTGACTGTCCTGGGTTGACCCCTAAGGTTTGCCAAGGCGTTGATACTAGGAACGACAGTAGAGTTGGTTATAAAGCCCTGGTTTCATCTGTAGGTCATATAGTTTGTTGCACAGCTTGAGTCTGAGATTTAAAAACTTTGCGACCTCACAGCCACGATATAGCCTCTGTAGTCGGCGGGGCTATAAACAACAGGATTGGATTGGATTGGATTGGACCAGGTGATGAAATGAAAAAACACTTTTCAAGCATTGTTACTAAAGTTATATTATGCAACAAGTCAAGTGAACGTGACCTTCAAACGGAAAGGTATACAGAACTGGTTGATGCGATGGTTAGATCTTGTAAAATGATTTTTAGTTTTCTTGATGCTTCTTCCCTTCCCTCCCCTTTTTTTTCCCAATCGGTTTTATTATGAATATTGCTGCTGTTGTTGCGAATATTGGTGGTGGATGATTAGTACTATTATGATGTTATTGTGATCAGTTTGATTTGAATTTTGGTTCGGTTTTTTTGTTGGTTATTTTTTTCCTTGTCTTTTTGTTTACTCCACCCTCTCCTTCTTCCTCGATAATTTTTTTTCCTTGTCCTCTTTCATCACTTGGATTGTTGTTATTACAGTGGTGGTGGATGATTATGATGATGATGGTGATGATGATCATCATCATCATTATCATTATTATTGGTGTTGTTGTTGCTATTATTATTATCATTATCATCATCATCATTATCATTATTATTATTATTATTATTATTATTATCAAGTTATCAGTTTTGTTTATTTTATTTTTGAATGGAGGGCTCTATGCATTAAAAAAAACCCAACAACAACAAACAAACAAAAAAATCATGTATGGGATAGCTACACTGACAGAGCTCTATCGATTTTGGTGTTTATACATACAGTCCATAGCCAGGTACTAAGACTTTGCTGTCACTTCTATCAAATGATAATAATAATAATAATAATAAATGGAATTTATATAGCGCTATATCTTGCAGAGACAAATCAAAGCGCTTGCACTCAACTCATTCTTACACAGTCATACAACCAGTGACAAGCAATAGTTCCATCAAGTCCAAATGTGCACACACGCACACACACACACACACACACACACACACACACACACACAGGTCACACACCCTGGCAGGGCAATAGAATCTTGGTTGTTGAAGGCAGGGAAAAAAACTATGAGATGAGGCAGGAGAGGAAAATCTTAGGTTTGAAATAAATATGTCTTGAGACTGGATTTAAAAGTGTCATAAGAAGGCTTTTGGCGGAGAGAGAGAGGGAGATCATTCCACATTAATGGACCAGAAATAGAGAAAGAGCGACGGCCGATGGTGGATTGGTTGAATCTAGGTATTCGTAAGGATAAAGTATCTGCATATGATAACCGTGTTCTTTTTGTCTTTAATCTTTATGAAGCCAGAATGTTATGATATTTTGTGGAAGCGTATCTCATTCGCAGTTGCTGTTATTTTATCAAGGTAAACTTAACTCTCATCGGATCGAAGCATAGTTTCGTGGGAACAACAGCATTAAGTCACGGTCAGCAGCCAAATAATTGGGACTGTCGTACTGCATCTGGGCGACAAATACAAGACTACAAAAGGAGAGAGAGAGAGAGAGAGAGAGAGAGAGAGAGAGAGAGAGAGAGAGAGAGAGAGAGAGAGAGACGTGTGTATAAGAATGTTGCTGACTCTTCCGAAGCTGCCGCACGTATAAACACAAAACCTCAACAGCATTAACAAAATGGCTGCGACCGAAACGATACCAGCGCCAGTCGCTGAAGTCCATAGCGTTGGAGATGACGATGAAGCTTGGCTATACGGAGGTAACAAAATTTTAACCTAGACTTGAATGGCGTATCTTAATCTAATGTATTTCTTAACTATGTTGCATTAACATTACTGAAAATGGTGTGCTTTTACCCGTCGTACCGGGACCAGGCTGTAGTGTAATTACTACTAGCCTACATCAGTACATGTGTCTAACGATGCACAAGTCGAGCGATTGAACATTTTCCTAAACTACGAAACTATTATAACTGCTGACGATTTATAGTTATCGGCTTCTTTATTATGCAAAAATTGAGATAGGTAGACATTCGATTGATATCCTACTTGTAAGTAAACAATGGACCGCCATCGCTGCCAATAAAATACATTAATTAATCGCCACCGAACAGCCTTATTTTCTTTTAATGTCTAATCCTTTGTTTGTATCCTACAACATAAATTGTTGTGGCTTGAGATAAACATTAATTTGTATGCACATTAGTATGTGTTTGTGTATAATACATGTGTACAGTCATGTCTGTGTTCAACAACTTCATGTGTGTATGTGTGTGTTACTGTGTCTGAAGTCAATTTTTTATTTCCACATGGTACATTGAACAAGCAATGCATTTGCTTTTTTTCATCAAGCCATCTATCAAGGAATAAAAACAACTTGATCAATAATATCTAACTAGTAACTACATTAGTACATTATTACCATAACCAATGATAATAAAACTGACAGAGAGAGAGAGAGAGAGAGAGAGAGAGAGAGAGAGAGAGAGAGAGAGAGAGAAACAGTCAAACAGTGAAAAAACGCACACACACACACACACACACACACACACACGTGTGACCAAAACAAAATAAACAAAAACCAACAAGAACTCAAAACAAAACCAAAACAAGAAAAGTATACTGTTGAATTTGTACACACATACATGTGCGCATACACAATGACACATGCACACACAACACAACTCAACAAACACACACACATTCATACACATACACACAAACATGTATATGTATACACACTTGTACTTACTTAGATTTGGATTACAAGGAAATGAGAGAGAAAAGATAAGAAAAACAAATAGTAAAATGTCAAACAAAATATATCACTTTAGTTTATCAGGATACAATATCACCCGTTCTTTCACATTCATACTTTATAAGTGTGTGTGTGTGTCATCCAGAGGACATGGTAGTTCAGAGACATTGTAAATCAAATGTGATAAAAGAGAATTGTAGTTAATAACTTATGAAATTAAAGTTCTACAATTAAACTTTGGTTTTTATACTGTTTCAGATGAAGGGAAAGACCAGGAAGCTGCAAATGAGGACAAACCACAGTCAAGGTAAGAGATCCAGACTTTTTAGTGTATCAGAATCAGAAATGATTTATTGCCATAGAAGTCACATGGACTTATTTGACACAATGAAATAAACTTTTCATAATTCAGTACAACATATTATTCACTGGTCATTGTGTCTGAAATGATGTGCAAGAAAACACCATGTTGCATTCTATTTTATTCCAATAATTTTTGTCTTTCTATTCAAATCAGGTACAAACATAATTATTTCAGCTTGATGATTATCTTTTACAATAATATTGCTTAATTTGTCTATAACGTTTATATTTACTGTGACATTGGCATTAAGAGTTATCAGTAAGTATCAGTGTATGACTGTGAAGTCAAGATCACTAGTCACTGTAGTCAGTTGTCCTCAGTGGAGGTAGTGCTTAGTATTTAAGTAATATTTTTAAATAGTAGACATGTTTCATGAATAGATCTGTTGGGGGGGAGGGGGGGGGGGGTATTGCAGATTCCCAAAGTTGTGTGTGTGTTTGAACTTTTTTCAGAAGATTAATTTATTAATTTCTTTCTCATAAGATATTTTTCTGTTTAACCTTTGTCAGAAAAAGTTTTGTGACCTAAACCTGAAAAGGGGAAGAGAGGGGACAGGAGTTATACATAATGATACACTTCCTGTAGTCAGAATGCGGCTACCTTTAATAGTGGGTAAAAACAGTTGCATACACAAAATCTCACCATTGCCGTGATGAACCTCAGAGCTCTAGCTGAGGAATTTTTTAAAAAAGATTTTAATGCATCCACTCATTTTTTACTCAGCAACTCAGAACAATCATTTGAACCTGTTCATTTGGGTAAATCTATATTTTGATATTTTTTATTTAGAAAGGATGATCTGCTACACAAAGTATTTGAATGGTGTGTAGTATATATAAAATATAATTTTGAAACTTGAAAGTCATTGTCACAATTGTGAGTTTCGAGACGAGACATACAATGACACGGGCTCATATGCAAAATGGACATGATCTAGACTTCAAGCTGAGCCCATATTGGCTGGGGGATACCATCTGTATGTGTATCTGTTCCAAACAGATTCTGCCTAGTACTTTGGGCCGTCTGAGATAGACTATGTTATAGTATGTACAGTGACAATCATTTGATATAGACTATATTATAGTATGTACAGTGACAATTATTTAGGTTTTTTGTTTCACCTTGTTTTTCCCAGCTGTATCATGTCTATCACCCCCTTAAATAGAAGTTGTATTAGTTGCATATTACATACATGTATACAACACAGTGACTAAAGTTTAAAATTGTAAAAATAAGAGTCAATTATACTTACAAAAGAATTGTATTCGTTAAATTGGCTTAATTTTAACACAAAAACATGCTGATTTTTGTTGTTGTGTTTGGGTTTGTTTGGGGTTTTTTTTGGGGGGGTTGTTTCTTTGGGGGAGGTGGTTTAATATTTATTGAGCACTGTTTTATGACTGCCATAAATGCCTCTGTATGATTAACCAAAAGAGTTTTGTTGTGCAGTCAAAAAGCAGATGAGCTGCCTAAAGGAGTGACCTTAAAGAAAGAGGATCGGGAAGAGGGAGAAATGGTAATGTATAGATCTGTAGATAATAAACATCAGAAAACCTTTTTTGTATGCATGTTTGTACCTGGGATGGTTTTATTTTTGCTGGATTTTTTTTCCTGTTTGTTTTGGGCCTTCTTTGGGGTGGGTGGGGTTTGTTTTGTTTTGTTTTGAGGGGGGAAGGGTTGTTTGTTTTTGTTTTATTTTGGTTTGTTTGTTGTTTTTTGTTTGTTGTTTTTTGGGAGAGAGGTAGACTTGTACAATTGCTTGACAAGTTCATCCATAGAACAGTGTGTGTGGTATATGGTATGTGAATGAGTGTTGAGCTTGTAAAATGTATAGCAGTCTTCAAGATTCAGCGTACAAGATACAACTTTTATTTTCCACTGTTAGGGGAAAATTTCTCTTTGAGTTATAAATCTGCAAGAAACAATGTAGGATTGTAGAGCTCTGTCACTGTGTCAGTATGATTTGTAATATGATGGCTAACATGGACTTGAGAGCTGAAAAATAAAAGAAAACCTCATCTCACCAGCCCTTTTGGTGTGTGGTCAGCACTGTTAATTCTTAATTGGAAAAGCATGGGTTTGAGCCCCATTAACACTATCCTTACGTTAAGGGAGAGAACTCCTCTTTCCCAGTACACACACACTGTGCACATTTGTATACTATCATAACCCAGTAGCGGGTGATTCAGAGGAAAGGATTAGAAAATGGTTGGTTACCCTATAGTGGGTTACCTATTAGGAAAAGGTTATTAAAGAACTTAATGTGGGTGGGGGAGCCCAAACTGGCTCTTTCACAAAGTTGAGTTGATACAGGCTGAAAGGGGAGACTTACGTTGTAGTGTCATCAACTTTATGGATCCATACAATTTTGGGAATGTTGCTCAAATAACTTACCATGTCATTTTATCTTTTGGTTGACACTGGAATAGAATGTATTAAATTTATGAAGAAGTGCCAAGCACAAACTTGCCAGACAGGGCTACAGGTCTAACTGGACTTCACAGCATCATCGTTATCAGTCATCATCACCGACTCTTTGAACATTATCTATCATTGTTAACAACTCAATGGCCCCCTTTGCCAGGGTCTTATGATGACTTAAGGTTTGGATTTTCCTTCTCTTCTGTATTGTGAGTGAGTTCTTGTCAAATTCTTTGTCTCTGGAGATTGACTAGGGATTTGATGAGGGCCACCATGTCATAGTAGGCACTTGCCTCACTAGCTTAACACCTAAGATTTACCCATAGCTGTTATTTTCATTGGTGTTGGTAACAAGTTCCACCAAACACTGCTGGTTGTGATGCCTCATACAGTCATAGAGGCCAGCCTCTGTCTCTGAGAACATGATGCAGAGTATTGGGCCAGGTGTAGCTGTTTGTGGTGAGATCAGAATAAGCAGCAGATACCTTTGGCTTAGCACAGAAATTCCAGCTGGAAAAACATTGCCTCTTCTCCATCTATTAGGGGCGCTTCTTTATTCTAAGTTAGGTCATGTATACCCTCCATTGTAAAGAGACCTTCTTACCCCATCTCTCCCACTGCTCAGGACAGGCCATTACTGCCTACCTACACTACCCTATGTACATTCAACTCTGCATAGGTAGAGGAGTGCTCGTGTAAGACTGGCAGCCAGACAACAGAACATGACTGTGTTGCTGTCCTGCCTGCTACATTAGTCATGAGGCACTCCGAAAGAAGATCTGGCCTGACCCCACCCCAGTGGCCAATCTGCTGTGTGGTGACTTGAGGGACCTGCAGCATACAGCTGCCTTCACCGCATAGACTGAGCTGTCCATCTGACAAACACAAAAATTACATAAAATGAATGACGTTAACTTTCAGGATCTTTGAATATGCACAGATTCTTTTTAGACAACCCCTGTATACGCTGTTTTGTATACAGAGCAATCTACACTACACTTTCTAATAGATTGTATCTGTTCCAGAGTGGGGAGGAAGGAGAGTCTCAAGAAAAAGATGACGATGATGATTCTGACGAAGATGACGTGCAAGTGACCATTGGTGACATCAAAGCCTGGAGTGCTTCTGAGTATGTCTTTGCTAATGCCAGGCTTTTTTTTGTTTTGGCTCTTTTTTTTTTTTACATCTGTGACTTTTCATACAGTTTTGAAAAGTTAGGTATTGCTGCCTGTTGTTGAGCAATGTCTCTTGTGTATAAAATAACAAAATTATTTTTTGTGTGTGGGAAAGCAGCTTTTAGTTGGTATTAAGGTTTTGATTAGTTTGTTTTGCATGATATTGCTTTGTGAAACTTCTTTGGGTTAAGATTGAAAGCTGTATTTTAAGAGTTTCATTTTGCAATTCAGTTTCTGTGGTTTTGTGTACATATTGAAAATATGTCAGTTTTTTCGTTTGGTGTCCTGTAATTATTGGTGTACAGAAAAGGGATTTTAAAATTGGTCTGGAGGAGGGGGGATGAAGTGGGCATAAACTTTCCTGCTATATGTGATATAGATCCTACTGTTTTTGTGTATAAATCCGTTCATCCTAGTTTTGCCTTATTCATATTTTTCATGTTGAAACGTTTTTTCCTGTGGTATTGTAATGTTTCTGACAACTTGATATGATACCATGCAATGCAAACAGTCTCAGAGTATGTTGCATTGTATACCACTTTCAGTTACAGCAGATTTCTCTTAATGAAATCTGGGCCGCTGTTCCAGGAATAAAAGCTAGACCTATCCTGTCAGGGTTTTTGTTCAGAACAACTGGAAAAAAAACACATAATTTTGATATGTGCTCAGCTGTGTTTTAAGTCTTTCTCATTTGAGAGATTTTTTGCAGAGCTACAAAGAGGTGACAGTGTTGTTTCAATGTTGGAGGCATAATAGACTTTAACGTATATGCCAGTAGATTCAGACGAAATGTTTACTTTAGGGCCTAGTATGATGCAGTGTGTAGTAAAGTGGAGAACTAACAATGATATTCAAGTTTTGATGATTTTCTGAATCTAGCCAGCAGCCACGGAATCTGTTCAAGAGTGGCACCACCTATCAGAAGCCTGCCACAGGTGGGTGTGTGTTTGTTTGATTCAGTTTGTGGGGTTTAGTTGTCAGAATGACATTAAAGATGGGAAAGCGGTTCTGTGTATTTGCTTTGCGCTTTTGTGTGTGAGCGTGTGCTATATTGTGCACATATGTGTGTGTGTGTTTGCTGGTAATTATTTCATTCCCAAGGAAAATGTTTTTTATCTTGATATTTGCTTTATTTGGAAGAGACCTTGCTTATTGTCTTTGTACAGATTTTTGTATATATATTCAATTATTATACATTAATGACCAACCTGAAAATCTCGTCGTCATTGTCTTAGATAAAAGCACCCTGTCAAAACAAGTTGATATATTTGGGTGCATGTGCTTGCACAGTGTTACTTTAAATATCATTTTTCAAAAATGGTAATGGTATTGTCTTTGATTTGATATCTAGTCATTATTGGTGATATAATCAGGTAAGTGTTTGTGATATCTGATCAGTAAAGTTTGCCTATGTAGAATGATTTTCGTTGATAGTCATTCAAGGCTCCGATGGTCCAACAACCTCTCAGCATTCTATTCTTTTCAATTTACAGGTACGCCTGCCAAACCAACCACCACCACCAAAGGACTAGACGTAGAAGCCCAGGGTACCATCAATGGTGTACCTGTCTACGAGTTCGACCTCAACAGCATAGAGGAAAAACCGTGGAGAAAACCAGGTAAATCTAGATATCTTGTACCTGTGTTATAATGTTTGACAAGGTGATGAAGTCCAGGAATTTTTATTTTGAAAGTGGCATTAGGGAAAACAAAAATGTCTATCTGTTGTCTACTATTTTATCTAAGGTTAAAAAATGAACATACACTGATACGTTGTACTCTTTACCAAAACATGTATAAATTCCTGTGACAAACATAATAAAGAGCAGTTTAGTTATAACATTGTGATTTATCATTGACATCCGTATTCTTTTCATTAGGAGGTTGAAATGATGGAAAATTGTCATATAGCAGTCAACATGGAAAGACAAAAGATGCAAAGTAGAAATGTATATGTGTGATTGCATACGTGCTTATGCTTGAGTGATTACGCATATGTACTTACCTTTGTGTGCAGGTGCTGATATCACAGACTATTTCAACTATGGTTTCACAGAAGAAACGTGGCTGCAGTATTGCGAAAAACAGCGACGGCTAATCACTTTGAATGAATCAACACCAAAGATCATCGTAAGTCACTTAGTTCTTGTTTGCGGTCATGATGTTATTGTTTTTTGTTGTTGTTATTTTTATATTTTAGGTTAGCCGTTGCTTTTGTTTTTTTATTTCTTGCTGAGTTATCTTCCTTAGGCATGAAATCAATCTTATCCTATCAATATTTAGATGTAACACTGATGGATTTACTTGACATGTTTTTTACAAACTATCTTGGTGAATACATTTCTATCCATGCATATTTGTTATGCGTCTTTTCTGTTTATTTAAATGCCTGCCTGTCACTTTGTAGTTTTTGTTGGGTTTCTTTTATTTTTTTGAGGATTGGGTTTTGTTTGGTTGGGGGGGGGGGGGGGGGGTTGTTTGGGTTTGTTTTGTTTTGTTTTGTTTGGTTGGTTGGTTTTTTTGGGGGATGATAAAATTTATATGTTTGGATTTCTGTGTTAAATGTTTCTGTTGTTTCCTCTCTTTATGTGAAGTTATATAATAGGTTTTCTGGTATTGTTTTCCACTATTTAGTTATATAATGTTCTCACTTTTACACTTTAATATCATTTCATATCTGTTTGTATGTACACTTAATGAGAAAGCTTACACTTAATGAGAAAGCTTTATTGCCAAACAGTTTGTTCAAAAAACAGTTTTTAAGCAAATTCTGTTACCAGGGTGATGCTGTTAGGTAATTAGCATTTTTATTATGTTTCTGTGTAATGTTGATAATTTTATAAGGAATATCAAAAATTTAAAAAAATTTAAAAAAGCTTGTGCTCAGAATAAGGTTTGAATGCTAAGTAATGTGACTATTTTGTTTCAGACACAAACCAACAACATTTCCTTAGTCAGCAGACCAGAAAAAGATATGGGAAGTATGTGCTTTCCATTTATTTTGTTTAAATTTCTCATACATGATGAATAGTACAACTCAAAGAGTATCAGTATGACATAAAAACAAAATTATAAGGTTTCTCACAGTTATTGTTTACACCAGCTGTTGGGGACAGGTATGACAATGGAGTGGACCCAGAACAATGTCTTTACTGCTATGCTGGTATGAAATGTGGAATTATGCGATAAAAGTGTGATGCAGTTCCTGTGCTGATTTATCTTGGCCATTACTCAGTGATTTTATGGACACTGGGATGGGCGTAATTTGTCCATTCTGCCATAGTGTTTTGAATTATTCGTTTTTTTCACTCTTTTTTATGATTTTTAATATCTGCTTTCTTTTTTTTTTCTGTATGTGTGTAATATGGGGAAAATGAATAAGGTTGAAGGACTTATATCCTTAGGACAGGTTTGCCTTCATTACACTTTTAAGGAATTAAACGGTTACGGTAATAAATATATCATGAGCTGTGCTCTTTCGCGGGTTGATAGGGTCTAGTGTTTGACAGCATTGGTACACTTGACATTAATAGTGACTATATTTTACGGAATTGACCAGTTTTACATGCATATGTTCATCGATACTGATTCCGTGGTATATAATTAACCTGGTGATGACCTGAATGTGGCCGTAATGATACACTTGGCTAAAAGCAACATGAGACAGTTCCAGCAGTGCAGTTCTGTTGTCCTGCAGTGACCAGGACCCGCGTGCAGCCTCCCCCGGTAGTGTCCAAGCCACAGGTGGGCACCATTGACGTCATCGGGGGCACAGCCAAGGACTCCCGGCGTCCTGACGAAGGCGACCCCATCCCTGTGGCTGGTGTGGCCTCACACACGTATGTAATAATAATAAGAAGAAATGGAACTTATACAGCGCTATATCTTGCAAAGACAAATCAAAGCGCTTGTAGCAGCTGTGGTGACAATAGGCTGGGCAGTAAGAAGACCATAGTATGTGAAGGAACATGTACTCACAAACAAGACAAGCGCTTGCATGCGTTTTTGAGTGACCCACACTCAATGTATTCTAGTACAGACTTTGTGGTTATTATTTTGCTTGCGCTTGTGCATACATGCATCTTTCTACATCTAAACCTATTGTATCGAATCTCAAAACTTGCCTATTCTTTGTGGTGCTAATTTGTTAGATATTTTGCGACAACACAAGTGAAATTTAAACAGTGTATGAAATATACAGAGAAAATGCAGGGTCTAAAACTGCTGATAGAAACCATTTTGCTTTGTAAGATGTACTCTGTACTTCATGATAAAAATTTGAAGGGAAAAAAACATACAGCTATGGTCACCATTTCTTCACCTGTATTTGTATGCATTTGTAATGGACTTACTGATAGTAATGACATGGGGTTTGGGTTTTTTTCTTGTTTTCAGAAAATTATATATTTGATTTTTTTTGTTAAGTAAACAGGCTGAAAGCATTTTGCTTTAGGAGAGGGTTAGACTCTTGGCAGTCCAGTGTGTACACTCAGCACAGATTTTCTAGCTCTCACATTGCACAGGCGTTGTCATTTTTGTTTTTTGTTTATTTTGGGTTTCTGCTGGCTAGTTCCTTGTCCAGTTTTGTCACCTCCTTTGCAGATTGGTTTTTGGGTTTATCTAGCTTCCCTTTTTCCTGTTGTTTACTCTGATTAAGTCAGTCATGTAATCTATGACAAATCTGTTGTGTTATAATGCATGATAAGATGATTGTGGAATAGTAGGCTACCAAGACTGAAGTGTTTTTTCATCTGGTTGGTGGACAGTGGACGGAAGTTTGTGGGAGTGCCGGGTCTTCCACCAACAAGCATCCCCCCACCTCACCTCCCTCCTGTGGACTACACCATCCCCCCTCCTGGCCTGCCCCCTCACGCTGTGCCCCCTCCTGGTATGTTAGTGAGATGACCGTGTGGATGTTCTCTGTGTGTGTGTGTGTGTGTGTCTGTCTGTCTGTCTGTCTGTCTGTGTGTGTGTGTATGGGTGAAAGAGTGTGTATGTGTGAAAGTTGGTGTGTGTGTGTTTGTGTGTGTATGGGTGAAAGAGTGTGTATGTGTGAAAGTTGGTGTTGTGTGTTTGTGTGTGTATGGGTGAAAGAGTGTGTATGTCTGAGAGTGTGTGTATCTTTGTGTGCATGGGTGGGGGTGTGTGGTGTGTGTGGGGGGGGGATCTGTGAGCGGATAGAGAGGGCTGCCTGAATGTGTATATGGAAATTTAGGATGTAAATGAATGAGTATGTGTCAACAACAGTCCAGTATAAATAATTCTGGAGTGTAAGGGTGTGTGTTTTGAGTATGGTGTGGCAGGGGCAGTGCAAGTGTGTATATGGAGGCTGGGGGAGGGGATGGGGGGGGGGGGGTGGAATAAATAAAGGAATGCGTGTGGATGAAGTTTCATCCAGCATGTATGATTGTGCAGTGTAAATGATGTATGTAAAGGGCTGTGTATGTGATGCGTGGCTTAGAAGCAATGTAAAGGATTATGTGTCGGTATATGTGAGTGCGTGGAGCGGGCTGTTTTAAGTGAATGCATGTGTGGTTAAATGGATGTGATTGAAAATTGTTACTGAAAAGTTATTATTCCAGGACTTTTGCTGCTTTTCAAATTTCTGTCTCTATCTCACTGTGGCTGTCTGTCTAAGTCGACTTCTCTTTTCTGTTTTTTCTGTCATGTTTGTGATGACTGAGCATACATTTCAATATTTATGGTGGCTGGGTGGGGGTGGTGTGCAGGAATGAATGTTCCCCCTCCAGGATTTCCCCCCGTGCCAGACCCGTTTGACCGTAAGTCAACAGTGTCTCTCAGCATGTAACCCAGTAGCTTATTAACCACAGTATGGCTGCCAACAGTTCAAAGTCGTATTTTTCATTTGCTTGTGTATATATATGCCAAATGTAGTGTTAAAATTTTGATTGGCAGTACTTTTTGCATTTCATGTACTAACAAAAAGAATCCTTGAGGTCTCTGCATGCTGTCTTTTTTTTTTTTGCTTTATTTTCCGCAGTATTCTGTTACCCTGCTCTCTCTTTTTAGTTCCTTTTTTAATTTTTTTAACTCATTTTTGTACAGAATTTTTCTTCTTTTTACCAACTAGTGTCTACTAGGTTGTAAGCACGCATAACTGCATTCTTCTTCTTCCTTTTTTGTCATGTTTCTCCCAGGGGAGATTTGACATTGATGAACCTTCTCCATCTCTCTGTTTTGAGCTTCCTCCTTATTTATGCCCCTTTCTCTAAGATCTTCTGCAACACAGGTAGCCCAGGTTTTGCTAGGTCTTCCCTTTGGTCTCTTTCCATCCACTACAAAGTTCATTGCTCTTTTTATGATGTGGTGGTCTGCATAACTGCATTCCCTGTTGTTATACACAGGTCACTTCTGTTTTTTTCCTTTCATTCATCTGCTCATTTCACCACGGTTTTCATGTTTATTGAATCATGTAGTTGCTATTTCTGGGTTCTTGCAGGGCTCTAGGCTCTGGTAGACTTTAGACTGTAGGGTTCTATAGGCTTTAGGTTTCTGTAGCTGCCTAGTCACTTCTTGAGGTCAGTTTATAGAACCTTTCTGTAGGCTGAAAGCTTCTGGTTCCTTTTGGATTATGACTCTAGCTTCTACCTAGGATGCAGTATGGCTGGCAAAAAAATAAATAAATGAAAGTTAAAACTGAAAGTGAAAGTCCTTCGGATGAGACTATAAACCGAGGCCCCGTGTGCGAATGCATGCAGAACATCTTGCGCACACATTAAATCCTGTTCCGCTTTTCGAAAGAGTAGGCCATTGTGTGCCGGTGGGAACAGATGACAAAATTGACAAAACCGCATACACACGGGGACTGGATGTAAAAAAGCACATGAGTGCTTATTCCATTATCCTCGAAAAAAGAAAGTCATCTGAGCGCTTTGATTTGTTGCTTTACAAGATTCAGCGCTATATAAATTCCATACATTATTATTATTATTATAAAACAAGAACAACAACAAAGCATGCAAGAACATGGAAACTTCTGGAAAGGGTAAAAATTATGCTAAAACCTAGTTACCATTTTGTGGCTGAAATGGGCTGTATGTGTGGAGAACCTTCTGTCTGAAAATACAAAACAGCTTTATGAATTCTTTAAACTAGAGGTGCGAATTTACTCTTTAAAATTCTAATGGGTGTGTTTTCACTTTTTTACCTGCTAAAGCAAAGAGTCTCCACCAAGTCAAACAAAAAATGAGTCGTCCTAGATAACGACAACAAAAAATTGTTAATTCAAACATACAAAACAGGCAAAAGCCAGGATACAAATTTGAAAACCATTTTCTTTTGTGGCAGAAGCAGACTACATGTTGCAGGCTTCTGCTAGGCTATGAGGTTTAGCCTTCCTCAAGTCTGTTGGTGTTAGGGGTTTTTTGTCTTTGCTGTAGGCTCCAAAGTCTGTATCTTCTATACTTCATCTAGGCTGTAGATGCAAGGTTCCCAGCTGAGCTGCAGACCATAGGCTTCTCTAGCATTTTGGTATCAGATTTTAAGTTTCTTTAGGCCATACATGCACAAACACACACACACACACACACACCTCCCACAAATTGGACTACTTGTAACCAGTATGCATTATGCTCTCTCTAGGCCAGCATTTCCAAACTCTCTGAAAATGTGAAGCCTTGTAGATGCTGTAGGCTTGGGACTCCTTCAAGACTGGACTGTAGACTGTTGGCAGCCGTGCTGTTGTAGTGAACCATAGAAGTGTGTTGTTATTCTCCAGGAGCTGCTGAACATGGAGGCCCTGCTGTGTTTGAAGATTTGTTTTTCTCTGTAGACTTGACTGTTGTGTTCCCTTCATTTGATTGATGTTGTGCAGGCATGGCTTTACCTCCTCCTGGTTTCCCTCCAGTTGCAAACCCTTTTGAACGTAAGTCTGTCATCTTCCAGAATTTCTTCTGGTTTTTTTCTCGTCTTTTGGTGGCGGGGAGACATGGAAATGCTGCACTGTTGCCCTGCCATCTCCCCCGTTCTCAGGGCTGCCAACCCTTTCACTCAATGGAATTAGATTTTTTTAAAAATTTTAATTTATATTGTTGATGTTTTAACAAAAAGTGAAGTTTTGTGCTTTAATCAGGGAAAATAGTGTACAGTTGACACAGATCTGCTCTGTTTATAGCCAGTGAACTCTCATATGGAAAATTAGGGTCTAAGTGGCTGACTTGGTCACTAGTGTGTGCCAAATAAGCTTAAGTATTCTGTTCGCTCAGAAATGAAAATAGAATAAATAGAAGTTATCTCCAGCAAAGTTGATGATCTGATATCTGTAGCAATAGACTGCGCTGGTTTGGGCACGTTCAATGGAAAGCAGACCACCACATTATAAAAAGAGCAATGAATTTCATAGTGGATGGAAAGAGACCAAAGGGAAGACCTAGCAAAACCTGGGCTACCTCTATTGCAGATGATCTTAGAGAAAGGGGCATAAATAAGGAGGAAGCTCAAAACAGAGAGATGGAGAAGGCTCATCAATGTCAAACCTCCCCTGGGAGAAACATGACAAAAAAGGAAGAAGTTATCTCCAGCACCTCAGAACTCAGAATAATAACACATGGCAGTTCTTAATATTTTAGCACTGTGATAGACTTGTGATTGCCATTCAGAACATAACTCATACCACATGTTAATGAAAAAAATCAAATCATCATTTCAAATCATTGATATTACATTTTCATGAAAAAAAAATCATGTGTCATATCAAGTTGGTGGTAAAATTTTGGCCAGAATTCATAGCTTGCAATTGTGGTTTTGATTGATTAGATATTGTATTAGATGATAGAATATAAGCACTAAAGCTCTCTTAGCGGAAACTATAAACTCGGGTGCAGCGCAATAATGATGCATTCTCAGAACAACTTATTCACATCCCCCCCCCCCCCTCCCCCCCCGTTCCTTGGCTAGAGGTCCACTGCTGGTGAGATTTTTTAGTATGCCACCGTTTTTGCCCACCATTAGGTAGCCGCATTCCGACTGAAAGAATAGTGTTTAAACACAACACTCGTTGACATGCAATTTTATTTTTATATTGTTTGTCATCTAAATCTAACCCTAACCCTAGAACTGCCTACTCTTCCAAATGGCAGAATGGGCTTTAACATGTGTACAAGATGTTTTCTGTGTATTCCCAAACAAGACCTCAGTTTATAGTCTCATCCAAAAAGCTTTCAGGGGAGTGGAGTTCTGTGCTGATGTTAACTCCCAAGGAAAAACATCCTTTGAACGGGCGTCTCAGTGGTTCAACCCAGGCTCAATCCCAGGCAGTCAAATCACAAGCACAATGCTCCGACCACTAGGCTGTCCTGCCCCCTGTAGTACATTTTAAACCTATGCATCTTTAGCAGAAGGGAAGGCCTGCTGTGGCCAGTGGTACACATGACATGAACATACTCAGCATGTTATCTACAATCTGGACATGCTCCCTCATGATGGACTTGGCAAAGACACACTGCCTTATGCTTTGTGCTGTACCCCAGTGACCCTTCACAGAGTGCAGGGAAAAGTCAGTCAGTCAGTCATAGTGATGAAACAAGCACACGATGAAATGCTTCAAAGTCAGACCGTTTGACTTTCCTTTGGGGATGCCAGGGGGGCTGTCAGTATAAATAGCATTCCCACTTTCTGGAAATCCGGTGCATGAAATTTCCTCTTTTCTATCTGTGTCTTTGTTTCTGCCTTGTTCCTTTTCTTCCTGTCACCTCTTTCTTGTCTGTATTCTGCTTTCTTGGTCCAATCTCCTGCCATTTTTCTTGAGAGACTTTGAATATACTAATTTTCTCCCATGCCGAAGTTGGGTGGGCTTGGCCTGACTTGTTGGGCGCTAAACGACAGCACAACACATATTACAGACAACAGTAGTTGCTGTGTGAGTGTTTGATGAAAAAGAAGAAGACTGTTTGACAAAAGGGTTGCGGCCTTGGAAATATCATACGGGTGCATCCACCCCTAATTTGTTTTTCTTGTTGTGTGGGTTGATTGCAGCTGAAGATTATAGTTTGACCATGGGCTGTGGTGTGGTTTATTCCACCCGAAGTTACTCAGGTCTTATTACGCTTTTCACTGGCTGCCACCAACTCTCTCTCTCTCAGAATGTTAACTGGACAAAAGTACAAGAAAACCCAGGATTTAATTTCTTTTGTAATATTGGGGGGGGGAGGGCGGGGGGGACTTCCCAGCCCTATAAAAAAAGAAAGAAAAAGAAAAACATTGAAAAGTAGAGAGAAATGTAAAGACTTATAAGATCAAGCAAAAAGCTCCCAATTATTTCACAAAGCGGTGGTAATGTTAAGAGGGGGGAAAAAACGCTCTATGTTTCTTGAAAAGTAGAATAAGAATTTTCATTGATCTGAATGTGGGCTTTGTTTATTAGATATTTGCATTGTTACAAGGGAAGCTTACTTGACTACCAAGTTTGATATTGGAAAGATTCTGTCCTTGTTAGCTTGTCATTCTCATCAGCTGCCCAACATCCCAGCTTCTTTTCGGCCTGTCTGAATTGGCTTGCATGTGCATGAGGTTGGAAGGACTCGTTGGATGTACATCTTGATTTAATTAAGCCAGCTGGTAAAAGTGAAACCTGTTGATGAGAATGACCTAAGAGAATCATTTCATTGGAAGCATTGTCATTGAGATCACTGTTATTGTTTGAATAGTGTGAACTTAATGTCCAGTTACTTCAGTCTCGAGGGGGATGCTTACTTGCTGTGGTTTCATGTTTGATTTGCAGGTTCCCTTTCTTTTTTTTTTTAAATTTGGTTTCCGATTTTTAAAAAAATGTTTGTTTTTTTAAAAAGCCTCTCTTGTTCGTTTGTTTGTTTGATAGCCTGGTTGGTTAGGGTGTTGCGCATTGCAATCATGATCTGCTGACCCAGGTTCAAATCCCGTTCAAGGGAATATTTTCTCTTTGAGTTAACACCAGTGCCGACTCCACTTCTCCCCAAAGTCCTTCAGATGAGACTATAAACTGAGGTCCGATGTATGAATGCATGCAGAGCATCGTGCGCTCATGTTTAAACCCTGTTCCGCTTTTTGGAAGAGTAGGCCATTGTGTGCTGGTGGGAACAGGTGACAAAATTTACAAAACTGCATGCACACGGGGACATGATGTAAAAAAAAAAAAAAAAAGCACATTGAGTGCTTATTCCATTATCCTTGAAGTAAAGGAATAGATAAATAAAATAGACAAAAATTATTTGAAAAAAATCTGTCTTTTATCACTGTTTTGGTGAATTAAGTGAAATAGCCTGAAGTGGATTCTTGTGTGTCGTATGAGATTATATACTGTGTGTAACTTTCAGTGATGATGCACACATTTGAACGTATCTTGAGTGTAGCTAGAAAGAAGGAGACAGGGGTGGCCAGTCTCTCATCCACAAACGGCATAAGAAAGCAGAAGATATGTGCATTTTGATGTCAGTTCTTTACCAGCTGGTGCCAGATTTGAACAGTCAGAACACGAAAAGCTATCTGCCAGACAATCCTCAAGAGTGATCGTTAGAATTTCTCTTGTTTACTTTCGGATTGTGTTGAGAGTTTAAATTATGCACTTATTCTGTTGTTTTCAGCATAATTTTGCTGTTATTGTGTTCTTGTTATGTTGTTTTCAGCATAATATGTTGGGGGAGGGGAGTTAGAAAAAAAAATGATAATGTATAATGTGTTCAGAGATGGGTTGGGTGGTTTGTTTTTAAATTAAAGCAATACACATTTTTTTTGTGTGTATTATTATGATGTTTGTAGTATGTTGATAAACATGTTTGCATGATGACACACTTTCATTACATCAGAAAGCATGTTTTCTAAAAGTTAAGGTAAGATAAGGTAAGATATTTTAAAGCAAGGTTTGTTGACTGTATAGAAAAGCTTATGTAAGAAGAATGATTTGTAGTTTCCCCTGTTTCCAGATTTTCTGTTTATAAGTAGACGTGTGTGTGTGTGTGCATACGCAACCAAAGGATAATGCTAGTAATTTTTACTTTAGAGTAAGACGATGTGATGTTTACAGTAGAAACACTTTAATGTATGACTATGTATATATGCAGGTAAGAGCAGTTATAGAAATGAATCTTTTTCAGATATCATTATCTATAAAGTTGGAGTGATGTACAGAATTTGGGTTTATATAGCCTTTAAAGACTTGTAAAACAAAAAAAAATCTTTGATTTGGGGGTCCCATTTCAAGTTGAAACCTAATAAAGATATAACCTATACATATCATGTATGCATTTTTGTGCATGCACTCACATATGAGACACACGCACACACACGCACATGCATGCGTGCGCGCGCGTGCACACACACACACGGAGGAGTTTAAGAAAAAAGAATGGGGTAACAAATTCCAAAACGGAACGACAAATGTATTCTTGACTTATTCAGTTCACTGCTGTTGCCTTGTGGTATCGGTTATGTTATCATGGTCATCTTGTGTTTCAGCATTCTATTCCGTACCACCACCAGACCGGTAAGTGTTTGTGTCTGTTACCTTGGATTTAAAATGAATATTTGGTTGTAGTTGTTGTTATCATATGTATGTCCCAGCTGAGATATATGATTTAGCGACTGGAATTTTTTCGCTACAAAATTATTACACTTAAAGATAATGACCAGTATGATCGTGTTAAGGATGGTCATTGTGGGTGGTGTGTGTGTGCTTTAAAATTTTGTCAATGTGTAAATCATGGAAAGTATTTATAGAATATTCTCATAGAGGTAGCATATCAGTGGCCATAGAATGACTGAAAGAACTTATCCTTTTCTTCCTCTGTGCATGTGCGCACGTGTGTGTTCTTTTTTTCCTTATTCCCCCCCCCCCCCCCCCCCCCCCCCCCCCCCCCCCCCCCCTCCATCCCCCTTCTTTCTCTCTGCCTGTCTCTCTGTTTCTCTTAATCTTTCCACCTGTCTCTTTCTATCATTTCCCCCTCCTTTTACCCTCCCTCCCATGTCATCATCTCTCTTTTTACTTCTCCCCCCCCCCTTGCTCTCTCTCTCTCTCTCTCTCTCTCTCTCTCAGAGGCCTAAATTCATTAAAATTTGTCATTGTCATTGTCTCTATTTCTGGTTTATTTTGGTTATTCCATGTGCTTTTGTGTGTCTGTGTGTTTGGTTTGCTAATTTAAGAGATTTTAGTCGTTTGAAGGAAGATATATACATGTCTGATAAGGAGAATAGCATGTGTCTGATAGGGAGACAGTCCATTACTGAAGCCTGTATACATGTTTTCATTGGTTAGGTCCATGCTCCCTCCAGTCTTCGAGGATCGACCCCCATTCAGCTATGGTGGCCCCAGTCATCCCACTTTTGGCAACACTTTCAACGAATCCTCACGGCCCCCGGGATCTCAGTGGGAGTCTGGGTAATGAGGCGTTGTGCGCGAAGTTGTCTTCCCTTGTTGTGTTGGCAGGGTTTGTGTGTGAAAAGACAGTTTTTCCCAGATGTGTGCGTGTGTATGTGTGTGAAAAAGTTTTTTCCAGGCTACTGTCCCCAGTTTTTGAAAGTCATGTGTTCTCGACCTTTCTCCCCATTGAAAAGTGTTGTTTTTCTTCAGCAAATACCCCATATACCTATGTGGATTGGTATAGAGAATTTAGGCATTACTGATGCAGTTCTAGACACATTTATCCATAAATGAAATGAAGGAAATAAAAACAATGGAAAATGCTTTAAACAAGTGGTTGGTTGGTTTGGTTGGTAAGGTTTTTTTTAGCTGCCTCATCTTTTGTGTTGTTCCTGACCTGCTGTTCCCACTTCACTTATCTCAATCTCTCCATCCTAGCCACACCCAGATTTGTCCTACCATATTCTCAGGGTTGGATGATCACAGGGGGGGGGTTGAAGGCATCTGTATCAAGCTGCCTTAAGGGTACCAGCCAGAGAGGCCATGCACTGCTGCTGGGTCACTTTGATGGTTTTCAGTGGTGCCTGATCTGAGCTAATGTACTCAGGACACCACCTACTATGCCCCCTACCAACGACAATAAGAGTACAGTTGTGGAGCCAGTCTGAGTGAGACACCCACCAGGGAAAATGATCACAATATTCCTCCATTGACACTCTCCCATGAACCCCCAACTCTGATTGCTTGGACACAAACTCATCACAGGCACTGAATTGTATGAAGAAACTGAAACTGAGGTCACCATGAGACCAGAGCAACCAGAGCCACTAAATCAGAGACAATTTTCTTTTACTGCACAATAATCAGTAATGATGATGCTTCTATGGAAGTGCACCTGCTTTGGGACTACTTGACAGGGTTGTATTGTATGCTTCTTATCAGTATATATCCCGGCATCAAGCAGGTCAGAGAGATGAGCAACACCCTCAAAATCACATCCGTCAAGTGAATAAAGCTTGACTGTGTAGTCCCAGTCTTCCCTATGAGTCCATAGCAAACTCACTCTGGGTAGGAGCTGACCAGAGCCCCCCAAACTGCTATGCCTCTTATGGGATTCAAACCCGCGTCCTTCCAGTCCATAACCCTGGGTGTTAGCACTGTAGGCGGCTGGTGTCTTAAAATTTACTAGCGGGTTGATGGGCAAAGTAATTAATTATTGGAGTTGTGCTGCGCTAGGCTACGCGTCTTCAGGCCATAGTACTGTGTTGTATTTCTGCTAAACGCATTCAAAGTTTTGTCTTAAAACTATTACAGGGTTGAGTCTTAGGAACTTGTCTTGTCAAAATAGATAACATTCTGCCTTGGCGTGGAGTTGCTTCCTTAGTGTTACCTGATCACAGTTAGGTAGGCACCTGTCGAGTGTTTAGGTGGTCAACTCGTGATCAGAGGTGCGGGTTCGATCCGTCGGCTCGGTTGGTCCTTGGGAAAGCACTTTACCCCATTTTCCTCACTCACAGGTGTACAAGTGAGGTACCAGCTTGCTGGGAGTATCTGGCGACAGACTAGCGTCCTGTCACAGGGGTGGTGAAAAACCATCAGTTCGCTTAACGCTACAGAAACCGGGATAAGCTCCGGCTCTATGGGCCTTCTGGCTCGAAAGAACATACTGATCACAGTTATATGTTGGCAGCAGGGTTTTTTCTGCAAAAGGATACCAGCACAAAACTGATTCTTGGGGATGAAGAAACTTAACTGTGTGTAAAACCAGTCTTGTTCTTTTCTTTGGTTTAGCTGTTGGATACTTATGCTTTGTCAAAATAAGCATGTGAGTGTTTTGGGGTTGTTTTTTAAGTATTCACTGATTTGATTTAAAACAAAAGACACAAAGATGTATACATGTATTGCAAAAAAAATGGTTGTAAACCTCAACAGTACACAAAATAAACTTTTGAATTGAAACTTGGTCATTCTGGTTTTATTAGTTTTACTATATTTGCTAAATTATTTTGGAATGGTCAAAATAGTGCATCACAGAGTTGCTATACGAAAACCTCAAAGCGACTCCAACAAGGTAATTAAAGGTAGGCCATCAGACAAAATGATGAAAACAGCAACTGGTGATGCGTTGTTGAAGATATGCCACTCAAGAGTAAATACTTGACCCCAAGAGCATTTATTACCTAAGGCTTAAGCTGGTGATAAAGGGATGAAGATGTTGCTGTCATTACTAATGTAAATAAAAACCCGTTGGCTTGAAAAAGTGTGCCTTTCGTCTGTTGTGGAGTAGCAGTACACTAAGCGAGCAAGACGGTCGGGACTGGGAGAGGGAGCGGGATCGACGGGAGGGCTCCAGGCGTGACCGAGACAGAAGCCCTGCCATCCATCGGCCTGAGGAAGATTTTGGCAGGTGAGGGAGTGAGTGAGGGGAGTGATGGTGGGAAAGGTGTCCATTGGGATACCAGTGAAGAGACAAATGCTATCAGCAAGGAAGAGAATAAAAATGTGTTGCTATGTAAAAACAGCCTGGGTTTTTATGGGGAAATATTCGTGAAAGAGTGGAATAAGACCTCTTTTATCCATAAAATCTCACACTTACAAATGCATACACAATATGTGTGCTCACTCACACACACACTCTCCCCAAAAAGTCCTTCGGATGAGACTATAAACCGAGGTCCCGTGTGCGAACGCACGCAGAACATCTTGTGCACACGTTAAAACCTGTTTGGCTTTTTGGAAGAGTAGATCATTGTATGCCTGTAAGAACAGCTGTCAAAATTTACACAACTGCATAGACACGGGCACTGGATGAAAAAAAGCACATGAGTGCTTATTCCATTATCCTTGAAATAAAATAAATAAAAATAAATAAAAGAACACACACATACTGAGAGGATAAAACACATTAATCTCACCGAAAAAACACACACACACAAATGTAATAATTGCCCAAAAGGGTCTGTATTGTTTATTGTCTGAATGATTAACTCTCACCATTGTTCGACTCTCCTCAACAGGGAAATGAAATACAGACCCCACGACCGGGAAAGAGAGAGGGAGCGAGAACGGGAGAGAGAGCGGGAGAGAGAGAGGGACCGCAAGCGTGACAGGGACGGCAGGCGAAGGTCGCGGTCACCTGACAGAGATCGGGAATTAGACGTCGGTCGTCGAGACAGAGACGAGGACAAACACAGATCTCGCAGGTAGGAAATAGGTAGGGAACAGGGGTTTTCTCTTTTTTCCTTTCTTTTTTTTGTTCCTCAGCTAAAGCTCAGAGGTTCACCACTGGTTAGATTGTGCATATGCAATCATGGGGACGGATAGCTCAGTGGTCGGAGCACTCGCTTTCCCCCAGCCAAGTTAAGCAGCGTCGAGTGTGGTCACCAGTTGGATGGGTGACCTTTTGCGCGCCTTGGCTTCAGTACAGTTCCCCCAGTTCACCCAGCTGTAAATGGGTTCCTGCCCTCTTTAGGGTCAGGGAAGGTAAAGCAGCGAGGGAGAGGAGATGGGCGCCGCCCTCAATATGCTGGCCCCTAGAGAAGTGAGGTCTCTGACACCTCGCTCCCCTACGACCTTATAGGTTATGGGACTCCTTTACTTTTATTTTTTAAAATCATGTGTGCCCACTGTTCAGGTAGCAGCATTCTGACTTATCTAAACACGTCACCAGTGTGCATGCATTTCTCAGAATTTTGTCATCTTTCCACCGGCTCACAATGGTCTGTTCTTTTGAAAGGTGGAACAGGTTTTAACATGTGCATAATATGTGCATGTGTTCGCACATAGGTCCTCGGTTTATAGTCTCATCTGAAGGGCTTTTAGGGGGCAGAGTCAGCACTGATGTTAACTCCAGGAAAAAATCCCCTTGGAGGGAGATCTTGGTGGTGGCTGGAATCAATCCCAGGCCTTCAGATCATGAACACAATGCTCTAACCACCAGGCTGTCCCATCCCCCATATTTCTAAACGGAAAAGCACTCTTTCCCTCTTGTGAGGGAAATTTTGGAAACGCATCAGATCCAAGTTAATGACAGTGGCAACATTTTTTCGTGAAGATTGAAAAACACGAACGCAATATTTCATCTGTGTGAAGAATCTTTTATCTGCAAAAGAAATAGTTGTCTGAGAACCCTATTGATGTTCATTTTCTGTCTATGTGCCTTTAGATGAAGGGTGGGAACTTTTATGATCTTTCAGATTTTGTGTGTGTGCAGGCGTGCCAATGCTTTACCTCCTCTAAAGTCATTATGATGCAGGAGATAAGTATGCAGTAAGATCCTGTGATTTAGGGCAGCTGTCAGTGGGTTGAAGATCATATATTCATGAACATACCCAGTGAGGACCTGAGCTGTACCTGCTCAGTTAGTTGTAGTACCTTTTGGTGTACTCTTTTTTTTTTTCCAACTGTTTTCCATGAGAAATTGCTGAATGTTATCCCCCAGTCTCAGTGGTTGTTGGAGAGCTTTGGGATAAAGATTCTTCAACTTCCTAGCTACCAGTGATATGAGGATTGTTCCGGTTTGTTCTTTTGCTATCTCACCATGAATTTTTCTGTTTATGAGATAATAAGGTACTTGTAATCATATTTTCTTTCCAGTTCCTGAAGACAACAGGAACCCATGTAGAAGTAAGTGGGAGGCAGGCATTAACGAAAGGTGTACAAATTGTCACCCATCCAGTAGTGGGACCAGCTTATCCCCCAACCTGTAACTTAAAGAGCTCAGACCATTCATTGCACTATTCTGTCATCTTGACTTCTGCAATATGCTGATTCCCTCTCCTTTCATCATCTTTAACTGTGATCTATTTTGAAGTGAATGCTGATGATTGTATGATGTAAATTAGTTGAAAAGAACTGCAGCCAATTTTGCGAGAAGTTCATATGTAAATCAAACATTTTGTTTTTACTGCTTTTTTTCAACATCAAATTAGATCATCTGTGTTGTCTTACAGCATAACATTCTGAGTTTAAAGTCCTCTTTAATGGTTTCCTTTTATTGCAAGGGGAATGTCCTCAGAGAATTCATTTCTTTGCAGCTTATCAGCAGGTCTTTGAATTGTGACCAGCATCAAATCAGGGTTTGATTTTTTTTTCTGACTTAGGTGTCAGTAACTGGATATTTGCTTTCATTTCTGATTTGAATTACTCAAGTAGGAATATCTGACATATATGCTGATCAGATATTTGTCTTCTCAAACAATTTGTCCTTGAGTAAAGAGGTAGTGTTCAGACGTGGCCCTATCTCTAAGGAGATTTTACTGTAGTATTTGTTGTTTCAGCTTTGTCGTGAGCCTTCAGTTCTTTCTATTTGAGGGTCTTCATCAAGTGTTGCTCTGGAAATTTTTCACCCTGGGAACTTAGGGCTGTTTCCTGCATTGTGTATGACAGGTCTAGATTTAGAACATGAGCAACTTCCAACTGATCACTCTGTAAAAGTCCTGTGATAAAGACTGAAATCTTCAAAGCTTCAACAAATTAATGTCTAAAGGTTTTTGATGTCCCATTGTTTTTTGATGTCTAATTGTTTTGAAAATCATATTTCTGGTCTGTTGAAACCATCTTCACAGTGTGTTTTTTGAACAGGTCTGATGCTCGGAGGCACAAGGGAGAGGACTCTGATACAGAATCCACCAGATCTTCATCAAAGCACAAGAAGAGCCGACGAAGACGGGACAAAGATGATGATGGGGGTGAAGGGGACGAAACTCCTTCCAAGGCAGATTGAAAAACAGTTCAGATTATGTTCTTGTGCTAGTTCATCATTATGATGCATTATGTGTACAGATTGATGTTGTTTCATTTTCATTGTGTAACATGTTCATGTTCATCATGCTTGAATTGATGAATAGAATTTTGTCATTCCCACCTGAAATTTCTGTCATAAAAGAAAATTATTGTAATGGTTTTGATTTGGGAGGGCATTTTTTTTTAGCTTTTAGGTTTTTTTTGGAGGGGGCCCCATCAAAGAAAAACAAGTGGCATTGTTTATATGAATGTTGATATGCAATTGCATGAACAGAATTTTGGCAGAGAAAGTAAACAGGTGGATTGAATTTTGTGTTCACATGTCTCAGCTTGTGTGTTTATGACTAATGAGTGTATGTGAGTGGATATGCTTACAAAAGATCAGATAATAACATAACAATGACCACATTGTGTCATACATCTTTGTACCTTTTTTCACCTTTAGAGTTACTTGGCAGTGTAATGAAACTGCCATGGAGTGTGTCTGGGGTAAGCCAATGTGAGAGAGCCTGTCCTCCAAGTCCCACACTGCATGCTTGGTGTATTGTGTCATCCATATTATCACACACACACACACTTCTGATATTTCATGCAAACTCAGAAGCACACACTCACACACAGAATGTGACAGACATTCAAGTCCTTCGCATGAGACTATGAACCGAGGTCCCATGTGCGAACGCACGCAGAACATCTTGTGCACACATTAAAACCTGTTCCGCTTTTTGAAAGAGTAGGCCATTGTGTGCCTGTGGGAACAATGACAAAATTTACACAACTGCATACACATAGGGGGTTGTGAAAAAGCACATGAGTTGCTATTCCATTATCATTGAAATAAAAAAAATAGATAAAAATATAAATTACACACACACACATTTCTAATTCAATATGCAAACTCATAAGCATATTCACACTTTAATCAATCAAACATGTACACCATTTGATCCAAAATGCTTTCAACAAGGCATAACGGGGTGAGGGTTTTTTTCCAATAAAACAAAGACATCCAGAATCAGAGGTCTTCTTTGCGACTTCTCTTAACTCACTCGGGACGGCCAATTCTCTCCCTTGCTTTTCCCCTCAGATGAACCATTTGTAATGGTTGGTAAAAAAAAATCATAAAAATATAAAACACATAGTAAGAAAATTAAATTTTCTGAACTTATGTATAACATGCTGGGTTAGTGCATACAAAAAAATTTAAGCTCTCGCTTTAATAAAACGCCGTCGTCGAGACCTAAATCTGATCCCTGCTATTTTGCCTGAGTTTGCTTCTGACTCCATCTTCGACACATATGCAAAAATTCTGGGCGTGTCGGCTACTCTCTACAACTGCGAACAAAGAGCTTGGAACACACGGAATCACCCGACAACGCACTGCATTTGACGTTGGACAGGCTCACGAAGCTATGTTTAGCTGCACGAGTCATAGTATCATGTGGCCGCCACGTGAAAAAATCCCTATAGCGGCGAGTCGTCCAAAACCGTGGCTTTACACTGATCCGCTATAGCGGACAGCCGTCCTCTGAGAATTAATGGTCTGCAGAATATGAAATCTAAATTTTTATAGGTAAAATGACAAATATTAAGATGATTTATTTGCACAAGACTTTTTTTTAAACTGGATGTTGAGTGGACACAAGTTTTTAAAAAATTATTCCACCCCCTCTACCCTGAATATTTGGGTGGTACGCTCATTCATTCCATCACCCTAGGCATTCTTGATACAGAGACACTAACATTTGTTACCTGCTCATGAAAAGAATCAGGTGTTTGAAACACCTCCCCCTCCTCTCTATCCCCTCTCCTTTTCACCCCTTCTTCTCCACTTTTGTTTTCTTGTGCCCATGAAGAAGTGCCAAGTCTTCCACCCTTCCTGATGGTTATCAGTTATCCCATTGAACAGAATGTCATTGTTCCCTCCCTCTGAAAAACTTTCTTTTGCATGATTTGAGCAAAACCCACCAGCTCTACAAAATGGGCCTTTCAGTATCGTTTAAATGTCAAAATCAATAAAGTGATGTCGGTCAATGAATAATGCACTTTTGGTTTTGTTGAATAAAAATTAGCAAAGATTTAAAAAAGTAATAATATGTGAAACAATATGAAAGGCCTTAGGTGACTGTGCAAATGTTGGTCCTGAGGGAAGTGACAGCCCTGAAACGGCATTAATTTTGTGGTTGACAGGGTTGTAAACAAGGTGAAATTAATGTCTGTTGAGTTTGAAAATCCTCAAGTGCTCATTTTTTTACATTTCCAAAAAATGTCAACACTTAAAAGAAACTGATTCAGCATATAAGTAGTAGTATATCTAACTCAAGCAAAAAATAGGCTTCATTATCCACTGGCTTGGGAAAAAAATCATTTTTTTTAAGACCAACAAGCCATCAGTGAAAAAAACCAACTGTTTTTTCCTGTTCAGTTTTAAAGGGAATGAAATAATCATGGAATGATTTCATAGGATGTCATGTATACAACATAATGCATGTCTGTTTAACATATAGGTAGGTATCAAAGCAAACAATCCAAGCAAGCACATTGCAAAAGAAGTTTATCACAAAGACAGAAGTAGACAGCAACATCATATGTACAAGCAGATCACAAGAGAACTCAAAAACTAAGCATATAGTGACTGAACAGCATCACTGAATCAACTCGCCATTTGATATAAAATGACTGGACTGCATCAATGATTTTTTTTAAACACAACTACACACACACTCAATGAACACCATACATTTTTGTTGCATCTTGAACAGGTGGAAAGATCCAAAATGCGGGTATGTGAGAGAACAGAGGTAGATTTGGTGAGGAGCAGGCCAAACCAAAGTTTGGATGGATCAACTCCCAATGTCATTTCTACATCTGTAACCTAAGTTTTGAAGCAATCTTACAAAGTATGTAATCATTACAAATCATGCAGCCAGATCAGAAGCTATGTTGCAATTCTTCACTGCAAAAGTTGATAGTGTTTTGACAAAAATGGCACCTGAAACTGTCAGCCAAATGTTGCCAAAAATGGGGTAATGTATGTTTCTTTTATGCAAACAAATTTATGAGTTTCTTGCTTAAATTCCTACAATATTCAGGATTACCAAGCTTGAATTACTGTACTAGAAGAGCTAGTCTGGTGATGTAAGCCAAGAACTGTCATACTTACCTAGATGCACCGGCCATTGTAGTAAGTTTGTCATTAATTTTCTAATGACATAAAACTTGCCTGTATCAATTCTCTCCCCTTGAAAGTCTTCCTGAGTGCTGTATCAATTCTCTCCTCTTCAAAGTAGTGTTACTTGCAGTCATGAACTTGCCATCAAACAAGAAAATTAAAATACACAATTACAGATAATATCCCCTTTTGACAACAAAGCAAACCTTCCTAAATTTTACCTTTTTTTTCAATAGAAAAACGACTTAACCCTGGCTGAACCTCACACAAGGCATGGTGAGGGTCCAGGAGGCCATAGAAAAAGTAAGTTAAAAACAAACTGCAAACTGGGGGTAAACAATAGAGATAAATTTTATAAACACATGAATATAGGGGGGGGGGGGGGGGGGGGCCTCAAACTGGTACTAAACAAAGGAGAGAAATCATTTTTTTAAATAGAGGCTAAAGAAGACTGGCTGGAGACAAAACACATTGGTGTGCCTTTACTGCATATGCACCTGGCAATGCTACAACAGCTAAGTGTATGTTTGTCCGTCGTGACCGACGATGACCTCCAAAACAGCAGAGGAGGCAGCTGCTGTTTTGGAAACTGGGCAGAAATTTGATTATAGTGGAGATGCCTTGCCCACAGCACATCCCCACTCTCTCGGCCAAGTGGGCATAAGGACAGTCAGCGTTGGAGATGCTCTCCAAAGGCCAACCAGCCCCCAGGGCTGCAGCACATAAGGACTGTGCGAGTCAAGCCTCTTAGTCAGAGAGTCATAGTCGATCACTAAAGACTAAGCTGTAAAGTGGAATTCCATGAGTGGGAAGGAAAGCCACTGGTCATGCAGCCTCTCACCTTGCTGTTGCCCCCAGTGTCAATGGTTTAATCCAGAACTGGGGTGTAAAGCCCAGGCGCTGACGGCGGACAACAACAGCTAAGTAGACCTACAAAAAAAATCAACTTTTACTTTATGTAGCCGGCAAATGGTCTTGCCTTTTGATGATTTTTATTTCAGTCACAGTTTGAAATAGTTTCTGGGAATTGTACACATCCTAAAAGCAGCATGACAATGATAATCATGATGGTGGACAGTTTTTCAGGGCTTTCCTTCCCCTTTATAACGCTTTACATTTGAACACCAACAGCAAAAATGACTATTTCATACTTTATTGTCTTTCGTTCTGCATATGTGTTTGTGAGTGCACAAGTTCTTCTATTCTAAACTACACATTAAATAATCAAATATAGTAATCCACAAAAGCACATCTCAGCTGTAGAACCTGGCAACAGGCATAAGATTTGGAGGGGGAAAGTTGGGTTTTTTTAAAGAGAGAGAGAGAATTATGTGGATATGGCAACCCGTGGTTTAACCATCAAACCATAAAATAAATACATTGCATACATACACAGCTGTTTTGTATAAACAAGGCATTGTATGTACAACTGAACATTTCTTTCCATGATGTTGCTGCTGTATTTGTCACCAAGAAGGCTGACAATGGCAACAACACAACAGTACGCACAGGATAACAGGACAGCTTTTCACAGGTTGACAAATACAAGCAGAAAGAAAGGATTTTTTTTAAAACACACACACAACAACAAAATAAACAGGAAAATAGCATCATGCTGCATGTACTTAGTTCAGACTTCTTTGAGTCTCTCTTCCCATGACAGTCTTTTTTCTCTTTGCATTTGATGTTATGTACCAAGCCAGTATATCTAAAGACGCAGAAAACATACATTGCACAGTGCAGGCCAGAGATATCTACATCCACTGGGGAAAAAGCATTTTGGTTTTTACTTAATCCAGCTAATAAATGTATCATAGATCAATATGACACCATCGGGCATTCTTTGGCTGGCTTATTAGAGTACCATGCATCCTTCAAGACTGCTTTGCATGAATATAGATTCTCTCCCTCTGCAGCCAACATAACCACTGATTTACTTACGTGTGTGTGTGTGTGTGTGCATGCAGATGAGAGTACTTTATATTTCAGTGTACTTGGACCAACTAGTGACATGCGCCAAAACGTTGAGGTAGAAGATCAAACTGATTCTGATTTAAGCTAAATGGTTTAGCTGTTACATGATCTTTTTGACGTTTATTTGCTTACAAGTCTATGTGTGCTTCTGTATGAATGTTTTATGTCCAGGAAGATTTACTAATGTTTACAAAAGTTAACATGCTTGTATATCATAACCACACAGCAAGTCTTCACTATTGTTATAGGAAGTTGGGATCACTCAGATATTTTCCTGTCATTTTTAATGTGCTGGTACCTCGCGCTGGGACTGCACGGCGTAGAGGCGCGTCTCCCGGGTGGCGGATGGGAGATTGCACCATGGACCAACACAGTCTGAGGGAAGGCCACCCTGACAGAAAACCACTGGCCCTCCAAGTAAGGGGGTTGGGCAGAAGGCCAACTACCTACTCCCGGAAACAAAATCAAAAGTTACAGAAACTATAAACATCACTTTCAAGCCTTGTGTGCCTCCTGGCACAGAGAGAATTAAGGTTTAATGTTCTGGTTGCTGACACTTCTTCCATCTCTAACCAAAAAGTAAACAAAATCAGTTTCTAAAACACATAAACTTAAAGCTCGCATGTTCATGGGGTATGAAACACTTCTCAATCTAGTCACATCACATGAGGTCATTAACTGTTTTCAAAACTGTATCTTTTTATTCAGCCACCAGACACAGCCCAAAATTAGAGTCCACTTGGAACTGTTGGGTAGTCACACTTCAGCATAGTTGTATATTGGTGTATAAACAATGAGGCAGCAGTTCCTGTTTTGTGGCCTTGAACAGATGCCATTTTCAATATTGTCGTTTTTGTTATGCAGTCATGATTTGATGATTAATAATAATATTCAATTATTCACAATTTAACATACTATTTAGTGTTGTAAAAGTCACATTGCAGTAACTGGTTTAGATAATGTTTTTAAAAAAATCTTATGTGACTGGAACTGTTTCTGTTCATAAACAAAATGGAAACAAACTCTAGTGATCTTTGTGGTAATTAATTACTTTACTTTTTATCTCTAGCATATTGTTTTATAACCATGAATTACTGATCACTTTTCTTTGAACATCTGTCCCTCATGCAATATCTACTTTTAACCAGGCATATTCTTTGCAACTTAAACTGAAACGCTACTATCCAGGACAAGGCACAACCAGAATGATGGGCGATGCAGTCAGTAGAAAGGCTTCACAACCTGCTTCAACACAAAGTTGTGAGTGTGCAGGAGAAACACAAAAGTCACCATCCAGTGAATCTGACCGGCGCAATACATACATGTGTCCAAACTTCAAACACGTCAATGAACATGTGAGCAAGGCCACAGGAGAAATTCCACACCAGGATCATTGATGGCTTTTCAGCTGCAGTCATCTTTACAACCGCCATTGGGGTCCAAACTACTGGTCATATTTCAACACATAATACCAGCTGACAGGTGTCAAATCTGTTGATGTAGCAGTCTCATATAATTAAGCTTAGAAATTGAATTTTTATGACTTTCCATCTCAAACATTTGTCAGAAGACAAACTGTATGATCGGAACAGTCAGCAATACAGTTTGTGAAAAGCTTTCAACACTTAGGGTCGAGAAGAATTCCCTGCCACACCCAAACACAACCTGGCAGCATCCAGGTGTGTCTAAACTTAGTAACACAACCTGTGAACGCATTCACAATGCTAACAAAGGGAAGTGACTCGGTGCAGTCACCATCACATGGTGACAGACAATCCATTCATCATCTGGGTGATCACTCTTGTTGATCAATGCAGTCCTGGCACCTCTGCAGTCCATTCTCATTGCAGTGCATGCAGCGCAGGGCGAAGAACTCTTCAGTGAAGTTGTTCCTGTGCACAGACCTCTTGCTGCCGTGACAGATCACACATGGCACGAACCGGTAGCCGCCGCATGTGTCACACATTATCCGCACTTGGATTTTCTGTCAACCAAAAAATATTTAACATTGAATTTATCTCCATGGTATGTTATAGAATTAAAGCCTTCAGGATATTCCAACTGAATGATACAATCATATAAAGCAACTTTTTTCTCCTGCATAATGTGGCTATGCACATTTGACAGCATGAATATTTGCACAAAGACTGTTATCACAAACATAAATGCCTCTCTCTCTCTCTCTCATCTCTCTCTCTCTCACTCTCATCCTCAATCCACTCTCGCTCTCTCTCTCTCTCTCTCTCTGTAAACCATCAATCTGAGCAAATTTACAAAACGGTCCTAACAAATAGTAGGCTTACAGTTGCTAATTATGCAAAGAAACTCAATCAATATCAAATCATAACACATGCTACTAAATGAACCTGCGCACGCGCGCACACACACACACACACCACACACCTCTCTCTCTCTCTCTCTCTCTCTCTCTCTCTCTCTCTCTCTCTCTCTCTCGAAACAAATATTCATTCAACGAACAACCAAAATACACCCCAAAACTCACAGGGAAAGCCTCCAGTATTTTCCTCAGCTCGCCACTCTCGTTCAGTTTCTCCAGATCACCCGCACCCTGTACATGAAAAAGATTATCCCGTTTTCATGTATAAAACCAAGAGCATACCATCAATGATGCATATCGAGCAAACTCGGGATTTATTTATAAACCTTCCATTTTGTGTACGGTAACCACATCCCGAAGATAAGTCGTTGGATGTGAACGAATTTTATGGTTACTGATGCGTAACTCTTCGGGCAGGTACCGAGCTGTTGTGTGTCAGTCATCACATAATTAAGTCTGTCTTCAACCATTCGGCGCCCTCCCTGGACTAGCTAAGTGTCACACACACACACACACACACACACGAGATAAACCCCTTTGACACACACCACACACACACACACACACACACGAGATAAACCCCTTTGAAACACACACATACACACACACACACACACATCCCAAGGTAACCTCTTCCCACACACACACACACACACACACACTCACCCCAAGATGCACTCCATCGATAAAAACTTGAGGCAGAGGCAGGTCGTGGTCGGAGTCCACGCGCTGCCTGAGGCCCTTCTGGTGGTCGGCGTTCATGTACAGGTCTCGCTGCTGGAAGCGAACCATGTGGTACTGCAGGATGTTGCGCGTGGCCTTGCACCGCTCCGCCGTCTCCCTCACCACCAACATGGAGGTGGCGTACACCACGATCTTCCCCTTCTCCACTTCCCGGTAGTTCGTCTGTTCGGGAAAAGAGAGAGAGAGAGAGAACTCAGAACTCAGAAATTTAATGTATCTCAGCCTTAGGCCATAATACATGGTTGGCGTAGAAGAAATTGACAATGCCACAGAGAGAGAGAGAGAGAGAGAGAGAGAGAGAGAGAGAGAGAGAGAGAGAGAGAGAGAGAGAGGAGAGAGAGAGAGAGAGAGAATGAATGAATCTTTATTTTTCAAGGGTAACAGAATAAGCATGCATATACTTTTTTTCGGTATGGAGATTCTGGCTGTCTTTGTCATAGGTGTGTCTTGGGCAAATCAAACCTGGCGGAGCCCATCCCTCTCCAGGTCGGATTTTTTGGTTGGGTTTACTCCCCACATGTGGCAGGTGGTACTGGGTTACATGGTTACCAGTAGCAGAGGGATTCTCTGACCTGACCTCGCCCGGGTTACCAAGGACCGCGCCTTCTGTTGCTCATCAGGACAGATGTCGAAAGTATGCTACTGATGTAAAACGCAGCAAAATTCGTGCCAGACACACCATCATTGGCACATGGAATGTACGAACACTAAGAGCTGCAGGCAAAGTGGAAGAACTGACACATGAGATGTCCAGATATCATTGGCACATCCTTGGGCTCTGCGAAGTCAGGTGGAAAAACATGGGAGAAACAACGACCCAGGAAGACCACAAATTATACTACAGTGGAAAACAGGATAAACATGAACACGGCGTGGGTTTCTCGTTCACAAAGACACCGTGAACACCGTCATGAGCTGTCAGCCTGTGTCCAGCAGACTTATTACCATCCGCCTGAGAGCAACCCCCTTTAACATAACTATAGTACAGGCATACGCCCCTACATCAGACTGCACAGATGAAGCCGTAGAAGAATTTTATGACCAGCTACAAGAGGTTCTGAATCAAACACCCAAGAAAGACATCCTCGTTGTGCAAGGCGACTGGAACGCCAAGGTAGGAGAAGATGCATGGAAAGACTGGGAGGGCGTTTGTGGGCCACATTGTAATAACCAATCAAATGAAAGAGGCTTGAGACTCCTGGAGTTTGCCAGTAACAACCACCTCCAGCTAGTGAATACACTTGGCCCACACAAGAAATCCAGAAAATGGACATGGCATAGCCCAAATGGAGAACACCACAACCAAATAGATTACATCATGGTGAAAAGACGGTTTCAGTCTAGCGTTAACATCGCACAGACACGAAGTTTTCCAGGAGCAGACATAGGGAGTGATCATGATCTTGTGATGATGACTTTCCGACTACGTCTAAAGAAAATCCACAAGCGGAACAACATCAGGATCAAATTTGACCTCGAGAAGCTGAAGGACCCAGAGGTATTAGAAATTTTTCAAGCAAGGATAGGTGGAAAGTTTGCAGCACTCACTGTGATAGACTCAGACATAGATACACTGACGAATAGTTTCAATACAGCAGTGACTGAAACAGCAAACGAGCTTCTTGGCAAACGCCGACCAGTCAAAAAACCATGGGTCACACCTAACATCCTACAACTATGCGACAAGCGTAGAGAGTTGAAGAAAAAGAAAAATGAAACAAAAGAAAGAGCAGAACAATATAGGGCAGTCAACAAAAGAATCAGGAAGTCCATGACGGAGGCAAAAGAGAAATGGATCGGTGAACAGTGCCAAGACATTGAAGAGAACATCAAGAAAAGCAATAGCAAGAAAGCATATCAGCTGGTGAAAGACCTGACTAGCACGAAACAGAGAAAAGGTTTAACAATCCAAGACAAAAATGGGAAGTGTCTCACTGACGACCAGGATATTCTGAACAGATGGACAGAATACTGCTCCGACCTGTATAACTATAGAACCGCAGGAGATCCAGAAGTCCTTAATGTACCCGAAAGCAAAGACACAGACAGTCACCCTATCCTCCGAGAAGAAGTGGAAACAGCAGTCAGATCGCTGAAAAAGGGGAAATCAGCAGGGGCTGACAACATTCCAGCTGAGTTGGTCCAAGCTGGAGGGGAAGCCATGATCAGCGCCCTACTAAGAATCTGCAACAAGATCTGGCAGACAGGAAAATGGCCAACACCATGGACGCAGTCGCTCATCATCACCCTCCCCAAGAAAGGAAATCTACAACAATGCCATAATTACCGCACAATCAGCCTCATATGTCACCCAAGCAAGGTCATGCTGCAGATAATATTGAATAGACTGAAGCCACAAGCAGAGACCATCATTGCTGAGGAACAAGCAGGTTTCCGAGCAGGGCGCAGCACAACAGAACAGATATTCAACCTCAGAATACTATGTGAGCGGTACCTTCAACATCAACAAGACCTATACCACGTATTTATCGATTTTAAGAAGGCATTTGACAGGGTGTGGCATGCAGCTTTGTGGGCAACCATGAACTTGTACAGCATCAATGCAAACCTGATCAGAGTCATCAAACAGCTGTACAGGGAGGCCACCAGTGCAGTGTACTACAACAACAACATTGGAGAATGGTTTCGAACAACAGTTGGAGTAAGGCAGGGCTGTCTACTCTCACCCACCCTTTTCAACATCTTCCTTGAGAGAATCATGGCTGATGCACTGGAACATCATGAAGGATCAGTCAGCATTGGTGGCAGAACGATCACAAACCTCCGCTCGCAGATGACATTGATGGAATAGCAGGATCAGAAAAAGAGCTTGCCAGCCTAACAGAACACTTGGATAAGGCCTCCAAAACATACGGCATGGAAATCAGTGCAGAGAAGACCAAACTGATGACTAATAACACCAACGGCATTAGCACTGATATCAGGGTTAATGACCAGAAGCTGGAAACAGTTCAAAGCTTCAAGTACCTGGGAGCCATTGTATCCGACCAGGGATCCAAGCCAGAAGTAGTATGCAGGACTGCACAGACAATAACAGCTTTGTCAAAACTAAACACCATCTGGAGAGATAAGAATATCTCACTTATCTCCAAGATCAGACTAATGCGCTCCCTTGTCATATCCATATTTCTGTATGCCTGTGAATCATGGACCCTGACTGCAGATTTGGAGAGGAGAGTACAGGCAGTGGAGATGAGATGCTTTCGGAGACTCCTTGGCATCTCCTACAAAGACCACATAAGCAACGAAAGCGTGCATAACAGAATCCAGCAAACCATTGGACCCTATGAGAACCTTCTAACGATCGTGAAAAAGCGTAAACTTAAGTGGTATGGGCATGTCACAAGATCCCAAGGAATTACAAAGACAGTTTTGCAAGGCACTGTCCAAGGAGGAAGAAGAAGAGGCAGACCAAGGAAGAGCTGGGAGGATAACATCAGTGAATGGACAGGCCTAGAACTCAACAAAACCCTGAGAAAGGCAGAACAGAGAGAAGAATGGAGGGAACTGGTTGCTGAGTCTTTGAGGGTGCCCCCACGGTCGTCAGACTACGGGACAGATAGATAGATAGATAGATAGATAGATACTTTTTTTCATCCGGCCCTTGCCCTGATTAGGGACTATCAACAAAACGTAAAAAATCTTACTACAACAACGACAAAAAAAACTTACATTATATAATCCCGAGAGAGAGAGAGAGAGAGAGAGAGAGTAGAAGAGGACTGTATAGTTAGTTGTATGGTCTGCTTTAGCATGGAGGTGAAGTAACTGATAGTTAAAGCGCAAGTCTGACAGGAGGAGGAGTGTGGGCAGACTGACGAAACAAATATAGATAAATGACGATAACTAATTCAGTTTGTAAACTGGGGACAAGGGTAGCTCGCTTTCCCCCAGCCAATGTTAAGCAGCGTCCAGCGTGGTTACCACTTGCATGGGTGACCGTTTGCGCGCCTTGGCTTAAGTACAGTTCCCCAGTTCACCCAGCTGTAAATGGGTACCTGCCCTCTTTAGGGTCAGGGAAGGTAAAGCTGCGAGGGAGAGGAGATAGGCGCCGCCCTCAATATGCTTGCCCCTACGGAAGCTGAGGTCTCTGATGCCTCGCTCCCTTTTAACCTTATAGATTATGGGACACCTTTACCTTTACTTTAAACTGTTGGAAACATAAATTCTGACTGGGAAACAGTATACAACAAATATGAAAGAAATAGTTTTAATACGTATTTTCTGTATCAATGGTTAGCAGCATGGAAACAATATGCTGACAGCTAAGAATGAAACTGTATCCTAAGGCCAACACTGTCCATTTCGCTGAGTTCAAAACAGTACACCACCAAAAGGCTTTTATACACCACCTAGGATTTAACTACCAGCCAACTTGCCCTGCTTTCCATCCAAAGTTTATGTAATGATTTGTGTGATTTAATGAACTGACACTTCTCCCTTTGATCTGCTCAAGGCAAACCATACGAAGTAGTAATCTTTCCAGTTGAATTGATTTAAATAATACTTTGAAATTATCAGGATAATTCCGATATGTAGCCTAGAGGGGAAATATATATTTTAAAATTGTGGCAACCTACTCTCGCGGGAGGGTAACCCAAATTTTCCTCAGAAAAACTGGTCATGAGTAAAGATGGTACATACTACACTTTAAAAAACCGATATAAAACAATACAACACAGTACAATACCATGTGCAAATGTGCATGCATGCACACGTGTATCAGTATGCTCGGGTTTTCGTTTGTTTTTGTACACTAGCACGCTTGTTTGCCTAGTAATAGAGAGAGTGAGAGAGAGAGAGAGGAGAGAAGAGAGAGAGAGAGAGAGAGAGAGAGAGAGAGGAGAGAGAGAGAGAGAGAGAGAGAGAGAGAGAGAGAGAGAGAATGATCTTTTTAATGAATGATCTTTATTTTTCAAGGGTCACAGATAAGCATTCACATACTTTTCCCATCCGGCCCTTGCCCTTATTAGGGACTATCCAAACAAAGCAAACGAAAAGGGAAAAAAACAACAACAAAATCCAACAGCAATGAGTGAGAGAGAGAGAGGCAGAAACAGAGAGACACTGAGAGACAGAGAGAGAGAGAGAGAGAGAGACAGAGACAGAGACAGAGACAGAGAGAGATCCACAGTGAAAAAAAACAAACAAATGTGATAAATCACCCGTCTAATCAGCAAACAGCAACTCATCACCTAGCAGCTGCACAGGAAACCAGATTTGTTTGCTCATCCATTGTCCGAGCTTTCTCCTCCTCCTCCTCCCATAACAACGGATCCATACCCCGAATCTATTATCTGTTGTTTTTGGCTGTCAGCCGCACCTTGACACCTTATTCATTTACCTGCTGACACTGAGTCAACAGCACACGCACATACACTGACACAAAAAGCAACAACAGTCAGCTCCCGTATTGCTCTCTAAAAGGTTGTCAGCCAGGTCACACTAACACTGCTGTGTCAGCACCTACACAACAACATCAGGGTGGCTGCTTTTGTTGTTATGTGTGTTTTATTTTTATTTATTTATTCTTATCGAGGATAATGGAATAAGCACTCATGTGCTTCTCTACATCCAGTCCCCGTGTGTATGCGGTTTTGTAAATGTCATCTGTTCCCACCGGCACACAATGGCCCACTCTTTCGAAAAGCGGAACAGGATTTAAAGTGGGCAAGATGTTCTGCATGCGTTCGCACACAGGGCCTCGGTTTATAGTCTCATCCGAAGGACTTTGACATTCAGTTGTGTGTATGTGTGTGTGATATAGATAGATAGATAGATAGATAGATAGATAGATAGATAGATAGATAGATAGATAGATAGATAGATAGATAGATAGATAGATAGATGGATGGATGGATGGATGGATGGATGGATGGATGGATGGATGGATGGATAGAAAGACAGGTAGACACACAGAAAGACAGACAGATATCTGTATGTATGCATGCGTGCTTGTAATAGAGAGAGATACTTCCATAGTCTGTTTTATTGTATCTTTCAATTCCCAGGAACAAAAAGTATACATGGGTACATGTAGCCAAACAAGCCCATACATTCTCCTGGTGACACATTTATGATACATGGACTGCACTGGTGGTCTATGCTTTCTGTACCTCTATGTGTGTCTGCTGTGTGAAGTGATTTACTTTTTTCTCTGTCTCTACCTCACTCTTATCAACAGTGATAATAATGCCTGGAATTTATACAGCCCTACGTCTTGTGAAAAACAAATCAAAGCCTTTGCATTCAAATTGTTCACACCCCATGGGGTTGTCATATTGGCTCAAATAATTGCATTGCAGTGTTTAGCATTAGGGAATGATTTCAGTTAAACGTTCTTTTGCAGTTTATCAGATAGTTTGGTAGCCTGGAGACTTAATCATCTGTGTTCTATAGGACACAGAAGGCCCACGGTTCAATCTGGTCTGATTGAAGTTGGATTTGTTTGTCCTGTTCCACAAAACCTTAAAGATTTAATCTCGGTACTAGTCTTTTCAATAAGACTTATACAATGTGCCAAATGTAACGCACATTTTGTGTACGTAAAAGAACCTAACTAGATACCTATCAAAACCAAAAATTAATTTTATTATAAATGGTCTACTCTCTGTCACAAGAAAACAAGTATACACATGGGTACTTTCTTTAATTTAACGTCTGTTCACTCAAGGTGATATTAGACAAAAGATAGTGTTACAATATATACAGAACGTGTGTGTGTGAGTATGTGTGTGTGTGTGTGTGTGTGTGTGTGTGTGTGTGTGTGTGTGTGTGTGTGTGTGTGTGTGTGTGTGGTGTGTGTGTGCATACGTGCGTGTGTGTGTGTGTGTGTGTGTGTGTGTGTGTGTGTGTGTGTGTGTGTGTGTGTGTGTGTGTGTGTGTGTGTGTGTGTGCGTGTATGTGTGTGTGTGTGTGTGCGTGTATGTGTGTGTGTGTGTGTGTGTGTGTGTGTGTGTGTGTGTGTGTGTGTGTGTTTACCTATTAGTGTCTGTGCACGAGATAAAAGAAGAAAAAAAATACAAAGAAATTATGGGAGGGACGGGGGTGAGGGGGGCATTGAAATAGCTTAAACTGCAGCAAGAACAATTACAAAAGTTTTCCAACAGGGCTTTTAACTAAACAACTAACTATCTCCAACATAACCACATTATCGCCCCTGTGTGTGCACGTACATGCCAACACACACACACACACACACGCGCACATAAAAGTGCGCGCACACACACACGTACATGCACACACACGCGCGTGCGTGTGCATACATACACACACATACATACATACACAAGCACGCACGCGCACATACACACACACATATACAGAGGGATGGCAGAAGAATGATCAGGGCTTATGAACAAATAATCACCAAACAATATCTTGTGGCAAAATCTCTAAACACTGCACCAGCATAAAGACCCGGAGAAGTTTACTCATCTATTGTTCTCTCCATCCAATGCATCAGCTGATCTCAAGGGTTCATGCAGTGTCAATCTGAAACTATTACCTGCTGTTTTGTCAGCCAGCCACACCTTGACACCCTATTTATTCACCTGCTGACACTGAGTCAACAGCACACCCACATACACTGACGCAAAAAGCAACAACAGTCAGCTCCCACATATGTCACGAAGGTTGTCCCATCACAAACACACACAGCTGATTCAGCATGAAACATAACGACAAAAGGTTACGTTATTTCGCTTCCTTTGTTTTTGCCAATGAAATCTCAAAGATGCATGGTTTGTAGCTTGTATGCTGTTTGGACGTCAAGCACGTGCGTGCACATACGTACACACACACACACACACACACACACACACACACACACACACACACACACACACACACACACACACACACACAAACAAGCATGCAAGAGAATATACTCAGATGCCTCTGAAACACACACACGCACACAATGGCACACGCACACAAACATAATGAAACACACACACACACACACTCGCGCGCGCACACACGCACACAGACACACACACGCACGTGTGCGCACACGCAAAACACACACAGGCATGTGCAGACCTCAGCATGGACACAAAATGTGGGGATGCTTGCGCACCCAAGCGTAAACAAGACGCAGGTACTTTTTTTTTCTTTTTACTGCGACTGTCACTTTTCGCCCACTGAGAACAGAAGGACTACAGACAGTGCTTTCAGGAGAAGAGTCACACGCCCTGCTGGTGTCTGACAGGTTTATGTTTTATGGACCACACTGCTGGTTTATGCTTTCTTTGCCTCCATGTCAGCTGCTTGTGTGCTGTGGTTTACTGTTCGTACGTCTCTACCACACTCTTTTTCTCTCTCTCTCTTTTCGTTCCTCCTCGGCTAGAGCTCTGAGGTTTATCAATGCTGAGATTTTGCCTATGCGGGATGCTTGTACCCACCATTAAGGTGGTCGCTTTCCCACTTCCGGATAATGCTTAAACGCCACACCGACGTGCATGCATTATTTTTTAATGTAATCAGTTCCTACCTGCACGCAATAGCCTACTCTTCCGAAAGGTGGAACGGGTTATAATAAGTGCACAAGATATTCTGTGTGCGTTCTCACACAGGATCTCGGTTTATAATCTCATCTGAAGGACTTTCAGATGAGTGAAGGCGATATTGGTCTTAACTCCAGGGAGAAAATCCCCTCGAACGGGTGCCTCGGTGGTGGCCCGAATCCAGGCCAACAGATCGCCAGCTTTACGCTCTAACCACTAGGCTACCCTCCCCCCTCTACTGCTCTTATTTCTAATGTGCTCCTTTCCAAACCTATGGATTGGCTTGTGGTTTGGAATGTTTATGATCAAAC
>CM054141.1:61779621-61784621 GCA_028751875.1 Rapana venosa
TGTGTGTGTGTTTGTGTGGTGTGTGGTGTGGTGTGTGTGTGTGTGTGTGTTGTGGTGTTGTGTGTGTTGTGTGTTGTGTGTGTGTGTTTGTGTGTGTGTGTGTGTTGCGTAGTGTGGGTTGTGGTCTTGTTTTTTGTTTTGTGGTGTTTGTCTTTTTCTGTGTGGTGTGTGTGTTGTTGTTGTGTTGGTCGTGTGTTTGTCTTTTTGTTTGGTGTTTCTGTGTGCGGGGCGACATGACGTAATCGTGACATGTGTCAACTAATGTTTTTTTTGGTTCACGTGCGTAATTGTGTGTGTGTGTGTTGTGGTGTGTTGTGGTGTGTGTGTGTTTACCAGTCAGCCACCAGACACACTGAAGTATCATCCACCAACAGACATGGTACCTAGCCACCATCCACCCTCCTTTCTAGCTTATTGGCATATAGACGTATCATCTGCCTCAACGGCTGCCATGAACCACGCACATTTCTTATATTAAATAGATCAGTCACGGCTGTTCAGCGGACATCATGATGATGACAATATAGATCAGCCACTGCCAGGCTCCCTGCCAAAGCCAGCAGGCACCATGCATGCAGCGCGCGGTTGTCATGGTGACACGCGCTGGCTGCACACTCCAGACAAGAGTGATAATGAAACGTTGATGGGTTTTGCCTACAGTGTGAATAGTAATCGGAAGAGCCTTTGCCGTTGAAAATGAAAATAGGAAAGACAGGTGAGGGGTGGGGGATAGAGAAGAAGAAGAAGAATGATAATAATGATAATGATGACGATGATGATGATGATGATGATGATGATTACGACGATAATGATGATGATGATAACAGCAAAGGAAAAATAAAACAAATACAAAAACATAAAGGCAAGGAAAGGCAAGCCAGGTGTGTATGTGTGTGTATGGGTAAAATAGGTGACTGAGAATGCACAAGGGACAAAATTATGTGTTTGTGTAAAACATGCATGACAATTTTAGGGCATACAGCTTCCTTTGCACTTTCATCAAATCTTGACAAAAGTTTTTGTTTGAAAATATGAAGGCTTGTGGAAATTTCCCTCTAAAAGCGATATTTCTTAGTTACACAAAATTCTGATGCAATAAAATGATGGTCTTAGCCTCTTGTACCTTCACTATGTTCTCTCTCTCTCTCTCTTCTCTCTCTCTCTCTCTCTCTCTCTCTCTCTCTCTCTCTCCGTCTCTCTCTCTCTCTTGTTTGTTTTCATGACATATCCCTAATTAGGGCAGTGATGTATGTGTCTGTCCAATTGCTGGTCGTAAAAAGCATACTACTACAAGAAATCATAACATCAGTTGCTCTGGATATAAATTCTTCTGTAAGACTTCTGTAATAAGTTGTGGTTTATATATATAGAGAGAGTATGTGTGTTTACGTGCGTGCGTGCGTGCGTGCGTGCGTGCGTGCGTGCGGTGTGTATGTGTGCGTGTGTGTGTGTGTGTGTGTGTGTGTGTGTGTGTGTGTGTGTGTGGTGTGTGGTGTGTGTGTGTGTGTGTGTGTGTGTGTGTGGGGTGTGCGCGTGTGTGTTGTGTGTGTGTGTTGGTGTGACTGCGGGCGTATCTGTATCTGTATCACCAAGTAGTGAAAGGACATTGAACAAAACAAAACACTGTCCGACTGTCAGTCAGTCAGTTCTCTCTCTCTCTCTCTCTCTCTCTCTCTCTCTCTCTCTCTCTCTCTCTCTTCTCTCTCTCTCTCTCTCTCTCCTTTCATCAATGGATGGTCTAATATAGCATTCTAGAATGTTCTTTTCATTATTTTAGTTATTGCTTATTGGTTCCTATTGTTCACCCTTGTTATTACTTTGTGTTCATTTTGAAACTGAGTTTACGTCAGAGCTTTAAGTCGTATCCGTTCATAGAGAGCTCATTTTTGGGTTTTTTTGGTTTCATTACGTTAAATGCATCATGTGATTTTTCTTGTATTTATTTGTATTTACAAAAGAAAGTCGTGTATAACCCCCCTTGTCAATAGGCCACTTTGGGCAATGACAATAAATTGGTCAAAGCGTCTCTCTCTCTCTCTCTCTCTCTCTCTCTCTCTCTCTCTCTCTCTCTCTCTCTCTCTCCATTTCTCTGCATGAGTGAATGCCTACCACCTATCGAGTGATCAATCGACAGGTCCTGTTAACATAGTCACTGAGTGCTGGGAATGCTAATAAAATGGAACAACCCCACCCACAGGGAGCAAAACATCCACCTTGTGAATGATTCAGGGGTGTACAGAGCTTGCTTCAGTGCTCAATGTGCAAAAAATAAATGACCATTAACTCTGTTGTTTTGGGGTTTTTGGGGTTTTTTTACAGAGTGTTGTCTTTGTTCTTGGCTTTCAGAATAATCCGTGATAATGTTTATTTGGCTGGTTGTTAAAAAAAATATTATGTACTCACTATAGTTGTTATTGAGAGAGAAAGAATGACAATGACACATTCTTTTATTTCGAGAATAATGCATAAGCACCCATGTGCTTTTTTACATCCAGTTCCAGAGAGAGAGAGAGAGAGAGGAGAGAGAGGAGAGAGAGAGAGAGAGAGAGAGAGAGAGAGAGAGAGAGAGAGAGAGGGAGGGAGAGAGAGAGACAATAACAAATTCTTTTATTTCGAGGATAATGAATAAGCACTCATGTGCTTTTTTACATCCAGTCCCCGTCCGTAGGGATACATCTTAATAATAACCCATACTTATACTCTCACACAGTAAAAAACAAGGGAAATAACCCTTTAAGCAACCCCCCCCCCCTCTGAGAGAGAGAGAGGGAGAGAGAGAGAGGAGAGAGAGAGAGGAGCATGTGTGTGTGCGTGTGTGTGTGTTTGTCTGTGTGGTTGATAGAGAGGGTATGGAGAGACAGACAAGGGACGGGGGGGGGGGGGGGGGGGGGGGGGGGGGGGGGGGGAGGCTCTTGATCGATTCCTGAAGTGTTGAGACTGAGACTAGAGCCATTAGCAGTTATAAGCCCTCGTCAAAAAGAGTCACGAGTTCACTAGCCATCCCTTAGTCAGCCCACAGTGCCAACAGCGTGGGAGTCTTCACCACAGGTCATTGTCCTCACAACCATTCAATACTGCTCCGTGCACATCGTTTTACGGATATTTATTACAATCATTCAATACTGCTCTGTGCACATCGTTTTACTGAATTATTACAACCATTCAATATTGCTCTGTGCACATCGTCTTACTTAACTTTTCATATATAGATTTATTACAACCATGCAATATTGCTCTGTGCACATCGTCTTACTGAACTTTTCATATATAGATTGATTACAGCCATTCAATATTGCTCTGTGCACATCGTCTTACTGAACTTTTCATGTATAGATTGATTACAGCCATTCAATATTGCTCTGTGCACATCGTCTTACTGAACTTTTCATGTATAGATTTATTACAGCCATTCAATATTGCTCTGTGCATATCGTTTTTACCAAACTTTTCATGTATAGACTTATTTCACACCTTTGTTGCAGGACAGTTTGTTGGTTTGCATGGTGAATTCGTAGGACTATATAGTTTTTAACTGGTGTTTGCTTTGCTATTAATTCTTTCTATTTTGTAAGGGTTGCCCCAGCAAGATCTGCCAACTAAGACCTGGTAATAATGGAAACCGGGAGTCTAGCAGAAAAAGAAAACCAATAATTATTGCCACCATCGCCAGCAACCTCCCCAAAAATAAATCACAACGGTAAGGTAACTGGCGCCGAACAATGGTGATTGACCTTTGACGACTCAAGGACAAACGTTGAAGTAGCGCTAGAAGACTGGCTGAAGACAGAACACAGAGGACTGCCTTGACTGCCTCATGCCTCCTGCGACACTGAAGCCGATGAGGAGAAGGATGGGGGTAAGAAGGGAGGCGGGGGGAGCGGGGGGAGAAATGACTGAGGTGTTGATACATGTACCCCAGTACATTTCCACTCTCTTTTTCTAGTCTTAATTCACCTAACTAGATATAGGCCAATTACGCCACCGTTCTTCAGTAACTCCATTCTGTAAAAGCGAGTAGGCGGTTTCTTGACCAAGTAGCTCTCGGCCGACAATGTTGTTCGCAGTAGGGGGCAGTGAAGATTTGAATAGACAATTCAGTAGCAATGGTCTTCCTCCTTACATACCGGTTTTTCGCTAACGAGTACTCACAGCTGGGTCTACGAGCCAGGTAAGCCGACTGTCAGCAGACCAGACAGCCAAGACAAACATTTGCTCGTTCAGTTGTTGACATTTTACGCCTACCATCAGGTCGCTAGTTTGCAAAGGTCAGGCTCTCTTTTTCCCTGCATGTTCGCAAACATTGCGCGCGAGTGCTCTCTTTCTTTAATAGGTCGTGCCGACACACACTGAAAGGGAGATGGAGGTAGTGGGAGGGGGAGGGGGCATCCCCTAAAGTGCCTTTGTAGGCCCCTTCCCTCCCTTACCCTCCCTCATTTACAACAGAAGCAACAACAAAAAAGAACAAAAATACCAAAGCAACTACCAGGGACAAGAGAGAGAGGGGGTGGGGTGGGGAACAAGAGAGAGAGAGCGGGGAGGGAGAGAGAGAGAGAGAGAGAGAGAGAGAGAGAGAGAGAGAGAGTACACAAAAACAGTCCAGGCTCTGAATTTCTTTACTTCCCATTAAACGTAAAACACACAACAACAGCCAAGCTGTACCGTCTTACTCTGTCTTCAAGTTAACTTTAGGTTTTCAGGCTTACCCGTTACATTTTCCACCCGAATGACATATTCATAAACTTCTCGTCGACAATGCTTATCTATAACGCTGTCGTTACAAAGCTGTCCCTTCTTGTCGAGTCTCTTTCTTTTCTTGGAGAGAGGGGGATGGAGGTTACCTGCTTTAACCATGTAGACTCAGTAGCGCAGTCACACTTGCAGTCCTGTAACGAATGTTCAGAGTGTTTTGCTAGCTACCAAGCAGACCATGAAAGATAATGCTGTTGAGTTCTTAGGTCTTAGCTGTTTCTTACGCACACTTCGAAATTTGTAAAGGCACT
>CM054141.1:61789621-61792121 GCA_028751875.1 Rapana venosa
AAACCATACAAATCACAAAGTGTGTGTGTGTGTGTGTGTGTCAAAGTCAAAGTCAAAGTCAAAGTCAAACTTTTATTTTCAGATGGTACATTGAATAAGCAGTGCATTTGCTTTTTTTCATCAAGCCATCTATCTAAAGAAAGAAAAAAAGCGAGAAAAAAAAAAGATAATGTATATGCAGACATAGAATTAAAAAAAAACCTAATCTATGGTAAACTATACAAATCAAACAAAAAAACCAATAACATATGCATATGTGGAATTAGAATAAAACAAAAAACCCAGAAAAATATGAGACCATACAATTCAAATAATTCAAAAATCTTGAATAAAAATACCCGTCATAACACAAACAAACAAGCAACAATAAAAAACCAAACCAAAACAAACAAAGAAGACAAAACAGAATAAAAATATAAAAAAACCACACCAACTGCTTCCCTCCCCCCCCCCCTCTCACACACACATGTACACACAAACCTTCAACCATACAAACAACTGAATAAAACAACAACAAAAGGATGAATCAACAAGGACAACCACAACAAGGAAATAAACAATCAAACAAACACAAATATACATACACAGCAACAACAGCGACAATAACTAACATAGGACAAGAATAACAGCCAAGACAAATGAAGAACAATATAGAACTAACAAAAGACGAGAAAAAGAGTCCAAAATATCCCCTGCCCCTCCCCAAGAAAACCACCCTAAACCCAAAACAAACAAAAGGCAAAATAAACCAGAATCCCACCCCCACCACTACCAACAATAACAACAACAACCAAAATTAATGGATATAAACAGAGAAAACTGATGTATCATTTAAACACTTACATACACATACACATACACATCCTCACCCATATCCCCTTTACCACATAATATACTCATATATAAGAAAAACAAGAATAACCAACAGCTATTGGATTCAGAGCAAAGAAGTATAACAAAGACATCCATTTCCTCCCTTTCCCCGGGTCATATACACACATGTATATGTGCTTTTTGGTTTGAGGCAGAGCAACGTTGTGTGTGTGTGTGTGTGTGTGGTGTGTGTGTGTGTGTGTGTGTGTGTGTGTGTGTGTGTGTGTGTGTGTGTGTGTGTGTGTGTGTGTGTGTGTGTGTGATGTGCTGATGAGTATTTAAATCAATTTAAATCAATCAACTATTCCTAACGTGGGTGTTGTTTTTTTAAATTTTCAAATAATTATGTCACTTTCTCTGACAGACAAGCAGACTGGCATGCCGACAGACAGAAACAGAGACAGAAACGGAAAAAAGGAAGGATGACGATGAGGAGGATAGAAAGAATACTTGTAAAATCAGTCTGATAGAAACCAACCAAAAACTAAAACAAGGAAGGATGAGGATGTTGAAGAGAGAAAGAATCCAATACACGCAAAACTTGTCTGATACCATCTCTTATAACTTGCATAACTTGTTTTCATTCACGGTCAAGAAATCGGAAGAGCGATCAAAGGCTGGAACACGCATTTTAAAGTAGCAATACTCGCGAACAGAAAGCTTCAATGAATAATTAACACAATGTGTGTCTACTTTCAACAGAATCACTATCACTTTGGCCATGACTCTTGTTGCAATGAAGTGCGCAACCTGGCGGATCTGACTGGTTTTCTGATCCACAAAGTGCTGCTGACACGATTTACGGGAACTTCAACGTGCATGCTATAATTATTTGATCTTATGTTCTGCATGCGTTTTCTCACAAGGCAGATTAAGATGCTGACAGATCACCAGCCGTCGTGGTACATCACTTAGCGCCTTGGGTTCCGTTCTGAAAAGTCCACGGTTCGAATCCCAGAAGAGTCACTGCATTTATTTCAGATCCAGCCAGTTCCTGTCTATAGTATGTTTTCTGTGAACTTATATGACCACATAGTTGAATTTCATCCAATTTATACATGTAGTTTTGACAGCGTTGCTCAAACCTTCTTGACTAGCACTGCAGGTGTCTGTATCTCTCGGGTCAGGTTGACGCAAGGAAGCGCGGAGTGCAGCCCTGTCAAGAACCCTCAGAGCTGGAGCATCGTCGTTACATCATTTTTACTTTCATTCATCGTTGTACAAAAACAAAAACTATATATATATATATATTTATATATATATATATATATGTATGTATGTATATATTTATGTATATATATATATGTTTCTGATTTGGTAGGTGGATCGGTGGTCTAGAGGTAACGCGCCTGTCTAGAAAGCGAAAAGTCCGGGTCTGAAGTGTGCGGCGGTTCGTACCCCGTTTAGACCGGAAATTTTTCCCCCATCCATTAGACCATGAGTGGTGGTCTGGGCGCTAGTCTTTCGGATGAGACGATAAACCGAGGTCCCGTGTGTTACACGTAATTATTTAGCGCACGTAAAAAAACCCACGGCAACAAGAGAGTTGTCCCTGGCAAAATTCTTAGAAAAAAGCCACTCTGATAGGGAAACAAATACAGCTACAGAAAAAAAAAAAAAAAAAAAA
>CM054141.1:61804621-61809621 GCA_028751875.1 Rapana venosa
GTGTGTGTGTGTGTGTGTGTGTGTGTGTGTGTGTGTGTGTGTGTGTGTGTGTGTGTGTAGATAATTATGCATGTACATGCTTGCATGCATGCTCACGCACTTTTACCACATATCATCATCTGCTATTTTGCATCAAATGCAGTATGAAAAAAGCACTTGATTCACAAAACATATTCGTTCCAGTTTCTAATTGATCTTTTGTGGTAGTACTGACTTTCTCTTTTCTACTTTTTCAACATAAATATTGCTTTTTAAACATTAAATGCAAAATAAATGTCAAATAAGTTTATTTCTAAGAGTCCCTTTTAAGATACCTTCAAGGTTTTGTAATACAAAAAGTTGTCCTAGATGGTACATAAAATTTAGCGATATTAGAATCAGCAGATTACCAAATAATCAGTAAAAGGTGTACCCTGTATTCACCTTGATCATTGCTATTCAGTTTTGTTATTTATGTGATTAGAGTAGCCAATCTAAGAAACTGGGGATGAGGGGGGAGTGGGGGAGGAGGGGAGTGTGTTTGCAGAACACACCACCACCACAGCGATATGACCCTAACAAATGGGTAACATTGTTATCATTATCATTAGCATTATTATTATTATCATTGCTATCGTCATCATTATCATTATTGTTATTATTTAGAAAAAAATTTTGTAAAGTTTCTCTGTTCATTTTTCACAAGGAGAGGTCACTGAGAGTGGAACACCGCATCATCGCTGCACTATATCCAGACAGCTTAACCAACTTGCAAACCCAGTGCACTGGTGAGAACTCGGACCCATGCTGTGTGTATCGTGCTTTCAACAACCCATTCAATGTTGACATAAATCACAGAATCATCAACGCCCATACTTCAGTCACACACGAAGTGCAATAAGCCACTGGTAGGTCTGTATATAATATAACTGACAGAGGTATGACTACAGTAGATGGTGAAAACAGCCACTCTTAAACCTCTATGTACTGCCATGATTCCATCTCGCGATCAGTGACTTCAGGGTTTGCTGGGATTTGAAACCACCGTCCTAACCATTCGGCTATCGCGTCTATTTACACTGCCGCTTAACATCGGTGCGTGTTAAGTCTTCCTGAAATAGGGCCAGTCTCATGTCACACTGCAATACCTACACTGTTCTTTAACTGGAAAAAATTACAGTTTGAAAAAGCCAAAACACACACACACACAGACATATATACATACATGCATGCATACATACACACACATATACATACACCAATTTGTTACATGACTCTTTCCCTCTGTCTTCTATTGTTTTTGTTATAGGTCTTTTTTTTTCCCTCGTCTAATATCACTTATAGTGAACAGACGTTAAATACAAGAATGAAGAACGAATAGGTAGATAGATAGATAGATAGATAGATAGATAGATAGATAGATAGATAGATAGATAGATAGATAGATAGATAGATAGAATTACTGGTCAGCTTGCTCCGAGGACAGAAAAAAAAAATACATGGGTGTTATGGGTGACGCTACACTAGCTAGACTTCATGAGAACTGAACATACTTCCCGATACCAAAAAAAAAAGCTAAGAGAAAAACACACACACACACACACACACACACACATACACACACACACACACATACACACGTACACACACCACACACACACACACACACACACACACACACACACACACAAAAGCGATCATCACGGGGCCAGGGAGGCACAGCGCGACAACCCTCCAGTTTACAGCCTGTGCCAGATGAGCAGTAAAGCTTGCAGCCTGCATACTTTTCATCCTCCGCGTCGCAGTTGTGCACTGTTCTGCATGACCAAACTGCTTCTTTGTCTGTCTGTCTCTGTCTGTCTGTTGTCTGTCTGTCTGTCTGTCTCTCTCTTCTTCTTCTGCTCTTCTCTTCTCTCTCTCTCTCTCTCTCTCTCTCTCTCTCTTCTTCTTCTATCTATCTTCTCTGTCTCTCGATCTATCTCTTCATCTCTTCTATCTGTTCGTTTCTTTTTCTTTTTATTTCTTATCTCTGTTATTCGGATCAATGAATGCACTCTGTGTCTGTGTTGTGTGTTGTTGTGTGTGTTTTGTGTGTGTTTGTTTTTAATTTGTTATTCGGTGATATGTGATAGATCGTGTGTGTGTGTGTGTGTGTGTGTGTGTGTGTGTGTGTGTGTGTGTGTGTGTGTGTGTTGTGTGTGTACGTGTGTGTGTGTGTGTGTGTACGTGTGTGTGTGTACGTGTGTGTGTGTGTGTGTGTGTGTGTGTGTGTGTGTGTGTGTGTGTGTGTGTGCGTGTGGTGTGTGTGTGTGTGTGTGTGGGTTGTGTGTGTGTGTGTGTGTGTGTGTGTGTGTGTGTGTGTGTGTGTGTGTGTGTGTGTGTGTGTGTGTGTGTGTTGTGTGTGTGTGTGGTGTGTGTGTGAGTGTGTGTGTAGTGGTGTTGTGTGTGTTGTAAGTGTTGTGTGTTACGTGTGTGTACGTGTGTGTGTGTGTGTGTATGTGTGTTGTGTGTGTGTGTAGTGTGTGTGTGTGTACGTGTGTGTGTGTATGTGTGTGTGTGTGTGTGTGTGTGTGTGTGTGTGTGTGTGTTGTGGTGTGTGGAAGTTTGTGTGTGAGTGTGTGTAGCTTAATTTAAAGTATATTCACACATGGTGATAGTGTGTGTGATTTCATTTAAAGTCTATTCACATTTGGTTATAGTGTTTGTGTGTGTGTGTGTGTGTGTGTGTGTGTGTGTGTGTGTGCGTGCGCGCGCGCGTGCGTGTGTGCGTGCGCGTGTGTGTGTGTTTGTCCCAAGGATCTGTGTGTGTGTATCCCCCCAAAGATCTGTGTGTGTGTGTGTGTGTGTGTGTGTGTGTGTGTGTGTGTGTGTGTGTGCGTGCGCGCGCACGCGTGTGTCTGTGTGTGTGTCTGTGTGTGTGTCTGTGTGTCTGAGTGCGTTTCTGTGTGTTCTCCCAAGGATCTCTTTCTTTAACCCAAACACTCCATCTCGATCAACTTGCACATGCAAGCCACGTTTTGAAAGGCCCATAAAACTGTACCACGGCTCTTAAATCTGTCACTGCAGGCACTTGTCAAACACTTACTAGTCACACGGCTTGTCGGGTAAGTGCATTCACAGACACAGAGAGGAGAACAAAAGAGAAAAAATGCATTACATCACGTAATTTTGAAATATGAAAGAACACATCAAAGCACCAACAAAACAAAACAAAATCCAACAAAACAAAATGGAAACACAAGTCGAAAACAAATAGAAACAACAAAACGAGGTAAAAATAAATAAAAACCCACAGAAGCAGAAAACAGAAACAAACAGGAGACAAAATACAAGCTAATCAGACAGACACACATACGCACGGACGCACGTGCGTGCGCGCGCGCGCACACACACACCACACACACGCACGCACGCACGCACGCACGCACGCACGCATGCACCACACGCACGCACACGCACGTATGCACGCAAAAATCACACTCACACACATACACACATACATGCATGTACACACACGCGCGCGCGCGTGTGCATGGATGCGCACACATTCGCTTTCGCTAATTTCTGTCATCTACACGATACAGCAGTGTGACAAGCATTTGCTTGCATCCATATATTCCTTCTTCCAGTTGTTAATGTTATAACTTTTTCAGTCTATATCATTCCAAAGCGATTGTCATAGAAACGAAAGCATAAAGAACTAGCATAGGGCACAAAGAGATTAATTTTTGCAGCGGCATCAATCATTCACTGACTCAGTCATTCAAACCCTGAATAACTTTCAGTTTCTAAAGGCGTCACTGCTTCTAGAAGAATACTGCATTATGTTCTACATCACATTTTGTAGGTCATAAAAAATGGAAAACAAAAATTAAAGGTACATAGAGCATGGAATCAAGAAGAAAGTGTAAAGTCTAAATTTCATGTAATCGTGGTTTAGCTAACCCATAACTTAAGCTCTATGCATTTCCATGTGTGCATCCGCATGAGAGTCTATACGTATATGATATATTCCTCCGTATGTGCAAGTATTCGTGCAAGCAGGCTAGAACAGATGTTGCTGTTGTTGGTGTTGTTATTGTTATTGCTGCTGCTGCTGCTGTTGCTGGTGTGCGTTCCCCAGCTTAACACTCTGTGGGTCACCCACAATGTGCCCTCTGACTCACTCATCCCACCTGGGAATCACCGACATTGAAATTGCAGCCTGAATGAGAAGTGTGTGTGTGTGACTTCTTTTGTGTATCTCGCCATATAGGCAGCCATACTCCGACTTGAGAGGGTTTTTTCTCCTTTAAAGGAGATGCAGGTTGTTATGTTAAGAGCTTGTCATAGCTGAAGGCAATTTCAACACCGCATTTTACAACATAACAACATTTTACTGTGGGCCTTGGCAATTAGCTGACATCCATAATCACTGACAACACAGCTTTTGGCCTGGGCCAAGCTAGAACAGAGAGAAACTCCGTCAAATCAATTTTCCATTTTTGTGAATGTCGTTTCTGTTTGTGTGGAGCATGTGAACAGAACCTAGAACGACGAACCGTCAAGAAGCAATTTGGCCTAAGACTGTGACAGCAGAATATTAGAAACACGCCCTTCATTGAAAAAGGCTAAGATTTCTCTTTTCAGCAATGCACTGATAGAAGTGTGTGTGTGTGTGTGTGTGTGTGTGTGTGTGTGTGTGTGTGTGTGTGTGTGTGTGTGTGTGTGTGTGTGTGTGTGCGTGCGTGTGTGCGTACGTGTGTGTATGAGAGTGTGTGTGTGTGTGTGTGTGTGTGTGTGTGTGTGTGTGTGTGTGTGTGTGTGTGGTGTGTGTGTGTGTGTGTGTAAGATTTGTTTGTATGAGTGAAATCTTGCTCTTTAACTACGATTCTTCTTGACAGCATTAGTATGCTGAGTAGGTTTGGTTGCTTTATTTCTTTTTCTTCTTTTTTGTCAGCATACCGACTGGAATACAGACTTAATTACTAATACGCGCACGCAGCGCGGCATGCATACACACATTCGTGAGTGTGCGGCAT
>CM054141.1:61812121-61814621 GCA_028751875.1 Rapana venosa
TATATATATATATATATATATATATATATATATATATATATATATATATATTATATATATATATATAAATAGAGAGAGTGAGAGAGAGAGATGCAACATGAAGATATCGAATTCAGCACGCTCCATTGTATGCAAAATACATCCACCCATTTTTTACACACACACACACACACACACACACACACACACAGGTATATATATATATATATATAGAGAGAGAGAGAGAGAGAGAGAGAGAGAGAGAGAGACAGACAGACAGACAGACAGACAGAGAGACAGACAGACAGACAGATAGATAGATAGATAGATAGATAGATAGATAGATAGATAGATAGATAGATAGATAGATAGATAAAAACACACACATGCATACATACATTCGCGCGCGCACACACAGGTACACAACACTCGCGTGTGCGCGCGCGCTCGCGCGCACACACACACACACACACACACACACACACACACACACACACACACACACACACACTTTCAACAGCCACACAGTCAAGCGCATGACAAACTAGAATATAGCTAGTACCACAGATATACACAGATTTTGCAGAAGGCAATATCGAACGACACACATACACACACACACCACGCTCACAATCACACACACACACACACACACACACACACACACACACACACACACACACACACCACGCTCACAAACACACACACTCACCACGCTCACAAACACACACACACACACACACACACGCGCGCGCACACACACACACACACACACACACACACACACACACACACACACACACACACACACACACACCACCACGCGCTCATACACACTCACTCTCTCGAAGATTCACTCCTCGCCTTGTCCCCCATGGGAACTTAAGAGAGCTAATTTTGACGTAAATTATTCCTCTTTAACGAAAAAAGGTAATGAAAATATTCTTAGCGCATCAGTAAAAGAATATATACAAACTACATATCCAAATCATTTAAAAATTTACACAGATGGTTCCCTTTTGAACAATAATGAGGCGGGTGCAGCGTTTGTCATACCATCTTTGAAAATAGAGAGATCATTTTATGTAGGAAAAAATCGATCTATTTTTACAGCTGAATTGTCTGCTATTTTGATGGCTTTGTATTATCTTTTAGATTTTCCTAAAGACATATTTCAAATACTTTTCTGTGTTGATTCCAGGTCAGTCTTACTTGCCCTGAGAAACTTCAGTTCAAAAGTGAGACAAGATTTCATAATTGAGATTAGTCATCTAATTCATTTTCTGATGATACGAGGCACTGGTGTTACCTTTTGCTGGATACCCTCGCACTGTGGTATTTACTTTAATGAAAAAGTTGACAGAAAAGCAAAATGTGGAGCTGAGCATATCGATGGGTCTTGCAGCATAAGTGTTCCTCTATCCATCCATGAGGGCTATAGCATGTTACAAAATGCATGTTGGAAACACTTTAAAAAGAAACTACAAAGTACCGGTTATTCCTGGAGTGATGATGTAGCCCATGTATTATCTTTTGATAAGATCAAATATCGTAATTTACATGAATATAGAAATGTTGTATCTCTTATATACAGGTTTAAGCTCAATGCTTTTAGAACGAAATTTTTTTTTAAAAGCAACATGTATCTGTGGTGAAAATCTTACCAATGATCACATTCTTTTACGATGCAGAGATCTGAAAAACATCTTACCTGCCTTCCCAGTCCGTAGCTTGCAGCAAATTCTTAAAGACATTCCATTAATGAAAGAAATTGTATTGTCATTAAGCCATACTCCTATTTTCAGACTCCTCTGATATAAGGTTAGCTTCAAGTTATATGAATTGGAAAGCTGGTATTTTTGCTGTTTGATGTTTCTGGGGTTGGTTATTGTTTTTTTGTTTTTTTTGGTTGTTGGTTTTTTCTTTGTTTTTTGTTTTTGTTTTTCCAGAATTCTTGTTTATGCTTTTTTCATAATAGTTGTTTATTACGATTGATTAGTTATATGCATACCCCTCCCCCCTACACACACACACACAAGCACGTGCGCGTGCGCACGCACACACACGCACACGCACACACACACATACACACACTTTCCTGTCTGATATCACTATTTAGTGGAAGGACGTTAAACTGAAGAACTACTACTACTCACTCTCTCTTTCTTTCTTTCTCTCTTACACACACATACACACATCCCCCACCCACCCACCCCCAACCCCACCCCCACACACGTTTCAAGTCACACAGCTGTCAAGCGCGCGCATAACAAACAACCAACCAAACAATAAAAAAGTATGGTAGGCTTATATACTCTTCCACGCATGTACACAGATTACTCAAGAATACAATACTGAATATGGCTGAGGCCTGTCACGACCGCTTGTCACCCGAAACCTGTCATTGTGTGCTGCTGAACAAAAGGATGAGCTGAGAGAGAAGCTTTCGCCTCCTGTGTCAATGCAGGCTGAGACTTTTTGCTGCTTGCTGCCTGAGACACAAGCCATAAGCAGGCAGGCA
>CM054141.1:61817121-61869621 GCA_028751875.1 Rapana venosa
TGTGGGTGACGTCGCGTTGACAGGATACGCAGACAGTGATGAAGCAACGTATTCGTCAGGCGGTAAAGAGGGCAATGAGGAAAAGAAGTCCGGTTCTACAGGGTCCACAGAAATTGACTGGCTGTTAGTATGACCGTTTGCTTCCTGAATGATATTAGATCCACTGTCTCTGCTGTTAAAACCAGGAGGAGGAGGCGGTTTGGGGGAAGGTGAAGGTGGTGCAGCTGCTGGACTTAACGGTTTCAGCAATGGCATTGATGATGGCGAAGGCACGTCACCTAACATTGGAGACTTCATCGAGGGCGTCGGTGACGATCTAACAGACACCGTCGGTGATGACTTAACCGAAGGTGTTGGTGATGATTTCACCGAAGGTGCTGGCGATGACTTCACAGAGGCAGACGGCGAGGATTTCACCGATGACGTTGGTGACGGCGTCACCAAGGCCGAAGCGCTTTGCTGCTTCCGTGGTAACACTGGGGGAGGCTCCTTTTTGCGAGCGCTTCCTACCGTTACTGAAGATATGAACACGCCTGTCCTCATTTCAGGTAAACTATCATGGCTGTTGTCTAAACCCGTATCTGCAAGCGACGACGACGACGAGGAGGTGGAGGATGACCTGGCACCATTACAGACCACTTTTATTGTGGTGGTATTTTTGGGTGGTGGGTTAGGAGGTGTTGACGGTTTCATCTTTATGCCCTCGTTATTCTGTCCTTTGTCCATGGCTGTCAGCAGGACTGAAACACAGCACATAACTGACCTAAGTGGTCTTCAAGGAAGATCTAAGTCAACGAAACTGATTCCAAGACGTGCTATGTTTCCGGGTCTAGAGGGACTATTGTGGGCACACAAGAATACAGAATTTCATCTCGACATCTACAAATGAAGAAGAAAAAAGTCCACTTGAAAATTGTGTGTGTATGTGCGTGAAAGTGAGTGTGTGTGTGTTTATTTATTTATTTATTTATTCTTTTATATCGAGGATAATGGAATAAGCACTCATGTGCTTTTTTACATCCAGTCCCCGTGTGTATGCGGTTTTGTAAATTTTGTCATCTGTTTTCACCGGCACACAATGGCCTACTCTTCCGAAAAGCGGAACAGGATTTAACGTGTGCTCAAGATGTTCTGCATGCGTTCGAACACGGGCCTCGGTTTATAGTCTCATCCGAAGGACTGTGTGTGTGTGTGTGTGTGTGTGTGTGTGTGTGTGTGTGTGTGTGTGTGTGTGTGTGTGTGTGTGTGAGTGTGTGTGTGTGTGTGTGTGTGTGTGTAAGTGTGTGTGTGTGTGTGTGTGTGAGAGAGAGTGTGTATGTGTGTTTGTGCGTGCGTGTATTCGTGCGTGCGTGCGTGTGTGTGTGTTGTGTGTGTGTGTGTGTGTGTGTGTGTGTGTGTGTGTGTGTGTGTGTGTGTGTGTGTGTGTGTGTGCAATAGGTGTGCAATGTGTGTGTGTGTGTGTGTGTGCAATGGGTGTGCAATGTGTATGTAATTGAGAGACACAGACAGACTGACTGACTGACTAAGACAGAAACAGAGAGACAAAGACAGAGAGAAACACAATACTGAAAATGATTTCTAAAAATATATATTCGATTGAGTATCACGTACACAGACCAGAATCTATGATAAAAACAAACAAACAAAAACAAGAAGGTGAGTCCCCACTCTTAAAGACGTCTGTTTTTAATGTCTCTTCTAACTAAAATGCTACAGCCCATGGTAACTCCACAACAATACACTGACATCCAGAAAATATTTTGATAACTTACCTTATCTAGCACCCGTGGAAAACTGCGTTTTTTGTTCACACAGGCTTATTCACACCGACACTGGCATCTCACTTAAGCCACCATTATCATTCTATTGTCTGATAAATACCTCATGTTCTAAGATCTTTACCTGGCAAAAGTTCACGAGATGGGTTGTTCAAACAAGCCCATTCTTCTTTTTTTTTCTTCTTTTCTTTCTTTCTCTCTCTCTTTTTTTTTCTTTGGTAAAAGCACAGTCTTATTTTCTTATACCATTATCTCTCCGATATGACAAGATACCCAGTGACAAAGAACTGAAGTACTCTCGTTCCCTGCACAGCTCTTCTTATTCTCTCCAGTACACTGTAACTGAACTAGTTGCTGGCTTACATTTAATTTTCTTCCCTGTCCCTTGTTTCAATTCCTCCAAGTTGCCGGTTGTTTGGGGGTTACCTCTCACCACAGTGTTACTTAGCGGAGTGTAGACCTACACTGTCACGCCCCGCCGCGGTTTTTTAAGTGTCGTCTGCTTTTCTCTCTTTCTCACACAGGGTTTGTGGTCTTGGTTCGCGGGGAAAAAAAGAAGTAAAAAACCACCGTTCTCAACATAAAATCTCTAAACACAATCGGCTGAAACAGAAGCTCAACCTTTTTCTGTGAAGATTTGGCAACGGGCAGTTTTTCTTTGAACTGTCAAGCCTACGGGCGTGGCCCATGGAATTATCTCTGAGTCTCGATTTTATCCAGATGTCGTCTGCTGGGGAAGTGAGCGCACGCGCAGTGACAGCCTAAGGGACTCCTCGCATCAAAGATGACGTCACGTGATGTTATCGAACTTGGTGTTGTAGGGAAGAAGAGGCAGGTGAGGGAGTCTCTTCTCTCTTGTTCCTTGGCAGGCTCTGTAGGCTACTGCAGAGAGCTAACTGACATCCAGCTGACTTACTGAGCGAGGCGATTGTACTCCGAAGAGAGGAGGAGGACACGGTTGGTGATTTTCGGGGTTGAAGGCGACACGCCTTTATAGACTAAACCAAAACATGTGTGGGTTATTTTGTGCGAGGTTTTTTTTTTTCGGCATGCTTTGAAAAAACACAAAAACTGACGACACAGTTTGTGTACCCGCGCTCGTGCATACGCACGTGGGCGAACACACGTGCACGCGTGTGCGTGCACACACATACACACACATATGTCTGTGTCCCTTAATTAAAAAGACATTAAACATTTTTTTCCTTTTAAATCACACACACACAAACACCATAGACACCGTGTGTTTGTATGTGTGTGTGTGCAGGCGCGCACGCACTTGAGAGACAATGACAATGACAAATTCTTTTATTTCGAGGATAATGAATAAGCACCCATGTGCTTTTTTACATCCAGTCCCGCCCGTAGGGATACATCTTAATAATAAACCCAATACTCGTACTCGCACACAGTACAAAGGGAAATAACCCTTTCAAAAAACAAAAACAAAACAAACAATAACAAACAAAAGACCAAACAAATAAAAGAAAACCCCCCAAAATACCCCCCCCCCCAAAAAAAAAAAAAAAAAAAATACCCAACAAAAGAGCCCCCCCACCCCCCACCCCAAGAGAGAGAGACAGAGAGCTGACCCTGACAGTGTGAACTGTGAGAATAAAAATACGATTCACTCTATGCTCCCAGACATTTATGGGCGCGCACCTGTCTCCTGTCCACGTCATGTCCACCCTGCTAGCTGGTCTCTCGGTCTCTACGTCACACCACACACACACACGCACACGCGCGCGCGCGCAGAGCCCACCCCTCTACAGGCAGCTGTAAGGATACTGGTTATATTCATGTCTCCATAGCTTTCTTTTATTTTTATTTTTTAGCTAAACAGGATTTTAATGAGAGCGCATGATGTCCTGTACGCGTTCATTTCACTCACACACACTTGATTTATAGACGGTCTTATCTGAGGGGCCAGGCTCGAGTCTCAGAGACTTCATCTTATCTGTGTAAAAGCTTTGAATTATCATGACATACATTTCAACTGACCTTTTTTGTGTGTGTGTGTGACAACAGGCCTCACGCCGACCTTTATGAATTACGGGCGTCTTCGAGATGATTGTTAATTTTGATTCTGAACCAGACACTGAACAGGGAGAAAGCATAGAGAGCCTATGGGTGAGAGCAGAAGACTTTGTGTGTGTGTGTTCTTTTTAGCTTTCATACTGAATTTTATGTGTAGATATATTGCCAAGAATAATGACCGTTTCAGTTTTGGAGAGCTTGACATTTTCAGACCTGAAAGTCGAAGAGGAGACAACTGTTTTAACTGATCTATCTATCTATCTATCTGTCCCGTAGTCTGACGACCGTGGGGGCACCCTCAAAGACTCAACAACCAGTTCCCTCCATTCCTCTCTCTGTTCTGCCTTTCTCAGGGTTTTGTTGAGTTCTAGGCCTGTCCATTCACTGATGTTATCCTCCCAGCTCTTCCTTGGTCTGCCTCTTCTTCTTCCTCCTTGGACAGTGCCTTGCAAAACTGTCTTTGTAATTCCTTGGGATCTTGTGACATGCCCATACCACTTAAGTTTACGCTTTTTCACGATCGTTAGAAGGTTCTCATAGGGTCCAATGGTTTGCTGGATTTGTTATGCACGCTTTCGTTGCTTATGTGGTCTTTGTAGGAGATGCCAAGGAGTCTCCGAAAGCATCTCATCTCCACTGCCTGTACTCTTCTCTCCAAATCTGCAGTCAGGGTCCATGATTCACAGGCATACAGAAATATGGATATGACAAGGGAGCGCATTAGTCTGATCTTGGAGATAAGTGAGATATTCTTGTCTCTCCAGATGGTGTTTAGTTTTGACAAAGCTGTTATTGTCTGTGCAGTCCTGCATACTACTTCTGGCTTGGATCCCTGGTCTGATACAATGGCTCCCAGGTACTTGAAGCTTTGAACTGTTTCCAGCTTCTGGTCATTAACCCTGATATCAGTGCTAATGCCGTTGGTGTTATTAGTCATCAGTTTGGTCTTCTCTGCACTGATTTCCATGCCGTATGTTTTGGAGGCTTATCCAAGTGTTCTGTTAGGCTGGCAAGCTCTTTTTCTGATCCTGCTATTCCATCAATGTCATCTGCGAAGCGGAGGTTTGTGATCGTTCTGCCACCAATGCTGACTGATCCTTCATGATGTTCCAGTGCATCAGCCATGATTCTCTCAAGGAAGATGTTGAAAAGAGTGGGTGAGAGTAGACAGCCCTGCCTTACTCCAACTGTTGTTTCAAACCATTCTCCAATGTTGCTGTTGTAGTACACTGCACTGGTGGCCTCGCTGTACAGCTGTTTGATGACTCTGATCAGGTTTGCATTGATGCTGTACAAATTCATGGTTGCCCACAAAGCTGCATGCCACACCCTGTCAAATGCCTTCTTAAAATCGATAAATACGTGGTAAAGGTCTTGTTGATGTTGAAGGTACCGCTCACATAGTATTCTGAGGTTGAATATCTGTTCTGTTGTGCTGCACCCTGCTCTGAAACCTGCTTGTTCCTCAGCAATGATGGTCTCTGCTTGTGGCTTCAGTCTATTCAATATTATCTGCAGCATGACCTTGCTTGGGTGACATATGAGGCTGATTGTGCGGTAATTATGGCATTGTTGTAGATTTCCTTTCTTGGGGAGGGTGATGATGAGTGACTGCGTCCATGGTGTTGGCCATTTTCCTGTCTGCCAGATCTTGTTGCAGATTCTTAGTAGGGCGCTGATCATGGCTTCCCCTCCAGCTTGGACCAACTCAGCTGGAATGTTGTCAGCCCCTGCTGACTTCCCCTTTTTCAGCGATCTGACTGCTGTTTCCACTTCTTCTCGGAGGATAGGGTGACTGTCTGTGTCTTTGCTTTCGGGTACATTAAGGACTTCTGGATCTCCTGCGGTTCTATAGTTATACAGGTCGGAGCAGTATTCTGTCCATCTGTTCAGAATATCCTGGTCGTCAGTGAGACACTTCCCATTTTTGTCTTGGATTGTTAAACCTTTTCTCTGTTTCGTGCTAGTCAGGTCTTTCACCAGCTGATATGCTTTCTTGCTATTGTTTTTCTTGATGTTCTCTTCAATGTCTTGGCACTGTTCACCGATCCATTTCTCTTTTGCCTCCGTCATGGACTTCCTGATTCTTTTGTTGACTGCCCTATATTGTTCTGCTCTTTCTTTTGTTTCAATTTCTTTTTCTTCAACTCTCTACGCTTGTCGCATAGTTGTAGGATGTTAGGTGTGACCCATGGTTTTTTGACTGGTCGGCGTTTGCCAAGAAGCTCGTTTGCTGTTTCAGTCACCGCTGTATTGAAACTATTCGTCAGTGTATCTATGTCTGAGTCTATCACAGTGAGTGCTGCAAACTTTCCACCTATCCTTGCTTGAAAAATTTCTAATACCTCTGGGTCCTTCAGCTTCTCGAGGTCAAATTTGATCCTGATGTTGTTCCGCTTGTGGATTTTCTTTAGACGTAGTCGGAAAGTCATCATCACAAGATCATGATCACTCCCTATGTCTGCTCCTGGAAAACTTTGTGTCTGTGCGATGTTAACACTAGACTGAAACCGTCTTTTCACCATGATGTAATCTATTTGGTTGTGGTGTTCTCCATTTGGGCTATGCCATGTCCATTTTCTGGATTTCTTGTGTGGGCCAAGTGTATTCACTAGCTGGAGGTGGTTGTTACTGGCAAACTCCAGGAGTCTCAAGCCTCTTTCATTTGATTGGTTATTACAATGTGGCCCACAAACGCCCTCCCAGTCTTTCCATGCATCTTCTCCTACCTTGGCGTTCCAGTCGCCTTGCACAACGAGGATGTCTTTCTTGGGTGTTTGATTCAGAACCTCTTGTAGCTGGTCATAAAATTCTTCTACGGCTTCATCTGTGCAGTCTGATGTAGGGGCGTTAACTGATACAGACTTTAATTGATAAAGTGCTATGGTTGTTCCCCTTTATGAAGCACCGCCTGTCTTGGGGTTTTTTGTTGAGTTTGTTTTTCTTTCTTGCTTTTCTTCTTCTTTTAAAAAAAAAATTATTCAATGTTACGTGTACCTTCTGCATTGTGGCAGTTTATATTTTTTAAGTTATTAATATTCATGGATGGATTGTTAACATGCAATAGCAACACTCGAAATGGCATTAAATGTGAAGTGGATGAAACTCGATTGCACAGTCCCATTCTTCACAATGAACCCATATCAAGCTTACCCTGGACAGGACGCAGCTGAAGAGTGAAAAACCTTCTGACCACATGGGATTTGACCCCACGCCCTTTCAGCCAGAAAACCCAGCCTGCTAGCCTAACCACCGCGCCAAGGTGATAAGTAGCTTTTCCTCTCCATTAAGTAATTGACCTAAGGATTCATGCGCGCGCACACACACACTTGACAACACAAAATCTCCAAATGTTCACCGTTTCTTAAGTTATTTTATTATATATTCTGTGGAACAAGTGAAGACGTGGGAAAAAAGGATGTGAGATTCCCCTGGGTGTGTTCACAAAAGCCAACACAAAAATGTAAAAAATGATATGATGAGACCTTCCTAAAAGGTTTGAAACAGTGAACAACACATAAACTACATTGAAACTACTTGAATTAGGTGCTTTAAAAAAACACACAAAAAACAACAGAATAATTAATCCCATCCACACCTCAAAGAAAAAAAATTCTGTGAACAAATTGAAAATGGTAGTCAAGTGGTTAAGACCATTCATCTTTAATCCCATGGCCTATGAAGTGATGGGTTTGAATCTCAGCGGTGTCTGGTGAATTGAGGGTGGGGATTCTTACAATCTCCCAGGTCAACTTCAGGTGCAGACCTGCAGACCTGCCAATGCCTAATTCCCTCTCGCCCTGTGTATATACACATGTCAAGGATAAAATCAAATATGCACGCTAAAGATCCCGGAATTCATGTCAGCATTTGGTGGGTTATGGAAACATGGACATATCCAGCACACAACTCTTTTTTTTTCCTTTTATTTCCAGCACACAACTCGGTATTACTAAAACTTCACATGTTGTTGTTTTTTTAGAAGAAGAGAAAATGTACACTTTTTTTCTGTATACCCCTTCCCCCCCCCCCAAAAAAAAAAAGTGGTATTACAGGTGACATTACACTAACCCCAACTTGAGTTGGATTGCACATACAGTTTCTATAACAAAAATCTGTGACAGGGAACATGACAAAGGATGGGACCATAAGGTGGGGGTAAGGAATGTGAATCCTCCAAGACCTGGGCTAGAGATGAACAATTTTAAAATTCTAGGACAAAAAAAGCCTTGGCAAAAAAAGGAATTGCCAAACAACAAACCTCTGCCACAGAGGTGAAAAGTGGCAAATGGAGCCCATGAATGTCTGTCAAACTACAATCATCTCAGCCATTGAAAAAAAAAAAAAGAAAGGTAAAGGTGTCCCATAACCTATCTGGTCATTGAGCGAGGTATCAGAGACCTCAGCTTCGCCAGAGTTCAGCATTTGAGGGTGGCGCCCATCTCTTCTCCCTTGTTGCTTTACCTCCCCTGACCCACGCAAACGGTCACCCATCTACTTGGTAGCCATGCTTGATGCTGCTCAACATTGGCTGGTGGAAAGTGAGTGCTCAGCCATTGTAGCATACTGACTGCAATCAGTGGACTAACCAGGAATCCCCCATATTCTCCCAAGTCAAGCAATTTCCAGTTTCTCTCACAATTCATTTTTCTACTCCCACCTGCCCAACCCCTCTTAATTTTTGCCTTTTTCTTGTTGGACACCCCTTTGCCGTTTTCTTTCTTTTCTTTTAAAGTCTTTTTAGACACCTTTCTCCACATTATTCTCTTTGTCATCACTTATTTGTATATATCTGTTAATGCATTCATTTATCCATTTGCATATTTTGTTTCATCAAAGTTATTGTTACGCATTTTCACCATTAATCCTTAATTTTATTTGTACTTCTCAAGTGGAAGAATGATTACTGTTTTGAACTATGGTGCATGTGTGTGTGTGTGTATGTGCGTGTGTGCATGTGTGTGTGTGTGTGTGTGTGTGTGTGTGTGTAAGTCAAAGTCAAATTTTTATTTCCAGATGGAATGTGTGTGTGTGTGTATGTGTGTGAAAATGTGAGTGTGTGTGTGTGTGAATATCATTATCATTATTATAACCATTTTTACTTTTCATTTACAATTAATGCTGTTTCCCACTCCTATTCACGTTTTTTCAGTTTCCCAGTCTCCCTAGTCTTCAGACTTGACAGTCACTCATCTCACTCTAACACCACTATTTCCTTGTACAAAAGCTCTTTTGAGTCTCAAGAATACTCAAACCAAAAAATTCCGGGTGGCACATTAGAATTACAGAACACGTATCTAAAAGTACAAGTAGAAAGGGACTAGGTGCTTTTAAAAAACACACCAATATTCAATGATGTGAATAAAAGTAAATTACAAGTGAATTACATCATGGAGTACAGCATCACCACAAAGACTTACTGATATATCATTAACATACTTTCAAAATACAATCACATAAGACAATTTTTGGTAAAAACACACACCCTTACACATTGACGTGTGCCCAGCTTCCTGGGACGCCCAGTCCCCAGAGGCACAATAAATGTATATCTCTAAAAAATAAAAATTTATTAAACAAAAACAAAACCAAAAAAGTATATCTCTAAGACCATCATTCAATAGCATAGTAATGAAATCTTAGGCATCTTTCAAACGCCTAATTTACTCTTCTCTAAAACCATCATTCAATAGTATTGTAATGGACTCTTAGGCATCTTTCGAACACCAAATTTACTCTGCATCAGCAGATTTTTGTGCATGTACATGAAACAGAAAAAGAATAAATCGTTACATAATTGTGTCTAATCAGGACGGATGTTGTGGGTCAGACATGACCCATACTTTATGAAGAGTGGAGATTGTACGTACCCCTCTACAGAATGGTGCTTGCCTGTCTGCCTACTGCTCAGGTACTATGCAGAAGGCGACAGACAAGTCTCCGGAACTGTCAGGGTCAAAACAAATCCCAAACCGATTGTCTGTTACTGTCGTAAGCACATGCCTCATGCGGCTTTTTTTTTGGGCTTTTTTTTAAAGCAGCTTCTTTTTTATTGGTTTGTTTGGTTTTTTGTTGTCATTCACTTTTGAGGATAATGCGCTTTTATCAATTTTGTTATTCATTCCCACCGGTATGAAAGGCCTACTCTTCTGAAAGGCAGAACACAGTTTTAACATGTGCATAAGGTGTTCTGCGCGTGTTTACACACAGGACCTTGGTTTATAGCCTCTCACTCGAAAGAGCGGGTATTGTGTGGTGGCAGTTTGTAGATGGTACGGTCCCTAAGTTGGACAGCACTGTGGGGACTCTACTAGTAATACCCAAACTAAGCAGTGTCAGTGTGGCACTTTAGCGGCCAAACCGAAAGCACTTTGGAGGCTGGTTGCAGCATTGGAAAGGACATGTACACACCTGTTAAAAATGTTCACATTCTTTGTATTTAAGAAGATTTTTTTTTCATGACAAATGATTTATGGAAGTAATCATAATGCATATCTCACTTCATTGGTGTTGGTGTGTGTATGTTTCTTCAACCTGTTTCGTTTTTTGGTCACTGTTGTTTCTTTTTGCTTGTTTTGGTTTTATTTCTTGTTGTTGGGTTATTTGGGGATTTTGTTCTAGTTTCAGTTTATTGAGCCATGGTGTTTTTTCATGGTTTACTTGTTGGGTGAATGTCTAAATTGTCCTGCCACCTTTCTTCTCATATTTTTGTTCATTTGTTTTTTTGTGGTTTTTCCTTTAGGAATCTTTTATGTAAAGTATGATATTGCTCAGTATGAATAGACTTTAAAGTAAATGACAACAACAACAAACACACACACGCACACTTGGGTTTCATGATGTCAAGATCTGATTTATTGCTAATCCTTGTAACATTTATTCTACATGAAGAAACAAGAGTGGTGAGTGACAATTAGTGAAGGTTGTGGAGAAGGGGTGGGAGTGCTCCTGAAAAAACATCGCTTGCAAAATGTGGAATCAAAAAGGGAAATAAGTATCACAATGAGACTTAAAAAACATTTCATTGTTTGTTTTAGCTAAATAGCTTCATTTTATTCTGTTCTTGTTATTCATTCTTTTATTTTGAGGATAATGGACTAAGCACTAACTGTGCTGGTGACATCCAGTCCTCGTGTGCATGCAGTTTGTAAATTCTGTCATCCATTCCCACCAGCACACAATGCATGTAAGCTGAAATGCCTGTGGGTTTCGCCACACCGGTGACATCGGTAAAAAGATGAAACAGCTACACGTCTTTGTGACTGGTATAGGTCCAGTTCCTCCACCAAGGTATAGACTCAGAAAAGCCCCTTTGAAATGTATGGGTCGGGGAGAACCCATAACATCCACGGCGCAAAGTCAAGGACGGCATCTGGTGAAGGTGAAATGCATTAAATGCGTCTCTTGTTGTGCAGCTTTCTCTGCCTCATCAACTTTTCCCTTGCAGCATGGTAAAAAGTCACCAAAAAATCTCAACCCCGAAAACAAACAAACTTTTTAAAAAAAATGTTTAACCAATGTGCATGAACACCAAATGTTCTGGTTTCACACAGCCTTCCCTTTCTAATCTTTATTTCGTTATGATTTCCTCTTTTATTTTAAAATGCAAGGCTCTCACAGCCCCCATAGTAAACACAGTTTGCATACTCTCCAAAAAGAAAAAAAGACACAGTTGTAAATACAGAGCGCATCTTTTCAAGTATAGATAAACTCTTCAGTGTGCACAGCACACATATGCTTCTTTACAAGGTCATACACTGTTAAAACAACTGATACCATCCTTACATTGTCCACCATCCCTTCTTAAAAATAGCATAACGTTCTGTTAAAACTTCTAATGAAACCCATTACATTTCAATTTAGATATTTTCTGACCTGTCCCTGACTTATCTCTTCTTGCCAGGACCATCTGAGCAACAATCTCTCTTTAAAATGAAGCATGTCAAAGCAATGGACATGTCATTTAAAAAATAAAACAGCTGTAAAAGCACAATGATTGATAAGATCAGATGTTTTCTTGTGTTCTTTTCTTTTTTAATGTGCGCTTCATACTAGCCCTCCTTACTTAGTGATTTGATGGACGAAAAAGAATCACACGAGGAAATTGAGGAAGGAGGAGACATACCTCACTCTACACAGCACCACCAGTAAAGATATGACATAGCATTGTTGTGAGAAGCAGCTGGGGTTTGAACTTTCTGCTGTGGATTTCTAGCTCCCTCATCTGAATTATTCACCCATTAGATGGAAAACATTACACTAGACACTGTACATCATAAACTGGACACTTATTTACTCTGGCAGAGTAATGCCAGTGTATGCAATGAGTCCAGTCTTCTGAAAATACAGCTTTCCAAGAGCTGCTGATTACAAAGAACTACAAAGTCAATGAACTTGGCCATATAAAAGACGAGTGTAAAACTTCAAAAGTGATAAAAAACAATCACAGCTGTGACAACCGGTACAGGAGAGAGAAAAATGATAACAGTGATTCAAATAACAATTACACCAAATACATAACCACTTGTGCTTAACTTGACACAACTACAGAAAAATTGATACAAACACAAAACTCGCAGTTTATTTACAACATGACACCCATGCACGCTCTCACACACAACTGCGTGCCATTGATAGTCTATTTAAATAGTAAAATTACATAAATATGTTTACAGAATATTTACACAGACTTTCGATATAACTGCCAATTTCACAGAGGAAATAAAAACATCGCATCTAATGCCACCTTCCTCAGATCTAAGACTGAACAGGTAAAAAACAAAACAAAAACAGGAAAAAGGAGTTTAATCAGACACAGCACTTTCTCACGCCAACAAACTTACCTACAGCAATATCACAAGGAATGAAATAAAAGTTGTATTTCTAACTCCTCAGGATAATTCACCTCCATACAGAAGAAACATTTAAAGGAAAAGAGTATCACAAGTTCTCTGGGATAGTAAGTGACTCGTGCAGGAAGAAAAATCCCACGTTCGATAATGTACTCCAGGAACAATGATGAAGAAGACTGCTGTAGTTCACACATTTTCTGGGTCACTCAAGTTCACTCCTGAAGAAAACTGCTAGGCTGGTTGCCATCATTCTCAGAGTGGTTTAGGTTGGGTGTGGGTCTCACACAAGGAAAACTCTCACACTGTAAGTTTTCGATAAGCTGACTATTTCATGTGAATTTTGTCATGCTACAACTTTCCAAAGGTATGTTGTCCTAAAACTCTACATGTTGATTTCACCATCTAACATTTTATCTAGTTTCAAATGTTTGTCATCCTGAAGTTTTCCATGTTAACTTCTTTCCCTTGCTTAAACTTTTGACATAAATCTCTGTATTATGTTCGAACTTTCTATACAAATCTCTGTACATTGCTATTTCCATATATACATCTTTATATCTTACATTTTTACTTTCCAATACATTTCTTGACCCATGTTACCCTAAAGCTTTCAGTGTGGATCTTCATGTTACCTTAAAGCTTTCAGTGTGGATCTAGATCCATGTTACCCTAAAGTTTTCAGTGTGGATCTAGATCCACGTTACCCTAAAGCTTTCAGTGTGGATCTGGATCCATGTTACCCTAAAGCTCTCAGTGTGGATCTAAATCCATGTTACCCTAAAGCTTTCAGTGTGGATCTAGATCCATGTTACCCTAAAGCTTTCAGGTGGATCTAGATCCATGTTACCCTAAAGCTTTCAGTGTGGATCTAGATCCATGTTACCCTAAAGCTTTCAGTGTGGATCTGGATCCATGTTACCCTAAAGCTTTCAGTGCGGATCTAGATGTTGCCCTAAAGCTTTCAGTGTGGATCTCCACATAACACTAGAGCTTTTCATGTGAATCTACATGCAAACCTTTAAACCTCCGAGCAGACCTTAAAGTTACCTTTACCCAAAAAGATGTTACAGAAAAGCTTTCATGTTAAACCTCTTCACACTGAAGCTCTAAATGTACCTCTCTGACATCCTAAACCTTTACAGTCAACTCCCCTATAACTCCTCATGTCCAACGATTGCGTATGAATTTATTTTTAAAAAAACATTTATTGCGAAGTTTCAGAGATTCAGTCCATGTTGCTAAAATAATCCTAGCTGACATACACAGCGAATGTTGCTTTCAATCAGAAGCCTTGGAAAGGAAGTCTCCAGGCAGATCAGAACGATCGCATTTCATTGCGAACACAGGCCCTGAAGGAGTCCCACGAATTCTTTGTGTGCATCAAGTGAGACTGAAACAGACAACAGAGTTTTCTGAAGTGTGAATTCATTTCTGAAGAAAGCCACCAGAATTACAGTCACAAGCCCATGCGCGCACACACACACACACACACAGAAATATACAGGTGTACAGGCACAATGTTGTTCAACAGTCACTAGAAAGGTCAATAATAATGATGATGACGATGATGATGACAATGACACATATCTACTATTATTATTATTATTTATTATTTATTATTTTATATCGAGGATAATGGAATAAGCACTCATGTGCTTTTTTACATCCAGTCCCCGTGTGTATGTGGTTTTGTAAATTTTGTCATCCGTTTCCACCGGCACACAATGGCCTACTCTTCTGAAAAGCGGAACAGGATTTAACGTGTGCGCAAGATGTTCTGCATGCGTTCGAACACGGGGCCTCGGTTTATAGTGTTGATTTGTTTGTTTTTTACAAGATTCAGCGCTATATAAATTCCATATTTTATTATTATTATTATTATCCGAAGGAGCAGCCAGCAAGATAAAACATGTACCGTCTTCTATCAATTCGCAGTTGCACAATGGAAAAACTGAAAATCTGATCTAAAGAAAAACAAACAAAAAAACCATGTGCAGTCTTATCTAAAAAAATATTTTTAAAAACCTGTGCAGTCTTTCCTGGCTCTGACACACACGCAATCCTACATGACGCAGATTCTCTCCCCTCCCCCACCCACCCTATCACCATCACCCCACTGCCCCCAAACCTTTCCCATAACACACATCCACCATTATAACTCTGATTACTGGTAAATAGTAGGTTTCAACTTGTAGGTTAAAAAAAAAAAATGTACCATGAAGAATTCAGAATTAACCACTTGTTTTACTGCTTAATGTGAACACAGGACAAAAATGTTCAAGTGGCCTGGTGCACATGCGTCAATTCCAGACATTCAAAACCCTACATCCTTAAAGAAAAACTATAAACCGAGGCCCCGTGTGCGAACGCATGCAGAACATCTTGCGCACATGTTACATCCTGTTCCGCTTTTCGAAAGAGTAGGCCATTGTGTGCCAGTGGGAACAGATGACAAAATTTACAAAACCGCATACACACGGGGACTGGATGTAAAAAAAACACATGAGTGCTTATTCCATTTTCCTCAATATAAAAATATTAAAAAAATAAAGTGCTTTGATTTGTTGCTTTACAAGATTCAGCACTATATAAATTCCATACCTTATTATGATTATTATTATTATTATTGCTGTTTCAAATACGCTAAGCAAAAAGCAGGAGCAATATGAGTAAAAGAAAGTTCCACAGCACTCATTACATGATTTGCCTTTTAAAAAAAAAAAAATTTTTTTAACTGAACAAATAAAATAAACCACCCCCCAAAAAAAACCCAAAGCACCCTGACAACACAAGCATACAAAGAAGATATTCACTTTCTTTAAATAAAAAATAAACACGATTGGTATTGTTAGCAGGTGCAGGAATGCGCTACACCCACCCTGGCTCCTCGGTGCAGGCGATCTCTCATGATGCTGATGAACTCCTGGTGGCTGAGGTGGCCGTCGTCGTCAGAGTCAAAGATCTGGAACACCGTGTTGACCATGTGGGGGCCCAGAGTGTGTCCTGTACACACCTTCACTGCCCGCTGAAAGTCCTCTGCAGCCACACACACACACAACGCACACACACCACACACACACACACAACGCACACACACACACACAACGCACACACACAACACACACACACACACCATAGATATAGTTTGATGTGATTTCTGTGTAATTTTCTTCTGCACTGACACACATATCACACTTACAGTTTGATGATGTGATTTCTGTGTAATTTTCTTCTGCACTGACACACATATCACACTTACAGTTTGATGATGTGATTTCTGTGTAATTTTCTTCTGCACTGACACACACATCACACTTACAGTTTGATGATGTGACTTCTGTGTATATTTCTTTCTGTGTATATTTCTTCGGCACTGACACACACATCACACTTACAGTTTGATGATGTGATTTCTGTGTATATTTCTTCAGCACTGACACACACATCACACTTACAGTTTGATGATGTGACTTCTGTGTATATTTCTTCTGCACTGACACACATATCACACTTACAGTTTGATGATGTGATTTCTGTGTATATTTCTTCAGCACTGACACACACATCACACTTACAGTTTGATGATGTGATTTCTGTGTATATTTCTTCAGCACTGACACACACATCACACTTACAGTTTGATGATGTGACTTCTGTGTATATTTCTTTCTGTGTATATTTCTTCTGCACTGACACACATATCACACTTACAGTTTGATGATGTGACTTCTGTGTATATTTCTTTCTGTGTATATTTCTTCTGCACTGACACACACATCACACTTACAGTTTGATGATGTGATTTCTGTGTATATTTCTTCAGCACTGACACACACATCACACTTACAGTTTGATGATGTGATTTCTGTGTATATTTCTTCTGCACTGACACACATATCACACTTACAGTTTGATGATGTGATTTCTGTGTATATTTCTTCTGCACTGACACACATATCACACTTACAGTTTGATGATGTGATTTCTGTGTATATTTCTTCAGCACTGACACACACACATCACACTTACAGTTTGATGATGTGATTTCTGTGTATATTTCTTCTGCACTGACACACATATCACACTTACAGTCTGTGATTTCTGTATGTATTTCTTGCTGAAAAGTCTACACAAGCACCTTACACACATGGGTACAATGGTGTTGTTTTTTTTTTTTCTTTCTTGGTTTTTTTTTACATCGGTACAATGTATGTGTATTCCCATGCACACTCATAATTAGCATTTAACATCCCAAATGAAAGTCTTAGAGAGAGTGTGGGGCAGGAAAGGAAATAGGAGGGTGGGATGGGAGAAGAAAGAGAGAGAGAGGGAAGGTTTATTCATAGTAAGACTACTGCCTCACATGAACAGCTTCAATGCACTACAAATGAAAGACAGTTGACACAAAAAGTTCTATAAACGAAACATCAAAAAGATTACAAATTACTTTAAATCAAAAGCTTTACAGAGATAAAACAGACAAGCCTCGAAACACTATCCTGGTCAGAGGTTTAGACTCAAAGATAGCAAGAAGAGAGGTACCAGTCAGGTCCACAAAATTTTAGAGTAATGTATCAGATCATAATATATCATATATAGCAGGACAACATAAGACAAACTGCTGCTCATCCCTTTATGAACTTATGCATAAAGTATGACTTAACACTATCCCTACTTTTGCATAAAGTATGACTTAACACTATCCCTACTTTTGCATAAAGTATGACTTAACACTATCCCTACTTTTGCATAAAGTATGACTTAACACTATCCCTACTTTTGCATAAAGTATGATTTAACACTAACCCTACATTAAGGAAGAGAACCCCTCTTTCCTAGTACACATACACTGTGCACATTTGTATGCTACGGTAACCCAGTATAGGTTGCTATCAGGAAAGGGTTAGTAGATGATTGGTTACCTTATAGCGGGTTACCTGTAGGGAAAAGGTTAAACTTGTCTAATCTAAGAATGTCTTCTGCATCAACAGTAATCCCACATCATTTCTGCAAGCAACATCTTAAACTTGTCAAAAATAAACTTTTCACTTGATCTCGCTTCAAAGAGAGTAAAAGAAAGAAAGAAAGAGAGAGAGAGACCACACAAACAAGAGACAGAGAGAAAAAAAAGAAACACCACACTGGAAAAAAAGACAAAGAAACAGACAGAGGAAGGGGTAAGGAAAACGCACCCTGGGATACAGATTTCTGGGAGTAGGTGTACATCTTCATGGTCAGAGCAAAGTCATCCAGGCTGTTCAGAAACTGGCAAAACTGACGGAAATCCTCGAAAGAGATTCCCTGCAAAAAAAACACACAATAAACATGACTTTCTGAACGGCGACGTGACAGAAGGAGGAAAGGAGAACAAACATGACACATAGCTGAAACCATATTACAGACCAAAGAGACAAGGACAACAAATAAGCATTTAGTGGAAACCACATGACAAACTGAAGACACACGTAATTAACACTACTTCAAGAATATACAGGGGAAAATGGTGATAACCATGTGCTATAGTTTTGTCACTCATTTCCTTTAAAATAAAATAAAAGTGTTTAAAGCACACGAGTCCTTATCCCATTATCCTCCAAAGAAAACAAAACCACAAATAGCAATAAGACTATAAACCAAAACAAAAAACAAAAAAAGACCATAAACCAAGTCAATGCACACTAAATGTCTTGTACACACATCAAAATCCTATATATTTTTCAAAGAGGAGTAGGCCAGCTATGACTGGAGGACAGGATGGCGTGAGCATACCCAGCATGCACCCTGCTACCTAGAAAATGATAGGCTCTGCGGAGTTCAAATTAATCCCAACTCACTACCTGCAAAAACTCAACGTAGTGCCCCAACATCTCCACCCCTTCCACCCCCCCCCCCCCCCCCCATTTATAAGCTACAGCTTGCAAGTCATCCAAGGTAAGATTTTATGTATGCGGCCGTTTTTGCCCACTATTAAGGTAGTCACATTATGTCATATGGGATCAACATTCTTTTCAAGGAGTTAAGGAACAGGCCAATCAGAAAGGAAAATAAACTTTACTTTTCTTTTTTTTGAGATCAGATTTCAATAAACTTTACTTCTTTAACAGTGCTATGTTATGTTTGTTTATTTGTTTGTTGTTGTTTTTAAACTTCTTTAGCAGTCATACACAAACAGGAAACAGAGAAACACTGACTTTTTCTTGTGGGATGCGAGAGCGGACCCGCTCCAGACATTCCTCTATCTGGCCCCGGTCCAGGCTGGTGTAGCGTAACAGGATCTTGGCAAAGTCCACTTCACTGATGGTGCTCAGCCCCCGCGAAAACTCCATGAACTCCAGCTCTATCACCTCACTCTGCAGGTTGGCCATGAACCTGTCACAGCCAGCACCATTACTGTCATCATCATCATAATAATACTAATAAATGGAACTTATATAGCGCTATATCTTGCAGAGACAAATCAAAGCGCTTGCACTCAACTCATTCTTACAGTCATACAACCAGTAACAATTAATAGTTCCATCAAGTCCAAATGTGCACGCACGCACACACACACCCAGAGGTCACACACCCTGGCAGGGCAATAGAATCTTGGCTGTTGAAGGCAGGGAAAAACTATGAGATGAGGCAGGAGAGGAAAATCTTAGGTTTGAAATAAATATGTCTTGAGACTGGATTTAAAAGTGTCATAAGAAGGCTTTTGGCGGAGAGGGAGATCATTCCACATCAATGGACCAGAAATTGAGAAAGAGCGACAGCCAACAGTGGACTGGTTGAATCTAGGTATTTGTAAGCACAAGGAATCTGCAGCAGAGCGGAGAGAACGAGAAGGAGTGTACAAGTGAAGACATTCACAGAGGTAGGCGGGTGCTGTTTTGTGGAGACATTTGTAACAGACGGTACTGATCTTATAGTTTACTCTCTGTGGCACAGGCAGCCAGTGGAGAGATTGCAAGAGAGGGGTAATATGCTCAGATCATGTTGTCATTATCATGTTGTTCTTACAACCATCATCATTTCTGTCATTGTCATGCTGTCATTATGAATTTCTTCTTCTTTCTCCTGCATATGCTACCTTTTAACTCCTGCAAGCAAGCAGGACAGACTTTGGACAGTGCCCACTTTTTTTCCCTGAGGAATCCAATGTTAAACATGCTCTTGAAGGTTCCCTAAAGCTATACATGAAAATAAATGTCCAATAAGTCTACCTACCTAATTATAGAAGTGGATTTTTACAGGTATGGCTGTTTCCTTACCCCCACCATGAAGGCAGCCATACTCTCGTCTTCAGGATCTTTACAGAACATTTTGGAGAAGGAAAAAAAAAGACCAGGCAAATAGATACTGGACATTTGTGTACTGTTTTCTCATCTTGGTGCCGAGAGAGATGCTGTTGTTATTTTGAATGATTATGAGCCTTGAAGATATTGTGGTGGTAACCTTTCATATTAACTACACCCCTTACAGAATCAGTGCAACATTCATCTAGGTTCCACACAATTGCATCCCAATTCCAGTCCAAAGAAGATACCCCAGATCATGCTAATAATGCAGGGAATATCTGTGTGTATGAAGAATGTGAAGATTTGTTCAGTCACGCTTGCAGATGGGAAAACAGCATGTTCATCAGCAAATAACATACCTGCTTGAAGTTTCAATCTAATGAGGATATCTTTACCATGACTTTACAGGTAAGACTGATCAAGCAGTAGTTCTGATATAATGTAATGCTCTTTGGGGGAAATATGACAATGAAAAAAATGAATAATGTCTTTCTATTTTCATGAATATATTGTTAACACACACCACCATCATTTGTAAGACATACACATGGTCTTTTAACCTTTTCCCTACGTGTAACCCGCTATAGGGTAACCAGCCATCTACTAATTCTTCCCTCTGTATCGTCCACTATCGGGTTACGGAAGCATACAAATGTGCACAGTACACCTGTAATGGGAAAGAGGGGTCTCTCCCTTAACGTGTGGACAGTGTTGATGTTTTTCATCATTTAGACAGTAAAACCCTACGAGGCAGGAGAAGGAAAGCAGAGAGGCAGTGGCTTACTTGTGGAAGTCATTGTAGTTGAGGACCTGGGTCCCCTTAGGGCCGAAGAAGTGGATAAGGAGAGTGGTGTCTGGAATCTCCTGGTCCAGGTCCTGAAAACACTCATCCTCTTCAACACCGTATACAGTAACCATGACCCTTAACGCTGCTGCACAATGCTCACACACATCAACACTGTGTTACTCAGACATTACCTCATCAAAACACATCAATACTAAAAACTTCCACGAAACTCAATACTGATAAGACATCAAAAATTCATCATAACACTTAGGTCTCAAAACTTAATAACAAAGATCTAAAAACAATTTCAAAACTTGTTTTAAACGACAACATTCCAGATCAACATTTCAAATTTTATCCTTGACAAACTTCAAATTTGCCTACAACTGGTCAAAATTTTTTTTACTGAACTTAAGATCTCAGGCTTCACATTGTTGCAACCATCCACAGACAATAAAAAAAAAATGTCCTGACGCTCACAGATCTTGAAACTGTTATAGCATCAACATATCTCTAAACTACCGAACTCTCACAGATTTTCATTCCCATGACACAGGACAGACCTCTATACTAGCACTTGTCTCACAAATCCACACACACACAAACAAACACGTAAACACACATGCACGTGATGTTTCCTCTCCTTTTCTACTAATCTGTATTGTCTGCCATTCAAAGACCAGGATAGGGAGGAAAGTCACACAAACTACAACTGACCACTACCACTCCTCTCTCCTCATGCCCACCCTCTAGCATTAACAATAAAATAAACAGAAAATATCAGGCAAAATTTAAAAATAAAAAGAATGTAAAATATACAGAACATTCCCTGATAACCACGTTCAACAAACAAACAACACGTATCCTGCAGAACAAAGGTCACTTTTACCAGCTGCTTTCTCCTTTTCAGAATCTTTTCACCCAATATAAATCTGGGGAAGGTGGGGGGTGGGGAGCCCTAACAACACTCTTACCCCCCCCCCACCCCAAATAAAAAACAACAACAACAAACAAACAAAAAGGGAATGAACTAAAATTTCCTTTCCAAACAAACTCTATGATTTAGTACGTATGTCACTTCATATTTATTCTTTTAATAGCTTTCTTCAAAAAGGATGTAAAAGATCATCGCAAATCTTTAAAGTACAAAGGTATGCAGCTTAACAATCAAACACATACTTGTTACATTCCCGATAAATTTCTTTTTCTTCAGTTTATCCCCTGATTTAATAAGTGAGCTATAGAAACTCTGGGTTGGAGAAGAAAGCAAATCAAAATGACCAAACCAGATTCTGCAGGAGAGGGTTTTTGTTCCTGATAACCTGTTTACCCATATCCCTTCATAACAGATACAATTTCTCACACAAATTACCCAATGCATGCTCCACATTCATCCACTCGCAAGTGCAGAAATAAAAAACATACCGATCTCCAGCCCACTCACAGATTTTCTTTTAAAAATCCACACTACAATAAGCCAAACTCCAAATATCAAAAAGTCAAACTTCATGTATCAAAAAGCCAAACTGGATGGATATATACTAGATGTGATTTAAAAAAAAAAAAGATAAAGGTTATCAAAACAAAAAAAGCCATATAAGGGCAACCAACAGGATTTGCCAAAGTCGACTGTGGTTAACAAAGAAACCACAAAGCAAAAGAAGGGGAGGTAAAAAGTTAAGAAAATCTGTCCACCACATTTGAAAGGAAAAAGTTGACAACACGCTATCAAAATGTCGGAAGGGTAAAAAGTCCACTACACCAAGGGAACTGAAAGGAAGGCAAGTGCAGCCTACAGGGTGACTGAAGGAGGAAAAAAAGTCATGATTAAAAAACTGGCAGGTTAATTAAGGCTCACCCTGTAGCGGTAGTAGGGACTAAAGTCCTGGTAAGCTTTAACCTAGACAAAAGGTAACAACCACCCGGTTATATGTGTTGTTAGAGTGACAGCACCCGGTCAGTATTTTTACATCAAGGTAAAACCATGAGGATGTTGAGCTTATGGTATAGCATTGGAAAAGCTTTCACCTGGATACATAAAGGTACACCCAGCTGTTACAGTTACACTGTTAGAAAAAAGCCTTAACCAGCACAAGAACACAGGCACAGAACACACATATTGGAACGATAAACTGATGATGACTGTTTCATGTTTTGTTACCATATAAACCCCAAAAGACAGCACAGTGATCTTTTTAGGTATGGGAGAAAAGTGTGATTTAGGAATGATCGATTAAAATGTAAAATGAACCGTTTCTGATTTGTAATCTTCTCCTCTTACCTGCAAAACAGACATAATGTTTGATATCTGACATATTTTTCGATCATGAGATCACAATTCAAGTTTGACAGTATTGATATGTAACAGACCAACACAGCATACCAACTACTGCATTTGATTGCACTAACACAGCACCAATAAACAGCGTAAAAGTAAAACTGCAACACACTAATACTGTAAGGTTCCCATTTTCCCCCCATCTTCACTAACACAAAAATCATATAAGATCCTTCATCCATGACAGCAGCTATGCCATGACACAACACACTTTGACCAACATCTAAACACCTTAATGAAACACAAGCCATTGACACTATTCTCTCTCTTTTGATTGTCAAAACAATAAACTCTCTATACATGTTTTCTGCCATTTGATTTGTATCCTTCCACAGACTTCATACCTACACACACATACATGCATACATACAGACAACAGAACCTAACACCACACAATACAAAAGCACATGTCCATCCACAGTAACACATCAATAACAGTCGATGTTTATCCATTCAGAACTTTTTAAAATGTACAGTAAAATTCAAAAACAAAGAATAGGAACACAATACTCAGGTAAAGAAAAACACCCATGCATGCAAGAATAACATGAAAATGTGTACTGGGTATTCAGGATAGTACCAGATAACCATCACACAAAACATCTGAAATAAATGCCAGCATAACAAACCCCAACAACAACAAAGCTTCAATCCCTTAACCCCTTCGAGTCTGCAGGGACTACAGAGATGTACTGGTCACGGAGAACAAATACAAGCATCAACCAAACCAAACAGAATATTTTCCCCCTTCCTCAGCTACAGCTCAGGGTTGTTCACCAATGGTGAAGATTTTGCGTAATGACCATTTTTGCCCACCACGAAGATAGCCACATTCTGTTTCAGGGATGTCTGCTGGATATGTCTGTGTTTCCGTAACCCACCAAACACTGAATTACGGGATCTTTAATGTGCATATTTCATCTCCTGCATGTGTACATATACGCACAAAGGGAATAAAGGCACTGGCAGGTCTGTGCTTGAAGTTGACCTAGGAGATCATAAAAATATGCACCCTGAATTCACCAGACGCTGCCCAAACTCAAACCCATGACTTCAAGGGCCCATGGGATTGAAGTTGTACAGACTTAACCACTTGGCTATAGAGACCGTTTAAAAGGGTACATTTTAACTGAAAGGAAATTTTGGGAAAACAGGCTTTGGCAAGAAAAGGGAGTGAGGGGGAAAAAATCAATAAAAAGATGGTGGAAGGTTTGCATAAGGAACAAGATAATCTCAGACAATGGATGAAGGAAGAGACTGACTTTACGTTTTTTAAGCATGAAAACAGAAAGAAAAAAAAAGAAAACCTGAGACATAGGCAGAGAGCTGGACTACAAAAACACTGAGACAATAATGAGGGTAGCACAACAACAGTGCTGTTTCTGCCATCATCAAATATATACACCAGTTCAGACTTTTCAAAGATTCCACAAGACAAGCTCTTAGTATATAGCATACATTTATTTTGTTCTCTCCCGTTTTAACCCAACCTCTCCAAGATTAAACACACACACACATACACTTACACACACACACTAAAACACAACTACGCAAGAACCTTACACCAAGCAAGAACCACACCTGAACAAAACAAAGGATGGAAATTTATAAATAAATGCTTCCCATAAACGCACAGGTCACATGGAATAAGAAGAGAGTGGGAACATGATCAGAATGGGGAAATATGTTCCAGGGGACAAGGTATCTAGGAACAGAGAAGACCGGTGGGAACATGATGGTCAGAATCAGAGCATTCCTCCCAAAGGGAAAGATCCATGGGAAAAGATTCCTCTCTCCATTTCTGAGGACGATAAACAAAAATGCTTCTGTTGGGGAACAAAGGCAACTATATGGGAGGTCAGAGTAAAAGGTGTTTAACAGGGACAAGTACTTTCAGGTGGAATACCCCCCTGTCCACTTACACGCTGTACACTGACTTCGCCTCTCTGTAAATAAATAACAACAACAACAAAATCCATAGCACAACACAATCAATGAACAAATCTGCTGGTCATTTAAACACCTTGAAAAACCTTTCCTTTTTGTGTCTAAAATATGTTTTCCTAGCTACGTATCACTTTTAACTTACTACTTCAAATAGATTATTTAAGGCTCCAAAATCTAAACAAAAACAAACAAAAAACAGCTATATTGACTATTATTACACAGTATCAAATAGGTGCAGACGTTATTTTGATTTTTACTGAAAGAACCCTTGACATTTTTTTGTATACAAGCAGGCTATGTTTCCAACGTAGAAATCTGCCCTACCAAGACCGACTGAAAGGGGAAGTAAACTGAAACCATGTTAAAATGTTAACACACCAGCTGGCCATACTCACATAGAGAGCTTTACCTTCCTCAGGCTTTCTCCAATTCTCCTACTTGTTTTTATGCTTCTTTCAATGAATTGTGTGCCCTGTGAAAATGTACTGTTAGCATTGCTGCCCGAAAGTTGTGCACTCAATCAAGAAAAAAGGTACTGTTACTGTTTAATGCTCTGATCTCACCCTCTTTGACACTGGACTAAAGATGACAAATACACATATTTTTATCATGTATATGTTGTTGTTGTTGTTGTTATGCATTCCCCAGCTTTACACTATGGGGGTCACCCAGAACATGCACTCTGACTCACTCATCCCATCTGGGAATCAGACTCCTTCGGATGAGACTATAAACCGAGGCCCCGTGTTCGAATGCACGCAGAACATACTGCGCACACATTAAATCCTGTTTCACTTTTCGAAAGAGTAGGCCATTGTGTGCCGGTGGAAACAGATGACAAAATTTACAAAACCACATACACACGGGGACTGGATGTAAAAAAGTACATGAGTGCTTATTCCATTATCCTCAATATAAAAGAATAAATAAAAAAATTAATATAATAAAATAAATCACTGTGAGATAGGAAGTACACCGCATGAGAAATTTTTCTGTATGACTCTCTTTAAGTACCTCGCTATATAGATCATGTATATGATAACAACATTAACCCTATCTGAACAAGTGCTACTACACATCCTCCGAACCAGTTGCTATGACAACACCGAGTGACTGACAACATACTGACAGCGACACTTCATCATGGCAGCATTTCTGCACATTCTTCACTAACACTTTTCTACTGACAACACTAATGAACACAAGAACATTCACCATTTCAAATAATGAAGAATGAGGAATTTTCTAGTATGTCTTTCTCCTAACCAGCAAATTCCTTGATAATTTCATAACATTAGCAGTGCTTTGGGTACTCTTAATGATGTTTTCAGTTGTTGTTATGACAAATCTGCCAGTGACGCTTGAGTCAAAGAACATGAGGCCCCACCTACCTTTCAATACCAGTGAGAAAATAGTAAATATTTCCACAAGTTTACAAAATGTAGTTATCATGAACAAAATATGTTAGTAACAGTCTCTATTGTACAATAAAAGAAGGCAGTTGGGTAAACATAGCTGTCACATATCAAACAAGCTGCTTAGCTCTTAAGAACTGAAGGATAAAGAAAAATGTATTACCTAAGGCTTTATTATCAAATATTTAGAACAACCTGAAAACATACATAACTGGAAGCTACTCAGTCACGACAATGACTAATGTAATCTGAAAACATAGGCACTGTTATTAACGCCAGTATTATAGTCGGAGACATAAAGATCACATATTTTCATCATAAAAAAGTTATATGTAGATCAATGCTGTCTGATTTTTTAAAAGCGCACCACTTGTTACAAATTAGAACAGACAAACAGTTTACTCACTAGAACAAATTAGGAGTTGGGTTGTTTTTTTGTTTTTTGTTTATGTTATGATATGAAGAGCACCCCTGTCTCACACAATCTTTTTCAGAAAGCTAGTCAACTGACATTGACTGCTGAAACAGCAAAGCGAATCCAGTCATTCGAAACAAAATGCCATAGAAAACTACTGGGCATATCCTGGAGAGAACGAAAGACCAATGAATTTGTCAAGAGTCAAATAACACAGCTGGCAGGTCCACAGGAACCCCTTCTCACCATCGTCAAGAAGAAAAAGCTGACATGGTTCGGCCACGTCACCCGCCACAACACTCTGCCAAAAAAGTACTGCAGGGAACACTCGAAGATGGCAGAAAGAGGGGAAGACAGAACAAATCATGGATGGACATCAGAGAATGGACCAGGATGAATGACTCGGCACTACTGCGCAGAGCCGAGGACCGAGATGGATGGAGGAGGCTTACCATCGGCATCGTCTTTCGTGTCTCCCTCACGACCGCCAAGGTCACGGGTCTGATGATGATGATGAGTCAACTGATATCTTTAACTGGAGCTACAAAATCATAACAAAGGTGATGATGACAATACTCTTTGTTGTGTATGACACCAAAGGATGGAACATTCAACAGTCCAGTATATGCAGTGAATGCAGTGTACATAACATTTTTATAGTAAAACTGAAAGAAACTTTGCACACAGCCAGCTCCAAGTCTTGTCTGTGAGAATTTTAGAACATCTGCAGATCCAGAAATGCCTTGTTGCATAGTAGCACAGAGCATTTATCAGACAGGAATGTATGTCTCCAAGAAGAACTTGAGAACATCAGCAAATCCAGAAATGCCTTACTAGCTATGTAACAGTGCAGAGCATGTTTTGAACAAGAATGTATATACCCAAGAGGATCTACCAAACAAAAGTTCTGCTGTGACTCTGCATCACTCCATGAGGGAAAAGCAAGTGCCAGCAGCCCTCAAAACAACCAAATTCAGCATGTTGAAAAATCTGCTCTCTGATGCATGCTTCATGTTGCCACACCCTTCTTTATCCTGACAAGGATCACAGGATCTTCAACCAGCGCATATTTGATCTCCTGCATGTATACTGATAAGAGGAGTAAAGTTCTGGTTGGTCTGCACATAAGCTGACTGGGTGACTGTATCAAAATATGACAAATAACAGCAATAATAATAATTACAACAACAATGATAATCATAACAATGATGATGATGATGATGATGACGATGACGACGACGACGACGACGACGACGATGATGATGATGATAATAATAATAATAATAATATTTTTAAAAGTATCACAAATGTACTTTTTTCCCCATCAGATTAGACTGTACATTACTAACCAGAATCGGTAACTAAGAAGATAAGATAGGATATAACTAGTGCGCTGTACAGTACACTGATGGCTAGGGTGCGGGCCTTTGGTATATAAATAATTCTTGTTTCTTTACACTCTTACCCAGCCCACCACTCAGCACCACATAAGGACTGACAACAGAATGAAGAGCTGAAAAAGAGGATTAGGCACAGTGACGTATACATGAACAGTATAGCAATCAAACCAATCATACATTACTGGAATGGACTAAACCTATCCAGTTTTTTTGGGGAGTATAAGGACAACAACAATCAGAATAGTAGCACAACAACAACAATACTACCCATGATAATACTAAAAGAAAAAAATACTCATGATAATACTATCACTACTATTAATTACAAACAAACATATTTGACATTCCTATCATAATGCACGATGTATTGTTCATGAAGACGAAGATAAACAACAAAGGAGACTTACATGGGATTGCTAAACTAAAGACATGCAACACACACACACACACATAACATAAGCTCATATGCAGCCCCTCCTGGGAAAAGCACTTCACCACTGTAGCACAAAACCTGTTTATACTCTCATCCTTCAGACTAAATCCAAATCACCCCTCAAGGTCCAGTAGTGATATGAGAGGGGGCCTGGAGGGAACGTAACTTCAAACCAAATTTGAACGGAATATTTCTTTCTTCTTTTTATGTTAACCTTATGGCCACCAAACTATGACACATGTACTGCTCTAGTAGAGACAAGCCTTTGGAAAGACTGCTTCAAAGCAGACACCAGTGATGTACAACTGTTGCTCAAGGCACAGGTCTAAGAAAACGATCATGGCCCCATTGAAAGGAGTACACTATTTTTGTTTTAATTCATACCCTTACGCATACACACACATACAAACGTATGTGTATGCTTTGAGAAATTAGTATAAGTATGATCCACCACAGAAACCATAGGGGAAAAAAAGCCAAGAGACATACAATAAAGCTGTATGTATCACTGACAGATCCTAGCATGTGCTAGAGAGGAGCCAGCAGATATGCAACCAGCACTCAGTGTTTTCACTGAAAGATTCCTACAGAAGCTAAGGAGACACCAGTAGATACATAACTCTGCTGACTAAGCCATTACATTACATGAATTCCCCACAGGGGTTAGAGAGAAGGAACCAGTCACCATTAACTAGTGCTGAGTGCATCACCCTGAAAGATACCAGAGCAGAAAGGAAAGAAGACAGTGACCGTACAACTAGTGCTCAATTGCTGAGTGTCCTGGTGTGATAGGCACAGACGCACAAAGAACCAAGAAGCAGTGTATTGTGTTTCTTTTTATGGTCCAAGACTTCTAGCCCACAGACAGTGAAGTTAAATTATTCTAAACTGTGAGTGCCCAAAGTGTGTACAGCAGCTGCAAAAAAACACAGAGAGAGAGAGACGGAGAGCAAGAGAGACAAAGGGAGAGAGGAAAGGAGAGAGGAAGAAAGACAGAAAGAGAATAACAAAATGACAGAGAGACTATACCAAATAACTAATACTAAGAAGCCAGCCATGCAGTTCCTTCCCAGATCTTGTACTGGCCTACTCTTTGTCACGAATCTGAATAACCATCTACTGTGCACAGTCCTAACACAGGCCTACCTAAAATAACCTCCTACAGTGCACAGTTACCATAAAGACTTATTCCAGTCATCTGAAATAACCTTTTATATCATAATCTCCCCACACTGGTCTATCCCTAATTACCTGAAATAATGAATTCCAATTCTGATCATGTTCGGTTCCAATACCTGTCTTACCATAGTTATTGGAGGGAAAAAATGAAAAAAAAAATCTTCCCATCAGTAGTCTGACATGTCTCTCTCTAAATCTGAAACCAGCACTCTCATAGCATTTACCTCTCATACAGGACGGACAGCTCTCTAAAATGATAAATCACTAGCAATCTGACTCCATATAGGTTTTAGATGATATTGGTCAGTGTCAATTTTAAAACAAACAATATTCAGATTGTGCACAGTTCCTTTATTAAAGATCTCTCTCCAAGTGATAAAAACAGAAATACAAAATGAAGATAACCCTGCATAATATTTTCCATCAAACTTGTTCTTAGCTTGTTTGTTTTTTTTAATTGCGTTCACCACCCCACAGTTCCCAGTGAGGTCAGCCCATCAGAACACATTCTGCTTTTTTAAAGCCCCAAACCCACCGAGGTTCTGTTATAATTCTGGGTGTACACTTCAACAACAAAACTATCCCTCCAAAACAGCCGTTCAGCATCTAAACTACCAGCACTATCACTACAGCATGCAGACAACGCCACCTACTTGTGCCGGGGAGGCTGGTTGTTGCCCTTTGCTCTGTCCTTGTTTGCTAAAGACGCGCTCCAGCTGCCAACACAACATGCCAAGTCAGGGGACATTAGTCTTCACAAGGGAGACAACCTGTCTCCACATGACCCAGCGCACCATTCATATACTGAAAGCAACACTTGTCAGAGGGTAAATTGCCAAACCACATCATGAATCGAATATACATCAATTACTTTTCTAACATTGGAAAATGTATGATATATCCAACAATCATATGAATTTACAGCAACCACAGCTATGTTTAACGCTTCTATGAGTGCAGGTTAGTTCATGTTATTCATGTGGCAAATATGCAATCAATATTTGCTAATTTTACTCTTGTTTGCTTACTTTTTAGTGCATTTACCACAATACCTCTCCTATTTTATTTTTGATCTTTCCAATATCCTCAATGCCTATATGCAAATTCTCTCTCTCTCTCTCTCCTCTCTCTCTCTCTCCTCTCTCTCTCTCTTCTCTCTCTCTCTCCTCTCTCTCTCTCTCTCTCTATAATACACATGAGCACCCAAACACATCAAGACATGCATATAATATATATTCAGCACATGCACACACTCACACACAGTGACACTCACACAGTGACACTCACACACAGTGACACACACACATACACACACACACGGACGGGGACAGGATATCCTAGTGGTTAGAATACTGCACTCACAATCTGATGACCCGGGTTCGATTCCCTTTGAGGGGGATATTTTCCCCTGGAGTTAACATCAGCGCAGACTCCACTCTCCCACAAAGTCCTTCGGATGAGACTATCAACCAAGGCCCCGTGTGCGAATGCATGCAGAACATCTTGCGCACATGTTAAATCCAGTTCCACTTTGCATAAGAGTAGGCCACTGTATGCCGGTGGGAACAGATGACAGAATTTACAAAACCGCATACACATGGGGACTGGATGAAAAAAAGCACATAAGTGCTTATTCTATTATCCTCGATATAAAAGAATAAAATAAAATAAAATAAAACACACACACACACGCACACACACATGTGAAAACATTCACAATTATAAATCACAAGTATATCCTAACATATATGCATGGTTATCAATATTTCACACCATACTGTTGCAGACTGTAGTGTACATCTCAGACCTTGTGCCATGCTAGACAATAATAGCTGTGTGTGTGTGTTACTGGTCTTATGTGCCCAGTAATGTCCACTACACAACTCTCATGCCCATGCTCTCCCAACTGACCACTACTAATTACTTCATGTGCCCTGCATGTATGGGTGTTTGGGGGTAAGGGGGGGTGGGGGGGTATATGAGCGTGTGTGCATGTACATGCATGTTGTTGTTGTTGATGTCTTCAATTTAATGTCTGTTCACTCTGAGTGATATTAGATGAGTGTGTGTGCATGCGTGCATGGGTGTGTGTGTGTGTGTGTGTGTGTGATTTGGATGTCTGTGCAAACATGAGTACATGATCACATAATTTTTGTTTTCTTGATGTGCTGCTCTTCGTATTTGTACCATTAATACCCAGGGCTTTCATGGTAATCAGATAAAGCCCACTAGTTATTATTGTCAAATATGAACATTTCTATACTACTATTACATGCTACTTTTCTTACACTATTACACTCTCAGTAGCACCTGTCTGGCCACTAGAGGGACAAAATGTACAGTCCTGTATATGAACGATACAGCGACAGTACTTCAGTCAAACACAGGTGACTGGCATGAAGCACAATAGCCATATATCTAAAATGAAGCTATTTCACTTTGATTGCAACTAACTGGCTACTCCTTAATTGAGCCAAACCATGCTATAAACATACATTGCTGAACTTTCATCATAGCTCTGGAGATGTACTAACAACAAAAACAAAATCCAGTAGACTTTAACTATTTTCTATTTTTCAAGAGGCATCTATGACTAATGGGGAACCATCAGAGTGGGTATGTAAAATCTGAACAAATCTTTTAAGTCAATACCGTTTCTTCTTTCATTCCATGATTCTAGTTAACTGATAAAGAAAGAAGTTTGTAGCCAGTAAAAAAAAAATTAAAAAATTAAAAAATGTAATCGACAGAGATTGTGTATTCTCTTATTTGAGTCTGCATAGTCTCTGGGAAATTTTTTCTTCAGACAAATTATGAAACATAATAGTATTTTCTGTATCTCAAATATGGACAGACTCTTAGGACTTTTTTCTAAGCAAAGACTCTTTTACTGTTTTGTGAAGCACGCTGCCTCAGTCAGCAACTGCAATGTAGCCATCATGAAATGGTCACATAAAACAAACCCATGTTGCCATGAAATCAATATTCCACAATAAAAAGTAAAAACAAAACAAAAAAGAAAAGAAAAGAAACAAAGGCATGGGACACTGGTGAAGAACACTCTGATGCAGTTCTTTGCATCAACCTGAAGAAACATGGGGATAAAAATGTACATGTATATTTCAGCAGAAAATTAAAGAAACATGGGAAAAAAATGAACATGTACGTATATTCCAGCAGAAAAATATCTTGTTCCTAGATGTTTTCTTCAGCTGAATGTGCCTTTTTTAAATAAATGATGTGAGAAGGCATAAAAAAGGCAACCATACTTTCTGGTACTTTACGAAGATTTCTCAAATAATGATTCTCCTGAAAAATAATCATGGACAGCAAACGTTCTCCTTTCAAACAATCAATGTGTACTAAGAACAATTTTCAGTCTATCAACGACTGAAAAGCATAGAAGTTGAGAAATAATGACCATGCGATGAGAGTGTCATAACACTAATAATGAATGATGTAATGAAAGTATTTCTAAAAGCATAACCTAACAATGCTAACAATTCTCTCCTCTTCCTGTCGACTAATTTCTCTCACCACACTAATCCAACGATGTGGGTGATGGCAGACTCAACATGGCAACTTTCAGGATGCCTCTACCTACCGCTCCCGGTCACTCCGCTTACACAGTACAATGAACATTCTCACACTGATGTTACTGATAGTAAGCAGGCAGTTCAAGCATGTTACGTATTGATAAGGATGAGCGGCTTAGTAACATGACGGGCAGCAGCACGATATACAGGACAGCTTACATGGTTACACCATGCCAAGCATAGGTTAAGAGGGTGGTGGGTCACGGAGTGGTTAGGTCTGGTCATGCATGACTGTATGTGCGTACACAGCACTCAAGCTGAAGCAAAAAAGCAGGCTGCTGTAGCATGAAGTGCTGCATGGTGTGAACTTGTAGAGCTGTGATGATGTTTGTCTACTGGTGGTGATCAGCGGTCATGTCTGAGGGTTTGGAGTTTTGTATTGTGCTCTATTAAATGTACCTTCATTCAAGTAATTGAGTCATAATTGCTTCTCTTGTGCAGTAACAGCCACTCTATAACTCAGGCCCTTGAAAAGCTTCAATTTCTGAATCTTCTTTTCCAAACAACCCTCTAAAGGTATGGTACCCCCTCTTTGCCAGTCTCTGTTCCTGCAGTTGACAGCAGCTGCTAATTTCAACTGACTGCTTTATGAAATGTTGTGGTACCATGTTAATTACTTCTATTCTACTGTTATATCAATTCCCTCTGTCATCCACTTAGGTTTTATAGATCCTGTTGATTTCTTCCACATTCCATATTATTTATCCTTTCCTTTCACTCGTGTAATATATCTCCATTTCCACTGTAACCAGACTGAATGTTTTGTTATGTCATGTAGTGAATTACACTAACTTTAGTTTTCATTACATGAACTTGAGTTTTCACTACTACACAAAAGCATAGTACATGAACTTTAGTTTGCATTTACTATCTTTTTAAAAAAAAAATCCTTAAATACAAGACTGCAACACTGTGAGTTAATCATGCAGTTGTTTCTTCCAGACTGTAAATGTGTTATATAAGTTAACTTACAGATTGCTGATAATACAGAGAAATGAATGAGAGTTTGCAGTAAAACTATACGTACACAATGTGTAAGAAGACTGCAGTACATGTAAAGCCCTACACCAGATGGCTGTAAGCGCTGTCTGTCTGTCTGTCTGTCTGACAGCAGTGGTGACAGACCAGCATGTATGGGTGACAGAACTGTATGCACAGCAGCAGCAGCAGCAGTAGCGGTGGGGGTTAATGTAATGAGCAACAGCCCAAAGGCAAGCTCCATGCCAAGGTCTGCTGTGGTGGACACAGGGCAGGTTAGCGGCGGGCCACTCTAACACTACGGCGGCCCGCTACACGTCCTCTAGCCTCCACAGGCTTCTCATGCCTGGCAGCATACGTTTAGAAGGGCCTGCAGCTTTTCTACATCTCTGGGTACAAACTTTCGCTCGTGTTTAGGGAGAATGAAGAAGCTTTCCAACTGAAAAAGAAAGGAACACAGAACACTGGGTCAGAGCGTTGGTCGGGCCAAGACAGGCGGATGTCACTCGGTGGGTGTGGTGTGGTGTGCGGTGTGGCGTGGAGTGGAGTGATGTGGTGTGGTGTGGGCTTCTATGCACACTTCACAGGCAGCAAAGCCACACGGCGCAATACCACCCGGAGTACAGTCTGGCCATGTTGCCACACCCCTGTCTTGTCATTATGTATCCACGTCCATCTGGGGTATAACACCTTGTAGCCTCTAGCTGACACGATATTACCTTCCCAACTAAATCTATGTTACCTACTCTGCGTTTTTTATAACAATCACATTACAGTCAAGTTAGAACACTTCAAAATGCATCAGTTTTGAGTTTATCATCCTAAGATCTTAGTAGGTAGTCACAACTGACAACATGATTCTTCAACAGTCTGATTTAAAAAAACCAAAAACAAACCACAACAAAAACAGGTGAATAGAAATTGGGTTTAGATTTTTTTTTAAAGATGCTTCAGAAAAGACAACTTCAAAGGAAAGAAGAATCTTAACAACATGACTGCAGGCTTAACAGCTCTTGTGGTTCTTTTTTTTCTTTCCTAATTTCAAGAATGATGGAATAAGCACTCACGTGCTTCCAGATATGAGGGGCTTTATAGTTCACAGTCCAGAGTCTGCTGGAAAAGCTTGCTTGTGATTTTTTTTTTTTTTAAGTAAGAGAGGTCGCAAAGAAGGGAGAAAAGACAGATACAAAGACAGAAATGGAAAAGAGGAATTTTCCTACACAAAATTTCCAAACTGAAAAATCTCCAGTATCCTGCAGATAGAGCCAGGGAGGGAAGGAGGTGGGGGTTGGGAGTAGTGCAAGGGAGGGGTGGGGTATAGTGCAGGAGGGATGTTGTATGGTGAAGTTTTATCTGCCACTGATCATTTTCTAACCATGGTTATATCTACAGTGCTACTAAAAATGTCCCTGAACATACTGAAGCATTCCTGGTATAGCTAAAGCCCTACAAAATTTGTTTATCCAATTTTCTAGGCATGATAATTCTAAAGCATCTTTCAGTTTGTGGTTAACCATCTTAATTAAAGATTTTTTTTTAATCCACCCAAGATACTGTTAAATACATTGCTGTTTGTTGTTCACACAAAGAAGTAAGCCTACCATAATAGTAAATCAGAGTATCAGTTTACATTCTTAACATATCAGTGGATCGGTTGTCTAGAGGTAACGCGTCTGTCTAGAAAGCGAAAAGTTCGGGTCAGAAGTGTACGGCGGTTCGAATCCCTTTTGAACCCGAAACTTGTCCCCCATCCATTAGATCATGAATGGTGGTCTGGGCACTAGTCTTTCGGATGAGACGATAAACCGAGGTCCCATGTGTTACACATAATTATTTAGTGCACGTAAAAGAACCCATGGCAACAAGAGAGTTGTCCCTGGAAAAATTCTGTAGAAAAAAGCCACTCTGATAGGGAAACAAATACAGTTGCAGACAGGAAAAAGAAAAAAAAAAGGGTGGCGCTGCTCTTGTGGCGACGCACTCTACCCGGGGAGAGCAGCCCAAATTTCATGCAGAAATCTGCTGTAACTTAAAGTGGTATAAATATATAAATAAATAAATGAATAAATACATAAATAAATAGATAAATAACATTTAAAGGCCTATAGTTTTGAGTTTGAAACATACTACTGATAAATTGTACAGCCATATCACAAACCTGCCACAGACTTCAATCTGTGCAGCTTCCAAATAAAATGGAGCAACATTCAGTTAGTATTTTTTTTGTTTTTGTTTGGCAGAGCACTATAACAGGACACCTTGTTTCATCCTTTTATTTTTTTTTCACCTCAAAGCTATTTAAGATTGGTGTTATCCACAAGTTATTCTGTCATTACTGAGCTGCAGCAACAAACCTGACATCTTAGCACACTTCACCACATGAACAGCTTCTCTTTTCTACTAGAGAAAATCAAGTAACTGATTTCTATATGTTACCAATTTCATTTTGATCATATAAAAGTACACAGTTCAAAGCAGAAGTCTACTGTCACTATCAAAACTTTACTAACTTCACGTTGCAGCTTTTTCAACTCAAAAAAGAAAGAAAACCTAGCTAAAACAAAAGCAAACTAAACCTGGTGGGAAGTTAGTGGCTGGTCAAAAGTGACCACAGGTGATACGTGCTGGAGGCTGTATTTTTGCTTAACATTTCAGCAGTCGGTAAAAGTTTACCTTAAAACCAGGACAATCAGCAGCATCTGAGACAGTGCAATGTCAACGCATTTTGTTTTTAACAGGCGTACTATCTAGACAGCAACATGGCCACACTGCAGTGTCGATGACAGTCAAAAAATGGATGACTATATATACAACCAAAATGAACATGGATCCCTCTGTCAACGATCGCTAATTATGGTCCACATAGTCGTGCTTATCAACTCGGGTAATGTACTTGTATGATTTCATGCAAGGGACAGGGGAAAAAACCTGGGAAACGCCTTAATCTGAGATGATATTACGGACAATACTGACAGCACAGAATGTCTTAGAATGTCACTGGAATATCAATTGCACAAAATAATATCAAACAATGTATATGAATGTAAATAAATAAGTAATTATGGAATAATCACTGTGGTTTGGGAATTATCAAGGAGGTGGAACATCTTAAAGAGTTATGAAATGAGAATGACTAAACGTGAAGGATGATAGAATAGTACTATCGCAGAAAGAACATTAGGAAATTTACACAAAATGACACAAAATACTCCAGAATACGCATATCATCATATACCATTGCCAACAAATTTTGTATTTATATTATGTAAAAAGTACGACAATAAACAAAGGAAAAATTATCAACAAAATCCCAAACAAATGAAACCAGAAACAATAATTTAAAAAAAACATACTGATTCAGTCTCTCTATCAAAAGGTGCCTACGAATGATTACAAACTCCTAATAAATATCAGAACATTAAATATTTTTTAAAAGCTTGCACAATTTTAGAAGCTTGTAAAATGTTATTACCACATTTGCCACAGCACTGTTACAGTTTTAAGATCCTGAATATATAATCAAAGCATAACTTCCCGGGCCATACATTTTCTTTTTTTTTTTTTTTATTGACAAACAATGTTCTATAAAGATCTCATGGAGTAAATCTTGACTTTTAACTCCACGGAACACCCCTGACATGAAAAGGAATATTCACAATCAACCTGACAAACATAAACAACTGATTCTGCAGTACAACAAATATATACCCATACAAGCTGCTCAGACCAAAACTAAGGTGTACAATTTTTAGTAAATCAATTTTTCATATAATAAAAATTAACATCAGCCGAATTACTAACACACTCTGTGTTCATGAATTCCTTGCAGTATTCATAGTTCAACTATCTGGGACTAAAACAAAGTCATGTTCATACCAAATAATGCCCCCCCACCACCACCACATACACACCCATCCCTCTACCCCACCCCTCAGCCCCAACTAACCCAACCAACCCCAAAACAACAACAGAAAAAAACGAAACAGAACCCAAAAATCCCAAAACCAACAGTTGATGGCCAAATGGAACTTGAGTTCATTTTAAGTGGTAATCAAAACTCCCCTGGAAAAAAAAATCAAAGTAAACCTTCCTTTCACACATTTAATCTATACTGAATTTTATCAATAAAGTGATATTTATTAAACTCACCAGCTTTTCGCAGAGTTTTTGTACTTATACCGCTTTACCACAGGAGCCCTTTGGCCAATTTTGCAATGAAAATGCACCAAGCACTGGAATTTTATTTCTGAATAATAAACAAATGACAAGGATAAACTGAACTATGCTTCCCACTATATCATTAAAAGTTGACAAAGTGATTCAGATCGTAAGTAGTCTTACTAAGTAAATGCAAAAATCTGAAATATGTCCAAGGTCTGTCCTCATTATACAACAGAATATAAGAAAGCCTCCTGTTTATAACAGCAGACAAGGCACGCAAGGTACAGACATGAAAATGTGGTTTATGAGCATGGTATCAGCACTAAATGAAAATACACACACATACACACACCCCCATGCACACACACACACACACATACACCATTTTCAAATCAGAGAATATCACTATGGGGAAGGGGGGTGGTGGAGTCTTACAATGGGAAAAATGCCAACCCATCACATAAAAAATTTTAACCAAAGAATATCATCACAATAACTAAGATTTAGTTCTTTATCAATGAAACTTCTAGAAAAATTAACTCACCACAAGGAACTCGCGTTTGTCCACAATTTGGTTGCCGTCAGTATCAAACATGTTGAAAGCAATGCGGAACCCAGAATGAGGCTCTGTAATTATATGGAAAACTCGAATGACACTGAAATCAGAAGAAAAACTGAAAAGCGGCACTGAAATTATAGAAAAGTTGGAGTGAGGCTCTGAAACTATATGGAAAATTAGACTAAGGATCTGTACACTGAGTAAGACTTCCATTATTGAATCAATCTATAAATTTTCCAATAACAATACACACAGACACACATACAGACACACACACACTCACACATGCACAAACACACATGCATGCACACACACACGTGCACACACACACACAGCATGATCTTTAAAAGAGGGGGAAAGCCAGAATGAGAATCTGCTATTAATACTACAACCAAGATAACACTACACACATTAAAAAAAAGTTGAATATTTGCAATCACTGCAAACAAATCACAGGAACACTTTGCAATCATTGCAAAAGCTAGTGTCCGCAGTCCTATGGAAAGATTTTTTTCTTTTGTTCCTGGGTTCAGAGCTCAGAGGTTCACCAACCATGAGATTTTTGCATATGTGACCATCCCCCCCCCCCCCCCCCCCCCCCACACACACACACAATTAAGGTATCCACATTCAAACTTCAGGGATGGAAATACTTAAAACCTGTGCTTTTATGCTAATTTAAAACTACACAAGATAAAGCAAAAGCCATAACCTATGTAGGCAGTGCCCTGCACTGCCCCAAAACTGAACATGGTCTAAACCGTGTTCCCTGCAAGAAATTCAGTATTGAATACATGACAGTATTATGGATTTGATATGTGTGTGCAAGTGTGTGCGTGTTTGCGAGTGTGTGTGTGTGTGTGTGTGTGTGTGTGTGTGTGTACACGAGTGTGTATATATGAAATTGCACTTTGTGTTGTTTACACTGATATGAAAGTAAATGTTTTCAAGGAATAACTGGTATTAGTTTAAAATACAAATCAACACACCTTGTTTTAATAAAACAAACCAACCAGAAACACACTAAGACACACTAAGACCTGCAAGTTATGCACGCACACTCCTATCAACACACCCACTAATACACACACACACACAACACACACACACTAACACACACACACACACACTCGTACGTCAGTTAATTTCATCAATGCATGCTCAGTAAGGAGTGATGATAACGTTACTTTTTCTTAAAACATACTCATCAGAACACAGTGATCAGGAAATGACACAAACCAGACGCCAAGCCAAAACCAATGTCGATCAATAACACAGTCACACTGGAATGGCAAGTATGATGTTACCTCTACCACACCAATCAATACACTCAGGTATTAACAAAATGGGCAAAGCTGGTTTTTAACAGATTAACTTGTGCTGCTTGTTGCTCACAACCATGCAGGTCATATCATGGCTCCAGTTTTAACAATGGTCATATTTTCTTCCCTTTTATCATACAGTTTAGATGTGTTTTCACGCAAAAAAGATAAAGAAGTGGGAAACAAATATATGGAGGTAAACAATATAAGAATGTAATTTTTTTTCCACAATCACATCTTGCAAAAGATGACATTGAAATCTTATGATATCAGGTTTTAACTAAACAGCCAGTTGTTCAGTTTATTTTAGGCCTGACAACATAGAGAGATAAATTTGATTTTTAACAAAATATCAAAAATTCAAGGCCTGATCATATCTACAGCAAATTCAATGTTTGGCAAACAAACAAAACTGTCATTAATTCAACAATTGACTGAAAAATCTCTTATCATTAATTCAAAGTCTGTGATAAAACCAACTAAAATCCTGATTACAGCACTTATCACACAACGGTAACTTCCAAGTCTAACAATAAAACTATCACATTTACTTAAGGCAGGCCTATAAAGCAGACGCACTAAGACCTGATTACAAAGTTTGCCACACTGAATCAACTGATCTTGACAGGAAAATTCATTAGTAACAGCTAGTCTAGACTTCAACAAAGCAAATGGTAGAAATACTTTTTTATTTTTGTTGTTTCTGGGAGTGGGGGGGGGTTAACCCTAACAAACCATCTGCTTCAGTTTTCTTAATTTTTTGTTTCTCTGAAAATTGCAACGGAAAAAGAGGCAGCTGAAAACCAATCAAAACATCAGCAGTTATTAAACATTTGGGACTGAATAATCCCAATGTTAGTACTGGTCAACACAAACTGGTCAACATCCAAACACATCTCACACAATCCCAAGCACAGATCAGTCGGCACTCAATGAGGCATGAGATGAGGGATGAAAAACAACAACATTTAATTATAGATCATCATTATGGGAAGCACGGAGAAATGGGCAAAGCAGCGAAGTGTTACTCGTCACCCTGGAAACCCAAAGTCCCCTACCATCAGCCTTGGCTCCCTTCCTCTTCTTGGGAGGGTCTGCCTGCACTGATAAAGTCAGTACACCACCTCATAGTGATCAGCAAATACTTTTCTCCATGTAGACAATCCACACCATCCAAAATTAACATGAACTTTTCTTTCTGAACGTCACAAATTTCAAGCTCACGGCTAACCATATTCAGCAAACAAAAAGTACAAGAGTTAAACAAGTTATCTTTTAATACAGTCTTTTCCTTCTCCTGTTTTATTTAGATAATACCAGTATAACTGGAATGCTGAAACAATGTTTTGTCTCTGTTTCTTTAGAATGAAAAGATCTATTCTTGTTTCTTGCCTAGTATTCAATGCCCTAATATCAAATTTGATGATTTTACAAAGAAACCTGTTTTTCTAACTCATTCCTTTATCATAAGACAAAGCGTTAAAATATCTAAACTACTGCACTACTTATCCCTTTACTACAGGACAATGTGCTTGAAGTTTTCATACAAACGACTGTGAAATACAAGTTTGAATATAAAACAATGTACGTCACAGTTTGATGATATTCAGCTTGATATGTGCAAAGTGATCAACATTACAATAAACTGTATCGTACAAATTTATTAAACCAATTGTGAAAAACAATTGTCATGCCCATAATTCAAAGGGATGTATTATGTCAAACCAATGTATCATGGACTTTAAATATCCTCAGTATATTAATTTCCATAAAAAGATACATGTGTCAGCTAACATGTTACCTCCACAATCACTTCACGTTTCATCTAATTGGAGGGGGGGAAACCTGGTTTGGTGTGGGCATATCAAAGTCGGAGACAGTTGTTTAAACGTTTTACTACTCACAAAAATCATTAAATGTGTTTGCTGATGGGTGATATAATTGTATACTTTCTTCTTTGCTCTTTCTTTAGTTGAAATTCTGAGAGTGAAGTGTGTGTTAATTCTGATGGTCTAGTTGTTTATACTATAACAACCAGAAACAGGAGTAACAATATAATTGCACTTAAGAATTTGAAAGTTATTACAAACAAAATGCATGAGTGTAGAAGAATAAAGTTCATGCCAGTATGCTAAAGAAAATGGTTTCAGTCTACTATGATATACTAGGACAAGATTGACCAATGCTATTATGATTCCAGAATGCTACAGGTTAAAAAAGAATAACGAAATAAAAAAAGAAAAATCAGGTCACATTATATCCACATGAAACACTCACTTGTCAGGACACACAGCAGGAAAAGATATTCTGTGTAGGATATGATTCCTGAAATAAAATAAAAGAATAGTGTCAATGATCTGAACCCAATGGTCATACATGAGCACACACACACGTGCACGAGCGCACACACACACACACACACGCACAACACACAAGCATGCCTGAGTCTGTTGCACAAATAAGTCTGTTACACAAGCTGAAAAATACGCTGTTGCCATAAAAATTTATCAAAAACTTACTCCACAGCGTGTGGAGACATCTCCAGTAAAGCAACCCTGCAGAACAGTCTAGTAGTTAAAGATAAAAGGTAAAGGTGTCCCATAACCAATAAGGTCATAGGGGAGCAAGGCATCAGAGACCTAACTTCTCAAGGGGCCAGCACATTGAGGGCACCACCCATCTCCTCTCCCCCTCTGCTTTACCTTCCCTGACCGTTAAGAAGCAGGTAGTAGTGAGGTACCGATTTACAGCTGGGTGAACTGGGGACTGTACTGAAGCCAAGGCACCCAAACAGTCACCCATTCAACTGGTAACCAAGCTCGATGCTGCTTAACCTTGGCTGGGTGAAAGCGAATGCTTCAACCACTGAGCTATCCCGTCCTATGTCTAGTAGTTACTAGTTACAGCATCAAATTCATGACTTAATTGTATCTGAGGGTAAGAGTTCAAGTCACCTTAAAGGCTTCCATTTCAGTGGATTTTTTTTCTGCAATTTACACTGGTTCTGATTCCATTTCTCAGCAAGTCCTCTAGATAAGATTATAAACTGAAGTTCTGCATGCAAACACAGCCAAGTTCTCCAGATGAGACTATAAACTGAAATTCTGCATGCATTGCTCAATTCATGTCCCTCACAATAGCAATTTTTAAAAAAAGCAGATTACCACTTCAGTACTCCTTAGCTTAAAGATGTGCTCTTATCACTTCGTAGTTGCACAATGGAAAAACTGAAAATCTTATCTCAAAACAAAACAAAAAAGAAAAAGAAAAGAAATCCTAAATGCAAACACAGCAAGTCTTTGGAATAAGACTAAACTGCAGCCCTGCACACCAACACAAGCATAACATTTTGTGCACACATGTAACTTGTAAGATCCATCCAACATTTTGTACAGGAGGAAGCCAGCTACATTGAATATATCAGCATGCATCTGGCAACATGGAGAGGGACAAGTTCTACCACAGAGGTTCTACCTGTTCAAGACACACTGTCTGTTAGTTAAGGTGTAATGCCTCAATGACTCCTCAATGAGTCAAGTGAGGAAGAGATCCTCAACTACAAACAGGTCCCACTTCAGAAGCTCACAAACCCGATGAAGATGTAATGCTGAAGGAGGGACTGACCTTTGCTGTGCAGACTCCTGAACAGATGGTCACTGCCACGAGACAGTCGGGGGGTGTTCCTCAGCCAGTTTTCAAGTTCATGTCGACTCAACTTGACACGACCAATGCGAGCTGTAATGGCACACTTTTCTCAACACACTGCTATTTCTTTCACACAAGTGCATTGTAGAACATAAAAATAATAAAAAATAAACATGATGTTTGGATACTCAAGCAAAAGTCATGAAAATACTGGGCGTTATTCTACTTATCAAATGGATAAAATGAAGATCTATATATATATGAACATAGGAAAAACATTTCTTGTTCATGCTTCTGACAGATCATGTCAATTAACTAAGTAAAAAGTTCTACAACAAAATTTACAATAACTGTAAGCAAGTTCACAGTTCGCTATTTATTTCACCACTCTAGTTTAAACATCTTTCAAATGTTTCCTAAAGCAGTTCATCCATTTCACACCATTAGAAAATAATGAAAACATCTGAATGGTCCATCTTGACCGCAAGGTCAAAAAGGATAGAAGAACACAGGCTACTTTACTAACGAAAACAAAAATGTTTGATAAAAGCTAACTATACACTCTAAAATAAAAACCAGTGTGAACTTAATAAACAACAATGCCTTCTAAGCCATTCTTAAATAGCATAGACCTATAGATGCAACTCAAATTCTGAAACACAGTGACATCTACTAATACTATGATCTAGTTAAGCAGTTGCTTCTGAAATTTCATAACTAGGATTACCCCAAACAGAGGGCCTCAAGGTTCAGTGCAAGCAAAACGCATAGCCACTCCTGAACAAGTCACCCCTTACCCTTGCGAGTGCTTGGAAGAAATGGAAAGAATTGGCAAGTCTGCTCGGAAATCAGAAAATCCCACTGGAGAGACACTGTCTGATATACAAGGCCTGCATTAGACCTGTTCTCCTGTATGGTTCAGCAACGTGGGTTTTCACATAAAACGTCGCACGTTTGTTCAAGAGCTGTAAAAACCGAATGCTACCCTACATGACAAAGATCAAATGGGAAGACAGGATCACGAATAAAGAACTATGGAGAATGTGCAAAGTTGATGATCTGAAGTCTGTAGCTAGTACCAATAGACTGCGCTGGTTTGGGCACGTTCAACGGAGCGGAGACCACCACATCATAAAAAGAGCAATGAAGTTTGTAATGGATGGAAAGAGACCAAGGGGATGACCTAGCAAAACCTGGGCTGCCTGTATTGCAGATGATCTTAGAGAAAGGGGCATAAATAAGGAGGAAGCTCAAGACAGAGAGAGATGGAGAAGGTTCATCAATGTCAAACCTCCCCTGGGAGAAACATGACAAAAAAGGAAGAAGAAGAAGATTACTCCAAACAGACATCACGCCCAACAGCACACAAAAATTGAAAGACTGGTTTAAACTGAAGTGACTTGGGAACTAAATAACATAAATCAAAGATTTGGGGTGCATGTGAAGACAAGTCAAAGAATGAAAGACACTCTACAACAACTTGATCCAATGTATACATACAAGTTACTTAAGTTAATGCCAGCAAGTGTGCAGTTCAATAAAAATATAAAATTTACTCACGTCGAGGTGATTCTTCTGTGATGGACTCCAGGAAGTCCTGAGGAGTCATGTAGATGGTTCCTCCGTATTCCACAGAAGCAAACTGCCGAAATCTGGCTTCCCTGTATGTCATCTTTTTTGAGCCCGCAGCATCCTCCTGTAAGAAAGCCATTCTCTTGCAGCTTTCTCTGCCCTGCAGTATTGTGTGTGTGTGTGTGTGTGTGTGTGTGTGTGTGTGTGTGTGTGTGTGTGTGTGTGTACCATGTACGTCACAATGTGTACACTTGTATGTGTGTGTATGCACGCACACATGCATGTGTGTATGTCACTGTGTGTGTGTGTGTGTGTGTGTGTATGTACATGCATGCATGTGTGTGTTCATGCTTGCATACATTGTGTGCATGCATGTACATGTGCATACATGCACAATCATGTTAGTATGCTTGGCATCTTGTGTGTGTAAAACCAAAATTGAAAATTAGCCAGTTTGTAGTTCTAACTCAACCATGTGCTTATCCCATGCTTTACTAAATCACTAGCAGTTGCTAAATCAGTAAATCTAACTACTAGTTTTGTTTGTTTTTGTGTTTTTTAAATAAATTTATATAATTTAATACCCTTAGTTTTATCAAGCAGTTTATATTTATTTCATTTTCCCCCTATTCAGGTGATATCCACATTTGCTGATTCAGTAGCTAAATAAATTTGCAACATCTAAAACTATCTATGCAAATAATCACAAAAATGCAGGATCTAATAGTAAAATTTTCTTATACTATTATTACAAATGACACCCACTAAGACAGCAGTTCTCAATCTAAAACTGAAGAGTTGTGTACAGCATGAGTGTAATAATACTAGTATTTTAATAATTAACTTTTTGTTTTGCCCAGTATGTGGTATCGAATAGCCCATGTATTGAATTGCTAGAGATAGCAAAGCTGCATATTTTTGCACAAAACCACGAAATTAGATACACATAGAAAACAGATCAGGGAGTGTTACTGATCACATGAACTGATACCAATTCGATTGTGTTACTGGTTGGCTAATCCTAGTTGGTACTTGGGTGTTGCAGATCGTGATAGGCCTACATTGAGGTTGTGTGAAAATTAAGTAGGCCTGCACCTATTATTACCTCTCCTTGAACTTGGTTCTGCGCAACAGGCAAAACGTGGACGCTTTTATCGGATTTCCAAACACGGTAGGCAAAAAGTGCTCCAGCTCCTGACGCAGCAGCGACCAGTGAAAAAATGTATCTATTCGGGGAAGCAGTGTTTTGTTTCTGTATGAATCCCAAGGCTGGATTCTGCTGAAAGAACCGTAGCAGACGCGATATCCTCCCAGATGCCATTTTCCCCCAACCCAAACAACGTGTACGCATGCGCAAAAAGCAACCCCCCCCATAGTCCTAGGCCTGTTAGCCTATGATCAACCAACCACCCTCTCTTCCTCATGTTTGTAACCCATTGGCTGGCACATTCTGAGATGTAACTGCAATTAAGCTGAATGACAGTGATTATGAAAGTGATTGTACAGTAGATGTTCATAACGTATCTATAGATCTAGTCTACATGGCATTCATGATTACAGAACAAGCTACAAATGACACACACACACACACACACACACTGTTTGATTGCCTGAATCTTCTTATATAATATAAGAAGAGTAGATGTTCACAAAATCATATTACTTCTCGAGAAGTTTTATATGACTCTCAGCAATTCATAATATCGGTTGCTGAAGTTGTGGGCCTATAGTCTTCTCCTGTGTGACCTTTACTGTAATAATCTCTCTCTCTCTCTCTCTCTCTCTCTCTCTCTCTCTCTCTGTTTATTTTTTTTTAATTTTATTCTTTTATACTTTATTCTTTTATATCAAGGATAATGGAATAGGCACTTATGTGCTTTTTTTTACATCCAGTCCCCGTGTGTATGCAGTTTTGTAAATTCTGTCATCTGTTCCCACCGGCACACAATGGCCTACTCTTACGAAAAGCGGAACAGGAATTTACGTGTGCGCAAGGTGTGTGTGTGTGTGTGTGTGTGTGTATGTGTGTGTGTGTGTGTGTGTGTTAGGGGCCTAAATGTATGTATGTATACAGAGAGAGAAGAGAGAGAGAGAGAGAGAGAGAGAGAGAGAGAGAGAGAGAGAGAGAGAGAGAGAGAGAGAGAGAGAGAGGACTGTGGATGTGTATATTATCAAGTAGTGAGTGGACATTAAAGAAATGCCCCCGCCCGCCCGCCCGTGCGCGCACGCACACACACACACACACACACACTTCCTCAGGGCGAGGCCTTCATAAACAGAGGTCCCTAGTGTGAACGCATGCAGAACATCATGTGCACAGGTTAAAACCTGTTCCACCTTTCGGAAGTGTAGGCCATTTTTGCCAGTAGGAATGGATGACAACATCCACAATACAGCATGCACACGGGGACTAAATGTAAATTTTTAAAAAGCACACGAGTGCTTATTCCATTATTCTTGAAAGAGAAGAATAAACACATAAAATATAATATCACCCACACAGATTTGTTTCTTCTTCTTTTCTCCTTTATTTCGAGGATAATGGAATAAACACCCATGTGCTTTTTTTTACATTCAGTCCCCATGTGTATGCAATTTTGTAAATTTTGTCATCCGTTCTCACATAGAGAGAGAGAGAGAGAGAGAGAGAGAGAGGAATGATTCAAACACACCTTTCCTATGCACCACACCACACTCACACTGCTGAACCCTCACACGCAGTGCTGCTTTGATCAAAGCGATTTTATTATCATAAATGACAGGAAAAACTAAAAATCTGATCATATAACCATAAATGCAAGCATGGACATACAAACACAGAATCATCAAACTTAATTGTTTTTATATTATTCCGTAAATGTATTACTTTGAAAATAAAATTTCAAATACCAAAAAAAGATGTAGATCATTCCTTTCAATAATATGGCAGTGATATTGACAAAAAATCTTATTCCATTTGTTCTGGTAGGCCTCTTTGACATTTCCAACCGTGTTGTACACACAGATTCTTCATATTACACCCTTAGGATCGTATAACACTAAAGGCTTTAACAAATGTAGCTGGAAAAAAGGGGTCTAAAAAAATTTGCTGTTTATTTCGGTTCTATATAACATTCTGTTATCCAAAGCAAGTTCCCACCACCCCCACCCCACCCCACCCCAGTTACCAAGAATTGAATGTATTAGGGAAAACAACAACAAAACAACTGTACTCCTTTGTGCCAGTAGAGCAGCAATTAAGAACTGAAGTTTCGTCAAAAAGTGCAAGTCTCTATAAAGGTTAAAATCATACAAATGAAATTTGTTGTTTTCATTAGCCTTATGTCTGTGTTTTCAAGACCCAAAAGGTGAAACAGCGATTGTGGTTACACTGCTGATTCATTGATTCAGCCTCAGTAGAAAAGAAGTGAACATCTAGAGTAGGAAACACACTACAATGTTTATAAATGTGTACACTGATGTTATATTCTACCTTCCTGTAGAACGCACCAAACTCCGCCCACTAGCCTAGGCCTACACGAAAGCAGTTCAAAGGGCGGGGAAGACTGAACACGATGAGGCACGATCACACACTTCCTTCTTTACAGTTAGGCTACTGGACGGGCTCTGCCAGGTCTCACCTGGGGTAAGGGTGACATCACAACTGACTCATCTCAGAGACTATGGGTAAATTGTATAATGAAAAAGGCTTTCATTGATGTGGTTTCCCTACTGTTGAACTTTATGCAGCGCGTTAATTTTGTTTGGTTGGTTTTTGTTTTCGCTCTGCATTCCAGTGTGTGTGTGTGTGTTGTGTGTGTGTACTTTGTTGGTTGTATCAAGGTCCCAGCTTGAATGTTATGATTGTAGACCCTTATCATGGCAAGGGCCAGATGAAAAAAGAAAAAGAATGTAAATGCACCTCTCTCTCTCTCTCTCTCTCTCTCTCTCTCTCTCTCTCTCTCTCTAACCAAGATTATCAATCAAAAATGTGCCTCACAGATACCTTTAGCTCAAACGACTGCACAGCTGATAAACATAACAACAGCATACAAAAAAAACAAAAAACAATGACACTGACCTCTCCTATCATGTTGATGTCATGAACATGCTCTTCATTGATGGCTTTTAAATTCTGTCATGAAAACTCTACCAAAGAAAAGGTGGAGAGCATCAAGGTTCACAACAATATATATAACAGACAGGAAAGTGGTTGTCATAAAGACTTTAAATAGAAGTCTTGAACCAACAGCAGAAAATGGCCGCCATATACACAAACCAACTTGGTTGGCAACTAGCCATGAATAGTTTTTCTTTCCACAAACACTGTAGTGACTTACAAGACCGACTTGTGTCAAAAACTGCTTATTATTGGGTTTTTTTTATTTTAAAAACTACCTCTGGAGCCATACTGCCATGTCTTTACCTACACTTACTACTACAGGTTTGCATTGTTAGGTAGACTGATAAAATGTTGAACGTGAAAGTCAAGGGCTCGGCTTGTCTTGTCTCTTTACTCGCTCAAAAGTCTTTAGAGCACTGCACTGGATTGTTTTTCAGGAAATATGTCTTCGGTGAATTATACTTGGCGGAGTCCATTCCACTCTAGGTTACAACATGCATGCTGGGTATGAGCCACTGGCCACAGGTGCTCTTACTTTTCTACGAAAAGTTGATGAGTTGTCGAAGTTGTTGTTTTTGTTTTGTTGTTGTTGTTGTTGTTGTTGTTGTTGTTTTGGTGTGTTTGGGGGTGTGTGGGTTTTTTGTGTATGTTTTTTGTGTGTGTGTTGTTGTTTTTTTGTTTTTTTTTTGGGGGGCGCCTATATGTGAGGTCCCATGAAAAAACACGTGTATAACGTCTTGCATACATGTTTCCAAATCACCCACTTTTTGTAGATGGGCTAACAACCTGTGCGCAAGACAGTTGCAGCAAAAGGAGTACAACTCATGGAAATCGAGCAAGCACCAAAATAGCTTCAAACTGAGACTCAAACCGACGCCCTCATTTGTAATCTGATCTCGAGTTGGACGCTCTAACCACTAGACTTCCAAGCACCCCATGATCAAGCAAAAACAGATGTATATATCATGAGCCAGCACTCTTTTCCAAAGCCTTATACACAAAGCCATTTGTGTACTTGTGCATCTTGGTATGGAGGTGGTCATCTGTAGTTCTATATCACTGGTGAAGTCATGGATTTACTTTAAAAAATCAAAAAACAAGTAGATCACAACCTTTAATGACATTTCAGAGAACACTGAAAGCTAAGTGACAAATACAACCAAAACACCATCATTATCTTCCAGTTTTGTATATCTGAGTTTTGTATGAAACCAAATCAACTCTGCTTGCAATTGTTTATCATGATAATCACTGACATCATTCCAAAAGAAAACCAGGCAAAATAATAAAAACAAGCAAAAACAAAATCAAACCAATCAGCTGGAGAGGGAGGTGGGAACTTCAAGAGAAAGAGAATGACAAATATACAAAGTTGAGAGGGGATTGAGGGGGAACAAAGAGACATCGAGAGTAGGGAACATTTCAAGGACTGGCGCAGTCCATGGTTACATTCTTATTGAAAGTTCGGACTCCATGTGAAAAGACCGGTTAACTTCTCCTTTTCCCTGATGAGAAACGATTGTGGGAAGCTCTGTCCCCTCTCCAACCTCCACATGGCGCTGCAAGTTAGTGCCATTCTGATGGTGGCCATGGCGGCTGTCTGGAAGCTGTTTGGGCACACGGTGCCGGAATTTGTAGATCAGACAGCTGGCTGTCAACAGCACCAACAAGGCAGCCGCTGCACAGCCTCCCACCAGCAGGCCCTGTCGATACTGGTCGAAGGGGTCACGGTACAGGTGCACTCCCACGTTCAGCCCTCTCAGAAGGTGCCCACGCTTGTCCTGCATGCTTGACCTGCACCAGAAAATCAAATCAAATTGTCAGATGGGAAATGATTAACATGCTGCTGGTTTGAGCTGTATGAGGCTAAATCAAGTTGTGTCATAGTAAAGGGATATTCATCTGAAAAATAATTGTTTTTAGCTATTATTCACGTAGCTAATATGTTTAAGATGTATTGTGAAAACAGCACAACATTCAGAAAATAAAGAAGATATTTTTAAGTTGGAACCAGCTCTACTGAAATCATGAGATATTCAGCCTGCTGACCATTATCTCAACACTTGTGAGGGCAGGATGTCTATCAGGGATACTGTATGTTTTCATGATGACGTTGGCAAATGTAGAGATGACAACAGGCTATGAACAGTCGGTACATGTATACAGACACTGACGTTTCAGAAACAAAGCCTGGAGTGTAATAAGCATTTCGGATAATTATGGGCATACAGGGGAAGTAAAATTACAAATATAATTATCCATTTTTGTGCTTTAGACGCAATAAAAGTGAATGTAGCATAAATGCGACATAGGTAGTATGAACCACTGGCGGCCTACACAGGCAAGTCTCTGCTACAAACATGACAGTACAGCTCAATAGATACCAATGTTCTGGGTTTTTTTTTAAAGGCACAGGTCAGCACAGATAGACCCCAACTTACTGTAAAACAGCACAGGTATAGACTGACGTGCCACCAAGATGGTAGCACAGATAGTCACCCACGTGCTATTATTTATTTATTTATTTATTCTTTTATATCGAGAATAATGGAATAAGCGCTCATGTGCTTTTTTACATCCAGTCCCCGTGTGTATGCGGTTTTGTAAATGTTGTCATCTGTTTCCACCGGCACACAATGGCCTACTCTTTCGAAAAGCGGAACAGGATTTAACGTGTGCGCAAGATGTTCTGCGTGCGTTCGAA
>CM054141.1:61874621-61943158 GCA_028751875.1 Rapana venosa
TCACGGGCACCTGTTCAAAGCAAAACGCCACTAAGAGGCTGTGTGCTCAAATTCAAGATTTAAAAAAAACCCCAACACTGACAGACAGATAGCAAGGAATAAAGAAAGACAGAAAGAAAGAAAGACTAAAAGACAAAGAACCTCAAGCAAAACAAACGAATTGATAAAAACGATACTAGTAGTAGTAGTACTACTACTACTACTACTACTACTACTACTACTACTACTACTATTCTACTGCTGCTGCTATTACTACCACTACCACTTCTACTGCTGCTTCTTCTACTAATATGATTTAACTGGTCAAATGTTGATGATGATTATAATAGTAATAGTAAGAAGAAAACTTTTGCTACTGATTGTGATGATAGTGATGATGGTAGTGATGATCACGATGATGATGATGATGATGATGATGATGATGATGATGATGATGATGATGATGACGACGACGACGACGACGACAATGACGACATTAACAAAAATAGAAGCAGCAACAACAACAACAACGACGACGACGACAACAACAACGACAAGGACCTGATATAGTTGGCAGGCCTGACAGGCAGGCTGGAGTGGTTGCAGTGCAGGGTGTAATCCTCCCCAGGGTAGCACAAGAAGCCCCAGTCTGGCTGGTTAAACAGCGACCTCTCCTCCCCCTTCACCGCCACCGTCACCATCCCCACCCCCACCACAGCCACCAACAACCACCTCCCACTGACTGGCGTCACTCTCATTTTGTGTTTTCTTCCAGTGCAGTTTATGCTGATGCTTATCTGAAAGATAGATCCCCCCCCCAAAAAAAAACCCACAACCCCACACCCAACAACAACAACAACAAAACAACCAAAACAAACAAACAAAAAAAAAAAACAACAACAACAAACAAACAAAACAAACCCCCAAGAACATAAGTCATTAATTTCATTAACGAGGAAACACACACACACACAAATGCATAAATCATTTTCAATATAGAAAAGACAAACAAAACTGACAAAGAGCTATACCAGCAGCAGCACCACCACCACCCACAATGACAATCAACCAACAGCCAGCCCAACCAAAAAATAATCAATCATTCAGCCAACCAACAAACCAATCAATCATTCAGCCAACCAACAAACCAATCAATCATTCAGCCAGCCAACCAATCTTCCAGTCAACAACAAACCAATAATCCAGTCAACCAACAAACCAACAATATCCACCAACAAAAAAAACCAAAACTTCATCAGCAAACAATCAACAAACCAATCATTCATAGCCAAACAATCAACAAACCAATCATTCGTTCCAACCAAACAATCAACAAACAATCCATTTATCCACCAACCATCAACAAACCCCAAACTTCTCCATCCAAACCAAAAACAAGCCAATCATTCACCCCGCCAACCACCAACAAACCAATCATTCACCGCCAAACCCAAACCCAAAAAAAAGTCATTCATCCACCGACCAACAACCAATCATTCTAAGTCAACCAACAACCCAAACATTCATCCGCCAAACAATCAACAAACCAATTGTCATTCACCGACGAACAAACCATCATCATCCAACCAAACAACAACAATCAATAATCACCCAAGCAAACCGCAACCAATCATTCATACAGCCAACCAAACACAAACCAATTATTTATCCAGCCAAACAATCAACAAACCAATCATTCATCCAACCAAACCCAAACAACAACCAATCATCATCCACCAACAATCAACAAACCAATCATTCATCCAGCCAAGCAATCAACAAACCCCAAACATTTTACAGCCACCAATCAACAAACCAATCATTCATCCAGCCAACCAACAAACCAATCATTCATCCAGCCAAACAACCAACAAACCAGTCATTCATCCAGCCGACCAACAAACCAATCATTCATAAAGTCAACCAACAAACCAATCATTCATCCAGCCAAACAATCAACAAACCAATTGTTCATTCAACCGACGAACAAACCAATCATTCATCCAACCAAACAATCAACAAATCAATAATTCACCCAAGCAAACAATCAGCAAACCAATCATTCATACAGCCAACCAATCAGCAAACCAATTATTTATCCAGCCAAACAATCAACAAACCAATCATTCATCCAACCAAACAATCAACAAACCAATCATTCATCCAGCCAAGCAATCAACAAACCAATCATTCATCAAGCCAAGCAATCAACAAACCAATCATTTATCCACCAACCAATCAACAAAAACCAAACATTCATCCAGCCCAAACCAACAAAACCAAACATTCCACCCACACCCAACCAACCCAATCATTCAAAAGCCAACCAACAAACCCAATAAATCACTCACAGCCGAAACCCAAAAAACCAATCATTCATCCAGCCAAACCAACAAACCATCATTCAAACAAACCAAAAACCCATCATCATCCACCAACCAACACCAACCATCACCAACCCAATCAATTCATCCAGCCCACAAACCAATCATTCATAAATCAACCACAAACCAATCATTCACCCCAACAATCAACAAACCAACATTTATCCACCAACAACAACCACAACAATCTCACCAGCCAACCAACAAACCAAATCATCCAGACCAACAAACCAATATCATCCGCCAACCAATCAAAAAACCAAACATTTATCCAGCCAACAACAACAAACCAATCATTTACCAGCCAACCAATACAAACCAATCATCATCCCAGCCAAACAACAAAACCATATCATTAGCCACCAACCCCAAAAACCAATCATTCAGGGCCCGCCAACCAACAAACCAATATTCATCCAACCAATCAACAAACCAATCATTGTTCCGGTCAACCAACAAATCAATCAATGTTCCAGTCAACCAACAAACCAGTCATTCATCCAGTCAACCAATAAACCAATCAATCAATCATCCATCCAACCAACCAACAAACCAACTGTTCAACAATCAACCAATCTGGGTTTGGGCATATACGTGCATTTCGTTATGTCATACATAGTTCTATATATTGCAGTGGTTACTTCAATAATTATGTTCATTAATGAACACACATGGCAGAGGTAATCACACAAAACAAAACACTTTCTTTTTGACTGGGCATAGACAGTGTGTGTGTGTGTGTGTGTGTGTGTGTGTGTGTGTGTGTGTGTGTGTGTGTGATATCCGGAATACAGTCTTTGTTTTAAAAGGGGTTAAATGATTCAGGATATTAATTCTTGAAGTGTGTGTGTGTGTGTGTGTGTGTGTGTGTGTGTGTGTGTGTGTGTGTGTAAACAGGATAAAGTGGTAAAATTTTTCATTGGCAAAAGTAAAGACTTAGAGGCAAGTAGGCTACCTAAAACCGCGCATTGGCGTTTGTTTGGCCTAAGCATACCAAAACACTATCAGGAAATATGTGTTCCGAACTATTGGAAATATGTTTAAAGCAAGGGCTTTTAAACCTAATACGAAGATTAAATGAGTTAGAAAATAAAACAGGCAAGATCACACACACACACACACACACACACACACACACACACACACACACACACACACACACACACACAGAGAGTCCTTGGATGAGACTATAAACCCAGGTCCCGTGTGCGAACGCATCCAGAACATCTTGCGTACACGTTAAAACCTGTTCTGTTTTTCGAAAAGTAGGCCATTGTGTTGCTTCCCACAGATGACAAAATTCGCAAAAGTACAGACACGCGAGGACTAGATGTAAAAAAAAAAGGCACATGAATGCTTATTCCATTATCCTCTCGATATGAAAGAATAAATAAAATAAACGAATAACACACATACTGAGTACCTGACACGCACTGACTGATCCCACAGTACAGTAAAACCCCAAGATACTGTGTAGGACGTGGAAAAGAATGGGAGACGCACAGGTCCACACAAATCGCTCCTGTTAGTGTTTATAGATCCACTGCTGCTGGTTTATCACCGTTACCACCCCTCCCATACCTGTCTTTATCTTACTGACACACACACAGGTCCTCACTTCAAACCTGCTAGGCCATACAAAATATTTCACAGTTTACAGTATCTACAATTTGGTTCCTAACAATTTGCCAGAGTAGTACACTGTAAGCTTTTGTCTGTTTGTTTGTTTATTTGTTTTATCAAACAGGTGAAACTAAAAAATAACTGATGCTTTCATTCAGCCTTTAAGCAAACAGGCTAACAATTGAAAATTGCACAGGTGAGGCTGTAAAATAAACAAAATAAATTTTGAGAACAGCATGATGTGCAGATATATTATTATTATTATTATTATTATTATAGATAAGCAATAGTAACGTGTTGTCATGCAACAAGTGATGTCTCAGTGATTTTGGTCTATCTTGAAAAAAACCCTCTTTGGGTGGGGTGGAGGAAGGGAGGGGGGGGGGGGGGGTAGTATTGGGGTTTTTCCAGACTTGACTCAAAGTTCAACCCCCAGGTGAGCCATCCTCCCACACGGTTGTAGTGGTGTTGCTCCTTTGTTTTGTTGTAGTGGTTTGTTGGTTGGTTGGTTGGTTGAGGTTTGTTCCTGTGTTCTTGCATGGTACATTGCAAAGAAATGATGCTTTTAAATCCAGCCTAAAGACGCATTTATTTCAAACCTAAGATTCTCCCCTCTTGTTTCATCTCATTTCTGTCCCTGCCCTCAACAGTCAACTCCCCCCCCCCCCCCCCCCCCCTGCCCGAGTGTACAATCTTTGTGTGTGTGGGGGGGGGGGGGGGGGGCGTGTGTGTGTACATTTGAATTTGTAAAAAAACTGTTAATTGTGCGCGTGTGTGTGTTTACATTTGAATTTGTAAAAATTTATTAATTGTTACTGGCTGCATGTGAAAGACTAGGATGAATGAAAGCGCTTTGATTTGGTTTTTTGCAAGATATAGCGCTGTATAAATTCCATGTATTATTATTATTATTATTATTATTATTATTATTATTATTAAATGCTTCTCATAGAGAAGACTAAGTCATAGGTAGGTCATCTCAAATGATCCTTTAACGTCATCAAGTAAAATGATGCACACTTGAAATAACACACACACACACACACACACACACACACACACACACACACACACACACAACCACACACACACACACACACACACATCTGATTCGATATTCTGCATAATTATGGGACTAATAGCCTAGAAGGTCAGGTTTTGATTGCAGACTCTGCATGGAAATAAAAATACTTCAGATCAGCACAGCTACTCATTTTTTCCCCTAACTGCTTAGTGTGAAATCATCATCATCATCATCATCATGGTTGCCCCAGCTAAATTTAGGCCTATGCCTCTTTGTCTTGAGTTCGTACACTGCACACACACACACACACACTTATTTCTTATTTGAATTGGCACAAATGTGTTTCTTTCAGTCGTGCATTAATCTTTTCTTGTTACTTGATTTAGCAATGTCAGGTGTGTTTCTTTACGATTTAAACAGAAGCCAAACCCGGACGGATCTGAATGCTACAGCCACCTGTGCACTAGGCCTAGCCTACACGATCTTGCAAAGTACACAACTTTGCTTGACCGTGTCAACATTAGCGGTCGCTGTAGAACAGTCTTCAAAGCAAAGCCACAAGCAAAAAGACGAAGTGGAGAACAACGAGAGAGAAAAGTAGGGGGATGGGCGTTGGGAGATATATTTGTGAAGACCAAGAGGAAAGGTGTATGTTATTTTGAGGGAAACCCAGTTAGAATGGTCGCCTTTGTTCACCTCTGTGTGTGTGTGTGTGTGTGTGCGTGTGTGTGCGTGCGTGTGTGTGTGTGTGTGCGTGCGTGCGTGCGTGTGTGTGTGTGTGTGTATGTGTGTGTGCGTGTGTGTGTCTGTGCGTGTGTGTGTGTGTGTGTGAATTTGACATATATATATCAATCCTATTTGTCGACGACTGCATGCGTGTAAATGATTTAAATTGTTTGCCCTTTGATTTGTTGCTTTACAAGATTCATATATATAAATTTCACACCATCATCATCATCATCATCATCATGATGTAAATCAAGCGGAAACCTGGACATCTTCCCACCCTGATTAAAATTGTAAGTGCTTTGATTTGTTGCTTTACAAGATGCAGCCCTACATAAATTCCACACCATCATCATCATCATCATCATCATCACCATCATCATCATCACCATTCCAAGCACACCTACACTGGACTGGACTTTCCGAGCTCTAGGCCCTATGGAACGCCAAGTCAAGACCCAAAGCCGTGGCCGTTAAACATCAACAGACCAATCAGGCAACAAGTTCCTGTAGGCTGGGAAAGTGTTTGCAGGGCTGGGTAGGTGAATCACAAAAAATCGGGTTATCAGTTTTTTAGCCAACAACGTCGTGTAGTACGTTTACTTTATTGTTCCTAGTGTTGTCGATCTACGCGTTGATTTAAAGAAAAGCACATGTGTGTGTGTGTGTGTGTGTGTGTGTGTGTGGGTGGGGGGGGGGGGGGAGATAATAGTGTTAGTGGTGCAGCATTTGAACTGCACTAGTGTTGAGAATTGTGGGGGGAAGGGTGGGGGTGGGGTGGGGGGTGAATGCTCTTAGATAGGCGGGCCAAGTCTAGTCTTGTGATCTGTTCTTGTACATACAAGGAATCAGTCGAGAAAACATAACAATCAATAAAGTATTAACAAAAAAAACCCGCACATAATACTAAATAACGACACACGTAAAAATCATATAAAAAGTTAAATTGCACATTGGTTTCGATTTATCTTTTAAGTTAAAGCAGCAGCAGCAGCAGCAGCAACAACAACAACTACAACAACAAAAACCACGACCACTACAACAACAGCAGCAGCAACAACAACACCACACACACACACACACACACACACCACTACTCTTTTGCCTATCGTATGATAATTATCACTTCAGTGGAAAGACGTTAACTTGAAAGGGGGACACACACACACACACACTCACTCACTCACTCACACATGTGTAAAGACACAAAAAATCATGACACAACATTGTAATTTAAAAAGTGTACTCACACACACACACACACACACAGAGGAAAAGAATTGGCCCTTTGTCCCGCAGGCTTAAAACACTATCTTAACCAACACCCCCCCCCCCCCCAAGTCTCTTCTCTCTCTCTCTCTCTCTCTCTCTCTCTCTCTCTCTCTCTCTCTCTCTCTCTTCACACACACACACACACACACACTGGGCGGTGGTCAGTTAGACACGAAACAATCAGCATGTAAATACTGACCATGCAGGTTGGTCCACCACAGCATACACCTTTGTCCTCACACTGCAGTCATTACCTACCACACAGCTGGATACCGGAAAACTGTTGTTAATTGCCATTTCGTGGATAAGTCGGCCACTCGTAATTTTGTTTGTCTTTGCTTTGATTTGTTTGTTTATTTGTTCGTTTGGTTTGTGTGTGTGTGTGTGTGTGGTGTGTGTGTGTGTGTGTGTGAGAGAGAGAGAGAGAGAGAGAGAGAGAGAGGGGGGGGGGAGGGTTGTTTTGTCTTTGTTTTGTTTTCTTTGTCACTATCGTCCATATGCTTAAACATGTCAACCGCTCTTTATCAGCAGTCACAAATCTTTGTCTTTCAAAGCTCAGAAGTCATCTATTTGGAAAATACGTATGGGATCATTTTGAAAAAAGAAAGGTAACTAGGAATTACAATATTTTTAGAATTTTAACACAGTATGAAATCAACTTGAAAAAAAAAGTTATGTAGGAATGACACTAAACTCCATTTTTAGACTTTTTTTTCTGTTTGTGCCTTTTCAATTAAATGTAGAAAAGCACGCTTGTGCCTTTTTCCACTATCCTCGAAATAAACGAGTATATTAAAGACTTTTATATAAATAGACAAATAATGCATTGTGTGTTGCTATCTTGGTGAAAATGGTTTTCCGTTTCAAATTGTGTGAACTCCTTATAAGGCTTCTAAAATAAACTCAAACACTTGGAGAGGAAGAAGATGACAGAAACAACCAGAAGGACTTTGACTCGATTTGACTTGACTTGACTTTTTGCTCCTTCATGTGGCTGGGGCATGCACTGAATCTCTCAGGAAGTTTGTTGTGAGCAAGTCAAACGTGTAATAAGGCACATCATTCTCTCTGTATTTTGTTTTACAGGTTTTTAGAAGAAGACAAAAAAGGGTTGTTTTGGGGTTGGGTTTCTTTGGCAATGTTCATGAAAGAGTTGTACTTTGTTACTGGCACCAGTTTTCTTCTTGTCACATACTTATATACATACATAAAATCTCTCTCTCTCTCTCTCTCTCTCTCTCTCTCTCTCTCTCTCTCTCTCTCTGTGTGTGTTGTGTGTGTGTGTGTGTGTGTGTGTGTGTGTGTGTGTGTGTGTGTGCAATTAAAAAAAACATAATAGAGAAAAATAGACAGACCGACAGTGGACAGTGGCACAAAATAAACATACCACACTATATACAATCACACGACTGCTTCAGTTGCTGTTGTAGATTATATTACTGTCCCAGCGGAGGTATCCGATACTGGGACTGTAGTATTAAAAAAGCAAGGAGTTCCCTCTCCCTTACTCAGCCAGGGGACAAAGCCAAGTGGCATGTCCCACTGCTATTAGATAATAATAGATAATAATGTATATGGAACTTGTATTGCTCTTGTTGAAGATTTCATACTGTTTATGTACTGTCACTACCATACCATACCATACCATACACCCTACCACACCACACCATACCACACCCACAAAACATTTCACACATAAGAAACACAGCACAGCGTATGTGTCGGCAAACTTTTATTCATGTTTGAGACAAGGTGAAAGACAAGCGGAAGGACTTTTCCATGCAAATACTTCTACATCCTCTTTGTCTGTCGGGCACACAGTTTGCGCTGTCTGCAAATACACAAAGAAAAAACCAAACGCTTACATACTGAAGAAATTATCAATCAATCAATCAATCAGTCAATCAAACAATCAATCAATCAGTCAATCAAACAATCAACCAATCAAACAACCAATCAATCGATAAATCAATCAATCAGTAAATCAACCAATCAATAAGTAAATCAATCAAAATGATCAATCATTCAATTCGCCAATCAATCAACCAACAAACCAATCAATCAATCGCTCGACAAATCAATCAGTTAATCAGTAAATCAATCAGTAAATCAATCAAATGATCAATCAGTCAATCAATCAACACACACACTCACACACACCTACAGGAACACACATACAAACTCAATTTCTCTGATATATTTACTTACACGTACACACGCGCACGCACGCACACACGCACACACACACACACACACACACACACACACACACACACACTCACACACGCCAACAATTTCACTCATATACTCACACTCATTCACTCACACACACTTACACACACACACACACACACTTACACACACAAACACACACACACACACACACACACACACACACACACACACACACACGCATGCACGCACGCACATACACACACGCACACACTCGTACATGCACACACATACATACACGGACGTATACACACTCTCATACACACACTCACACATGCACGCACACGCACACACACACAAACACACACTCACACAAAATCGTCTGATATCACTTTTTGGTGGAAGGACGTTAAACTGAAGAACTAACCACACACACACACACACACACACACACACACACACACACACACACACACACACACACACACACACACTCCACTCTCCTACTACTTCTACTACTACTTCTGCTGCTGCTGCTGCTGCTGCAACTTCTCTGCCACCTCCTCCTCCTACTACTATTGTTTCTTCTTCTTCTTCTTCTACTACTACTACTACTGCTACTACTACTACTACTACTACTACTACTACTACTACTTCTACTACTACTACTACCACCACCACCACTGCTGCTGCTAATGCTGTTGTTTCTGCTACTGCTTCTGCTGCTCCCGCTACTTCTACTTCCCTTCCCTTCCCTCCACCGCACCATAACCCCCCCCCGTTACATCTAACAACTAAACCCTAACTGTCAGTGCAGTTACGATCACGAGCGGTACCCAAAAAACAAACAACAAACAAAAACCAACAACAAAACTGCCCCCCCCCCCCCCCCCCCCCCCCCCCACCCCCCCCGCCAATCCCCAAACAATCCCTTACCGTGTCCACAGCGTGGTTGGGGATGGGGGGGGGGGGGGGGGGCCAGCCAGCATACACTACTTCCCAGGGGCTGGGGGGGGAGCGGGGCGGGGGCGGGGGCGCGGGCTGCGGCGGCGGCCAGTGCCTGGCCGAGCTGACCCAGCAGTGCCCCCAGCACCAAGCCTCCCCCGTTGCCCCCCCCGTTGCCCCCCCCGTTGCCCCCGCCCAGAAGGCCGCCCAGGAGACCCCCATTGCCGCCGCCTCCGTTGCCCGACCCTCTGTGACTGATGGGCCAGGGGATGGGAATGATGCTCCTGGAACAGCCGCTGCTGCTGTGGGCCCGTGTTGTGGTCACACACACTGCACAGGGTAAAGGGGAGGTAGGAGGGTAGGGGTGGTGGTGGGGTGGTGGGTGGTGGGTGGTGGGTGGGTGGGGGGGGGTAGGTGTGGGGGGGGTGTAGGTGGGGGTGTGGGTGTGGGGAGGAGGGAGAGGTTATGTTAGATTAGGTCAGTAGTGCAGTTTTGGAAAGAGAGGGGGGTGGGTGGGGGGAGTGAAAGGGGTGAGAAAAGAAGGGGCATGATTAGTATCATCCCCTTTGAACGTAAACGAGAGAGAGAGATAGAGAGGGGGGGGGGGGGGGGAGAGAGAGAGAGGGAGAGTGAGTGAGAGAGAGGGAGAGAGGGAGAGAGAGTGAGAGAGAGAGAGTGAGAGAGAGTGAGTGAGAGTGAGGGAGAGAGAGAGAGTGAGAGAGAGAGGGAGAGAGAGTGAGGGAGAGAGAGAGAAAGAGAGAGAGAGAGAGAGGGGGGGGGGGGGTTTGCAAACAATTTATTCTTTTGTTTAAAAACTGTACTGCTGGACTGTATAGATTTCTCTACAGGCAGTGGACAAACGATGTGCAAATGATCCCGATCATTAATGAAATCATCAAATCCAAAGTTTTCCAAATGAAATAAAAATCAGAAATCGAAACTTTATAAAGCAAGATACAGACAGACAGACAGGCAGATAGACAGACGGATAGACAAACAGAAAAATACCTCTACCAACATATTCCATAACCTAGGTTTGGCATCTAACATTTGGAAAGGCTTATGTCAGTCAGCCTTTTAGGAGATTTGTTATAGTTACGGTTAATGTTTGATGTGTGTGTGGGTGTGTGTGTGTGTGTGTGTGTTGTGTGGGGGTGGCGGCGTGTGTGTGCTGGCTTCTGTCTGTCTGTGTCTGTGTGATTATTATTCATATAGCTTTACCAAGTTTTGTTTTAGGTGTAAACTACATTATTGCAAGGGGATGGGGGCGGGTTGGGGGGGGGGGGGGGAGGGGTTCAATACTTTTTAGTAGGATCCCCTCCCCCCCCCCCCCCCCTTTTTTTTATTATACCTCGTCTAACATCGCTCAGAGTGTACAGAAATTAAATCAAGACAAGAACAAAAAGAAAACAACAAAAAACGAACAAAAAGACGAACAAAAGAACAACGAACAACAACAACAACAGGTGTCAAACATACAGACAACAGATACTTACCACACATCACCAAGGCGACAACCAACACGAGCTTTTTGCAAGAAGAATTCATTGCGACCCCACTCAAAACTCTTTATGGCACACCTTGTAAGACAGACTGAAAACCTACACTTCACTGACCAACAACACACACTTCCCCCAGCCAGCAACAAAAGCACGTGGAGACCCCAGAGAAGGAACAAACTCAACTGTTAGTTAGGCTTGGCACAAGCAGATGCCGATGGATGATTTGTCCGTCCTCCTCGAATCCTCCTGGTATTTATATACTGTGGTCTGTCAGTGATGCTCCCCCTCCCTCCCCACGTGCGAGGTGTGGCCGATGGTGTGCGCGTGACCACATCAGAAACCTGCCTCTTTGTCTTAGCAGGTGGTCACAGCCAGTTACGTGCGTGGACAGTAGAATTGTACTGTTGATGCCTAGGTGGCGGGAGATTACATATTTTTGTGGTTTTTGTTTTCCTTTGATGCGCCTTTTGTTGTTGTTGTTGTTGTTGTTGTATTTGTTGTTGTTTTGATGTTGTTGGTGGTGGAGGTCTTCATCATCATTATCATCAGCATCATCATCATCAGCAGCAGCATCTTCTTCTTCCTTATCGATGAATGTGTGTGTGTGTGTGTGTGTGTGTGTGTGTGTGTGTGTGTGTGTGTGTATGCGCCTTCGTGCGTGCGACGTGGTGTGTGTGTGTGTGTGTGTGTGTGAGTGTGTGTGTGTGTGTGTGTGTTGCGTGTGCACGCGCGCGACGCGGTGTGTGTGTTGTGTGTTGCGTGTGTGTGTGTGTGTGTGTTTGTGTGTGCGAGCGTGTATGTCTGCGAGCGCGCGTCGTGTGTGTGTGTGTGTGTGTGTGTGTCGTGCGTGTGTGTGTGTGTGTATGTGTGTGTGTGTGTGCGTGCGTGCGTGCTTGCGAATGCGTGCGTGCGTCTGCGTGCGTGCTTGTGTACCGTGCGTGCTTGCGTACGTGCGTGCCTGCGCGTGTGTGTGTGTGTGTGCGTGCGTGCTTGCGTGTGGTATAAATGCGCGCTTGCGTACGGTGCGTGCGTGTGTGCAAGACTACAGCACGTGTTCTGTTGTCTGCCTCCCAGTTTTGCAAGGGCACTGCTCTGTATGGCCTGTCTATGCGGAGTTTTATTTACCACAATTTTTATGTTTAGGTCCCTGTGGCCTATCAGAGGCTGTGCAGTACTCTGGTGCTTGTTGTTGTTGTCGTTGTTGTTGTTGTTGTGTGTGTGCTTGTGGGGGCCTGACACAGTTGCTTCAGAACTGTACTATTTTTAGGGTGGCCTGAGGGGCTCAAGCCGGTTGGATTGCGACCACAGTCCCTACATCAGAGTAACTCTGCTGGGACTGTACAACATCTCAAGCAAACGTTGAGGCCTGTGGTAAGTCTGAATAATTATACAGACCTGCTCCCGTCCTGTCATGTCAGCAGGTAGGTTAGGCCTAGTAGGGGTCGGACCATTCATTTGTAGTATGGATGTTGTTTTATCCTGGAGTGTGGCTGCTTGGCCTTTCTGTGGGCAGTGGGGCTACAAACAACAAGATTGGATTGGATTGGGCTGGATTGCTGCTTGGTCTTGGCATCACCTATCCACCTGCTCTTGAGAACTTTTGTATTTTCATTTGAATGTTGTTTGCCTGGCGTGTTGTTTGAAATGCTGTGTGCCTGTGCGCGCGTGACCTTTGCCTGTGGATGTTCGCACCAGCATGAGTGTGTGTGTGTGTGCTTGTGGATGCCTTTGTGTTGCTGTGATGTGCTGAGAGAGAAAGAGAGCGAGAGAGAGAGAGAGTTTGCAGTTGATTGCTGTTAATGTATTCAGGCAGCATGTTGATTTGCTTGTCTTTCCTGTATTGTGAATGGTCTTTCACTTTTCATGTCCATAATTTGTGCTTTCCTTTGTGCTTTCCATTTTGAGGGGTGTTTGTGTTGTGAGTGTTTTTCGCACGCCCACGTCCCCAAGTTGTGGCTTTGTTGGATTTCATGTGCCCCTTGGGGTTTTCTTAAAATAAATCTTAAATCTTGAATCTTGCCTTGAGCCTTCCTATGTCAGGGAGTCAGTAGTAGGCCTACAGCAGTCTCATTGCCAAGCACACAGTTCTCTCTCTCTCTCTCTCTCTCACTCTCACTCTCTCTCATTTTCAGTGTGTGTGAGGCTCACTAGCCTAACTAGCCTATGACACAAAAACTGGACATGAAAAGTGAGCCCTTAGAGTTTTGTCTCTAAAATCACCCAAGGCAAGAAAGGGAAGAGCCAAAGACTTGCAGTGTCACTGGGCTACAACAGAATAGGTCAGTGTGTGTGAGGCTCACTAGCCTAACTAGCCTATCTAAGCCTATGACACAAAAACTCGACATGAAAAGTGAGCCCTTAGAGTTTTGTCTCTAAAATCACCCAAGGCAAGAAAGGGAAGAGCCAAAGACTTGCAGTGTCACTGGGCTACAACAGAATAGGCCTATTGTGGAAGGTATGTAGATGGTGCAAGGCTACTTCTCCAGTCTCTGTTTAGGCTATTCTGTGTCAAATGTGTCTTGTACACTGTACAGTAATGTGAACATTTGAAAGATTTATTCTATTTATTTATTTGTCTTATTCATCTCTTCTTTTATTTTGGGGATAATGGAATAGGCACTCATGTTTAGTACAGTTTTTAGAAGAAAATGATTAATGAACAAATCACTCTTTCAGATCTCAGGCAGAAAATGCAACACATTCTTCAAGAAGCTGTGATTGAAAAAGAACCTTACTCTGAAAAACATCTATGGCAAAAGTTAGCAGAACAGTTTGGAGAAACAACGCTTGTCATGTGCATTACAGGGAAAGCAAATACAGTAACTTTTAGGTCAACTGCAGAGAAAATCCTCCAGGAGTTTTCCAGAGAAGAAAAGAAAGACAACAACAATAACAACAAAACTTCTCATCATCAGAACAGCTGATCAGACATCAAGACCATGGATATGACAAAAGAGGATTATCTATCAAGTTCTGACATGGCTAGCCTGGACAACAATATTGATTTTCTTCATCATCTGCGAGGCTGTTCCTCAGCACACTTCTTTGTGGTGACAGAGATCAGAAACTGAAGATTGCTTCCATTGGCCAGGGTCTTGTCCAAGCAGCAAGGCCAAAAGTTGATATCACCATTCCAATTGGGTGTCAGAGTGGAGTTTCACCACATTATTGGCTCCAGATATGTTGGTGACCATTTGAACAAACTGGAGTTCTCGTCATCCTATGCTGAGGTGAAGAGATATGAACAGTCTGCTGTACTGATGCAAGACATTTGCACATGAGGCTTGACTTCAACTAGCTGTGATCTGTTTGTTGCACAACGTCCAACAATAGATGGCACTGGTACATGTCATGGCATGGGGAGGATTGCTGCTATCACTCCTGCCATTAGAACTAGCAGGTCCACCAAACGTGATATTACTGCAACAGTTGAGTAGGTGAAAGTCATTGGGAGGATTCCATCAAAATATTCAGGTCGTCTGCCTCTCAGCTAAAATGAGACTTCAGTCTTCTTTACCTGTCAACATCTTTCTGGATCTTCTGTAGAAAGTATTGTGCGTTACCCACGACCAGACTGGTCAGGACCTCTGAAGGCAGTGTGTGCCTTCAGAGCTGCTTCACCTTCCTACCCTGAGTTACAAAATCTTTAAAGAAAACACTTAACAAAAAGAAAATTGCATTTCAGTAAGGAGACAGCCTTGTAAAGAAACAAATACAAACAAAACTTAGAAAGGAAATAGGGCATGCCCAAACAGTACAGAACCAAAGTAGAAAGACACTTTCAGTCTGGAAATATGAAAAGTGTGTGGACTGGGTTAAGCACTTTAACAGGACAAAATAAGACAGGGAGCAAGCGCACATTACCAGAAGAAGAATACAGTGCCTTTTCAAATAAATTAAATGATTTGTACTGCCGCTTTGAACATAGTGATCTGAAAGAAAGTTTGGAAACTATCATGTTAGACATAACAGCCAGCTGTGATAGAGATGACCTTGTTTTTAACATAGACAGTTCTAGAGTTACCACCCTGTTCAAAAAGTTAAATGTAAATAAAGCTGTAGGGCCAGACAGTATCTGCGGAAACCTTTTGAAATTTTGTGCTGATCAGTTGTCATTTGTTTTTGCAAGGTTGTTTTCATTGTCTTTAAATACTGGAGCCATTCCTTCTATCTGGAAAAAAATCCACCATCTGCCCCATTCCAAAAACAAAAAATCCTAAAGTTTTAAATGATTACAGACCCGTTGCCTTAACATCCATCGTTATGAAAAGCTTTGAGGGCATTGTTCTTCAGTACCTCCTGCCACAAGTAAAAGATGCCCTTGACCCTTACCAATTTGCCTACAAGCATAACAGAAGTACAGATGATGCAACAATCACGCTCTTGAATCATATTTACACACACCTTGAAAATAACAATTCTTTTGTTCGAATTCTCTTTGTTGATTTTTCCTCCACATTTATCAAGATTCAGCCACATCTCATGGCCCAAAAGCTGCAATCACTCAAAGTTAACCCGAAACTTATTTTATGGATTGTGAATTTTTTATCCAATCGATTTCAGTTTGTAGATTTTTAAGGAAAAAAATCATTACAAAGATCCACTTCCACTGGTGTACCACAAGGCACTGTCTTAGCTCCTGTACTTTTTGTATTGTATGTTTTGTCCGTCGTGTCCAACGATGACCTCCAAAACAGCAGAGGAGGCAGCTGCTGTTTTGGAAACTGGGCAGAAATTTGATTATAGTGGAGATGCCTTGCCCACAGTACATCCCCACTCTCTCGGCCAAGTGGGCATAAGGACAGTCAGCGTTGGAGATGTTCTCCAAAGGCCAACCAGCCCCCAGGGCTGCAGCATATAAGGACTGTGCGAAGTCGATCACTAAAGATTAAGCTGTAAAGTGGAATTCCATGAGTGGGAAAGCCACTGGTCATGCAGCCTCTCACTTTGCTGTTGCCCCCAGCGTCAATGGTTTAATCAAGAACTGTGATAAAGCCCAGGCGCTGACGGCACTTTTTACCCTGTATACAAATGACTGCACTGGTACATTACTTACACCTGTTGTAAAATACTCAGATGACTCGGCTCTACTAGATGTATCCACCTCAAATTTGGTTTATTTTGATGAAGTAGAAAGGTTCTGTAAATGGTGTAAAATAACTATCTTGACTTAAACGTCAACAAAACCAAAGAAATGCTCATTGATTTTCGAAGAAATACACCCCAAGTTCCTGATCTGTTCATTGAGGGAACAAAAGTAGAGAGAGTGCTAGAGTACAAATATCTTGGTACAATTCTAGATAATAAGTTGAGTTTCAATGCAAACACTGCTTTTATACATAAGAAATGTCAATCAAGGATATACTGCCTTCAAAAACTGTGATCATAGAACGTTAAAAAAGAAATTATGTGCTTGTTTTATCGCAGTTTTGTAGAATCAGTCTTATCATATGTGAGTTTTTTTATGCTGGTTTGGTTGTTTGAATGTAAAAAACAAGAAGGTGTTGAATAAATTTGTGAATGTGTGTGGAAAGATTGTTAGAGAAAAGCAAAAGACGCTAAATTCATTGTATGAAAATCAGAGGACTACAAAAGCTAAAGGCATTTCCACTGACGAAACTCACGTGCTTTCACAACACTATGCATTGCTTCCATCTGGTCGAAGATTCTGAATGCCAAAATCAAAATCAAACAGAACCAAAAATAGTTTTATTAACAAGTCAATTCAGCTTCGAAACCACTGTTAAACTTAAAAAAAATTTTTTTAAGGAGTTTTCATATTAAATCATCAAATAACAGCATGTGCATGAATATGCCTCTGCGAGAGAGAGAGAGAGAGAGAGAGAGAGAGAGAGAGAGAGAGAGAGAGAGAGAGAGAGAGAGAGAGAGAGAGAGAGAGAGAGAGAGTACATGCATAGTTTTATATAAAGTACCAGGCAAAGAATAAGTGTGAGCTGTGATGGGTGAAGGGGAAATAGTGTTAAAACTTATTTAAATCAAAATGGTTTTTTTCATGTTTTTCTTTTGTGACTTGTGATATTTGTATTGATTGTGCCGATGATGTGTTTCATTAGATGTATTTGAATTATTGTTGTGTTGTGGTTTTGCTTTGCTACTCTTAACCTTTACTGGTGTATGCGCTCGGGCATGTGTGTGTGTGTGTGTGTGTGTGTGTGTGTGGATGTGGATGTGTGTGTGTGTGTGTGTGTGTGTGGATGGGTGGGTGCCGTGTGTGTGTGTGACGTAGATTGTAGTCACCTTTTAAAATATTGTGTTATTTCTTAATCTGTATTGTTTAATAATGCATGCTGTGAAATTATAATTTTAAAATGCCACTCATAATTTCATCAGTTTGGTCTTCTCTGCACTGATTTCCATGCAGAGAAGACCAAACTGATGACTAATAACACCAACGGCATTAGCACTGATATCAGGGTTAATGACCAGAAGCTGGAAACAGTTCAAAGCTTCAAGTACCTGGGAGCCATTGTATCAGACCAGGGATCCAAGCCAGAAGTAGTATGCAGGACTGCACAGACAATAACAGCTTTGTCAAAATAAACACCATCTGGAGAGATAAAATATCTCACTTATCTCCAAGATCAGACTAATGCGCTCCCTTGTCATATCCATATTTCTGTATGCCTGTGAATCATGGACCCTGACTGCAGATTTGGAGAGAAGAGTACAGGCAGTGGAGATGAGATGCTTTCGGAGACTCCTTGGCATCTCCTACAAAGCCCACATAAGCAACGAAAGCGTGCATAACAGAACCCAGAAAACCATTGGACCTATGGGGAAACCTTTTTAACGACGTAAAAAAGCGAAAAATTTAAAAAGGGTTTTTAGGGGATGTCACAAGATCCAAAAGGAAATTTGAAAAGAAAAGTTTTACAAGGCATGTCCAAGGGGGAAAAGAAGAGCAGACCAAGGAAAGAGCTGGGGAGGTAACATCAGCAAATGGACAGGCTGAACTCAACAAAACCCTGAGAAAGGAAAAAAAGAGAGAGGAATGGGGGGAAAACTGGTTTTTGGGTTTTGAGGGTGCCCCCAGGGTGGGCAGGATTTCCCGGGAAAATTTAGACTCAAAATTTCTCTTTTGGACAAAAAAATTTATTTTGAGTCTTGAGTTGAGTCTTGAGTCACCCATGATGGGACATGGCCCCCCATTGGGACAGGGCTGTGTGTTCAAAACCTCTGCACTTTTGTCACCCTTGGCAACCCTAAACCATGTGACTCCGGGTTTTAAACTTTGGATCAACCCTTTGGGGGGAAGGCCGGGGTTCATTGTTCCCCAGTAAACCAGTTTAACGGGCCCTCTCGGGCCATTGTCCAACGAAGGTGGCTTAGATACTGAGAGAGATTTACTGGGTTCCATAGGCAAATTGTGGGGGAATTGGTTTCAGCAGGGGTTTGGAAGGGGACTTTTGAATTTTTGGCCTCTGAGCATCACAGTTGACAGGAAGTGGAGGGCCGAGCTGTTCGGGGGCATTTCCCACCCTGATGCTTTTTTGGGAATGTAGTCATTGCACCCAAAGGTTTTTAAAAAAAGGGGTCTTTGATTCATCAGGGAAAAAAAACGGGGGGAACCAGCAGTGGGCCGTGTTGGAGACAATAAAAGATCTCAATTTTATTTTTTGGCATGAAGACCCCAACAAAATGAAAAAGTCATTATTGGGGCGAGTGCGTGCAGTGGAAAAAAACCCCAAACCCCACGGACTTTTTCTTCATTTGGGGCAAAAAAATTTTAGTTTTTTATAACTAATAATAGTTTGAATTGAAAGAAATCATAGCACTTGCATTGGGAATTTTAGTAACATCGATTTTAAAAAAAACAGCAAAAAAACCCACCCAAAAAAAACGCCCGAAATTTACACACACACACACACCCTTAGGTAGGGTAATGGAGAGGGCCTATTGAAAAATGGGAAAACATAAAAGGTTTGTGAAAATAGGGGGGAAACACCCTTTTGTCGGAAAAAAATTTGTCTTCGGGGTGGATTTGAAAGTATAAAATGAAGGTTTTTTTCGTAAATTTAAATTTTTTTTTTTAAATTGATTAGTAATTTTTTCGAGGATAAGGGAAATTAAGCAAATGTGTGTTTTTCATCTATCCCTTGTGTATGCATTTTTTGGCAAATTTTGTACCCTTTCCCCACCGGCCACAATAGTATTATCTTCCAAAAAGGGGGGAAACGGGTATTTGAAAAATGCACAGATGTTTTGGGTTCTGCTTTGCTTTTCGCCAGGGGAAACCTCGGTTTTTTGTCTCATCGAAAAAAAGGGGTGAATGAGGGTAAAACTCCAGAAAAAAAAATTCTTTTTGGGAAGGGAACCCCCACTTTTTGGGGAAAATATTATTTTATTTTTTTTGGGACTCTAAAAATTTTTTCGTTTTTTCCCAATTCATAAAGAAAATTTAATGCTTTTTTTAAATAAACCACAAGAAGCCTTAAGGAAATTACAGGGGTGGTATAAGGGGGGGGGGGGGGGGGGTTTAAGAGAGTCCCATAACCTAAAGGGGGGGGGGGGTGGTACCCCTTTTAAAAATAGAAAAAAAGCCATGACCCTATATTTTTCTAAATTATAAAAAAAGGATTTCGTTATTTATTTCAACTTTTTAGGTATTTGTTTATTACTATCAAAACTAAACATTTTCCCCCCCCCCCCCCCCCCCCCCCCCCCCCCCCCCCCCCCCCCCCCCAAACCCCCCCCCCCCCCCCCCCCCCCCCCCCCCCCCCCAAAAAAAGTAAATTTGAAAAAATTTTTTTTTTTGCTTTGCTTCCTTTTGGCCCTATTTGCGCATGCATGGGTTTAGGCAAACAATCCTCATTTGATGATTAAATTTTCCCAATTTCCGTAACTTCCCGGTATTTTTCTAGCCCTTTAAATTCCCCAAAAAGTTTCACAGTGCATTTTTTCAAACTTAAAAAAAGCTATGGAAAAACACCAAAAATTTTTTTTCCATTTCCCCCCCCCCGAAACCCTATCATAGGGGGGAGTTAAAGTAACACGGTCAGCCAAAACATTCCCCGCCTAGGGGGGCCCATCCCCCAATTCCCCCTGCCAGGTTTGTTCCCGGACTTCGCGGTAATTAGAGAGGGCGGGGGACGAAATTTTCAGGGTGGGGTTTTGGGGTTTTGGCCTACTAGGCCTTTTTAAATTTGTTTTAATTGCTTAATTTTTGTATTTTTCCCCCCTTAACTGCATCCCGGTTTTTTTTGCTTACAATCATCAAAAAGATGATAATGCTAATTGGAAAAATTTTTTAGTACTGTTATTTTCAAAATTTTTCAAATTTTTTGGTTTCAATAACCTTGTGTTAAAAAAAAAAGGGAAAGGCCCGCAGAGAATTGTAAAAAATCTTTCTCAAAAATAATTGGGGGAAAAAACAAAGAGATCTCCGGTCGTTCTGCAACAAACAGCTTTTTACGGCAAAGCCACAGCCATTTTGGTGGAAACCTTCCATGCTTTGTTTCCAGAATTTCAAATGTTGCCTTCGGAATACCGTTTTCAGTGTCCCATCAGCAAAACTAACAGAAAAAGAAATTCTTTTGTGCCAGTAAGCATTCGAATTCTGAATTCACAATGATGTTGACTACCTAGTTTTTACATTTCTCTGAATTATCTGCCTGATTGTCATTGTTACGAGTGTAATCAATACATAATTTGTGTGTGTGTGGGTGGGTGTGTGAAATAAGTCTGTGTTCTAGTCAACTGTCTTAAAACATTGAATTCATATATTGGTGTATGGTGTGCGTGGGCGACACACGTACGTGCGTGTGTAGTGCTGCGTTCGTAAAAAATAAGTTTTTATGTCTTCTAGTCAATGGGTTTAAAATTGTGTTCACAATTGATGCGTTTGAGTGCTGGCGTTTGCGTGTGTGTGTGTGTTGTGCGCATGGGCGCGTGTGTGTGGTGTTTTGTGTGTGCATGGGCGCGTGTGTGTGGTGTGTGTGTTGTGTGTGTTCCTGACATTTTATTTGAAAACCAATATGAAATATAGCTTTTGTGTCTTTGATATATTTGATGAGTATCAATCTGCCTGTCAGTATTGTAATTGCCCTTCATGGGATGATTAAAGTGTTTTTGACTTGACTTGACTTGAATTCAAAGAACAATTGTGGATGTTTTGTTACTGTCCAGAATATTAGGCCTGTTGGATTTGTTAAAAAATTCAAAGAATAATTGTGGATGTTTTGTTACTGTCCAGAATATTATTGGATTTGTTAAAATTTCAATTTATTTGATGCAGATCAGGGATCGACATTAAGCATTGCCCAACTGCCCAGGGCAACTAAATCACCGATTCCGGCAAGTGAAGTTAAAAGTTTGACAAGCAACCCTTGCTTTTCTCTTGCCCGAGCCTAGTAATTAGTGATATCAGACAGGAAAATGTGTGTGTGCATAGGGGGATGAGTGGGTTGGGGTGTGCTCATAGCTAATTATCGGCATTAAAGTACTATAAGAAACACCAATTAAAACCATAAATAAGAAAGTTGAAGGGGAACAAATGACTGCTTCAAAACCAACTTTGCAATTTACACAACTAGTAAACATCATTAAACTATAAAAATCTGATAATAGGACTATGACTTAATGACATTACAATTTCTTTCATTAATAGAAAGTGTTATAGAATTTGCTCTAAGCAACACTGTGAAAACAGGTAAGTTTTTTTTCAAATCTCTGCATTCTAAAAGAATATGAGCAATGGTGATATTTTCACCAATGATCCATGTTGCTTTTTGCTGTTGTTGAAAATTTAGTTCTAAAAGCATTGAGCTTAAACCTGTAGATAAGAAAAGATATGTTTCAATATTTATGCGAGTTATGGCATTTGATCTTATCAAAAGTTGGGCTACATCATCATTCCAGGGAGAACCAATATCTTTTAGGTTCTTTTTAAAATGTTTCCAACATGCATTTTGTAACATACTGTAGCCCTCATGAATGGATATGGGGACACTTATGCTGCAGGACCTATTTATATGCTTAACACCACATTTTGCTATTTTGTCAACTAATTAATTAAAGTAGACACCATAAAGCAAAAAATTTAGTTTCCCTTTTAAAATATTTTTTTTTTTCCCCCAAAAATTTTTTTTTATTTCAAGGGGTTTTTTTAAAAAACCCCCTTTTAAAAAATTCTTTAATTTTTTTTTTTTTTTTTTTACCCCCTTTATTTTTTTTTGAATTTTTTCCCCCTTTCTTAAAATTTTTCCCCATCTTTGTTTTACTTCCCTCCTTTTTTCCCCCTTTTTTCTAAAAATTTCCTTTTTTTATCTAAATTATTTTGCCCTTTTTTTTTTGGGGTTTTTTTAATTTCAAATCCCCGGGGTTTTTTTCCTTTTTAAACCTCTTAACTTTTTTTTTTTTAACTTTTTTTACCCCCCCTTTTTTTTTTTTAAAAAACCCCTTTATCTCCAAAAACCATAAAACTTTTCCCCCAAATAAAACTTTTTTTAAATTGTTTGTCTAATTTTTTTTTTTTTTTTTTGTGGTTTTAATTTTTTAAAAAACCCCCCCAAAAAATCTCTTCATAAAAAAACCAAAAAAAAAAGGGTTTTTTTAAACTTTAAAAAAAAACAAAATAAAAAAATTTTAAAAAAAATTTTTTTCCTTTTCCCTTTTTTTTGGGGGGGAAAAAAAAAATCCCCTTTTCCCTTTTTTAAATTTATTTTTTTCCCCTCCCCAAACCAAAACCAAAAATTTCCCCCCTTTTTCCTTTTTTATTTTTTTTTTTTAAAAAAAAATTTTTTTTATCTTTTTTTAACCCCTTTTTAAAAATTTTTAATTTTTTTTTTTTCCCTTTAGAAAAAAATTTCCCTTTTTTTTTTTTTTAAAAAAAAATTTATTGTTTTTTTTTTTAAAAAAAAACCCCCCCCCTTTTTCCCCCCCCCCCTTCTTTTTTCCCCCCTTTTTCCCCCCCCCCCCTTCCCCTTTTTCCCTTCCCACCCCCACCCCAAAAATTCCTCAACCTTGGGGGCCTTTTCCAAGCTAACTCAGTTTTTCAACTGCCTGTGGGGTTTGGGGGTCCACCCTTTATTCTCTTAATGGGAGAGAAGCCTTGCTCCACAGCAGCCTGTAGATGGGGGCAAGGGCCTTAAGTAGAATCAATTTTTTTATGAAACGAATGACATCAAAAAATCTTTTAACCTGATAGTGTAATTAAAGTGTTGTAAATAAAATACTGTCTCAGGTCTGGCCCACAACGAAAGATGTTGACCGAAAACTTAAAATAGCAGAGCATCAGACAGGCATCAATGCTGGTAACAAAACTGGGCCGTGGACATAATTTTTCACAGAAAGGGGGGTGTACATTCCCTTTTCTGTGAAAGCATAGGCCTACACAGGGAAACGATTTTTTGCTCTGGGACTGCGCACGGGGCCCGTGCCTTTGCTGGTGAGAAAAATAAAAAATGGGGAAAAATCTTTTGCTCAAAAAATTGAAGGTCAGCGCTGAGCAAAGTCATCCTCCCAATTTGTGGGAAAGGATTTGTTAAACTGAAATCACGCGCGGGCGCCAACTTACAAATACTATACCAGGTAAGTTTGTTTAAAATTATGTTGTTCAAGGTTAAACTTTTCCTTTTTAGTATTGACCATAAATGTTTGTGTAAATAGGGACGTGAAAGCCCGTGGTCGGAGCATTCACTTTCCCCCCAGCCAAATAGGCAGTTCGAGCTAGTTACCATTATGGTTAACTTTTGCGTGCCTTGGCTTCATCAGTTCACCATCTGTAAATGATACCTGGCCCCCTTCAAGGAGGATATTTATAATGGAGAAGTATTGAAAAAATCACAGTTAACTCCCCCGGGAAAATTTATTTTATTTTGGATTGGGGGTTTTGGGAAAGATAGAAACCTTACTGGGAATAGATGGAGTCAACTGCATTTCTTGTTTGGACTTTATTTATTTAAAAATAGAAAAACAAACATGCGTAGTAACATACCAAACAGGGAATTCCTGCAGTTTACATCAGTTCTGACCCATTTCCCAAAAATTTCCTTTGGGGTGAGACTGATTTATACGAGGCCTGTTGAAACATGGAAAACATCTTTCAACCTTCCGTTTTGCTTTTTGGGAAAAGTAGGTCATTGTATCTGGTAGGAAAGGTTAAAAAAAAAAAGGCACACAGGTTTTGTATTGACAAAACCATCCCCGAAGTCAGAATGAAATTACCTTTAAAGGGGAGTACAAAATTGTGACACAAAAACTCACCATTGCTATTGTGAAACCTTGGGTCCTTTCCCCAAAACAAAAAAAACAAACCAAAAACCCCCCCCCCCCCCCTTCCAACAAAACCAAAAAAAAGTACCATTGGGTGTATTGCTGTGTTTTATGGTTCTGACTCCATTCCCCCCAAATTCCTTCGGATGAGACTTATGATGTATACAGAGGCCCTGTGTACGAATGCACATCTTGCGTACCTTGCATTCCACCTTATGGAAGAGTAGGTCATTGCATGCTGGTAAGAAAGGATAGCAAAATTAAATAAAAAAAATAAACATGCACACAAGGTGTTGTGTATTGACACCATCCCTGAAGTCAGAATGAGACTACCTTAATAATGGTGAGTAAAAACTCGTGTATGCAAAATTGCACTATTGCCATTGGTGAGCCTTGGGTCTCTAGGCAAAGAAAAAACAAAACTAGAACAACCCCCCCTTTCAAAAATGTACATTTGAATGTGTTGCTGTGTTTTATGGTTTAAATGACAACTCTGTGTGTGTGGGATGTTTTCAGGGGGAAAAATTGAACCGAGGAGTGATCGGACAGCAGAAAGTTTTTCAGAATGAATGAACTTGAAGCAAACCAAAAAAACACGAAGATCGTCTTAGAACTGCTCAAGAATAATGCTTTACTACTGCATTCTGCCTCATATTCTAATGTGGCAACATGGAAGGATGAAGACGTATCAAATGCTGTATCTCTTGCCTCATGCTGTCAAAAGGTGAGTTGAAATTACACGATGATCATGCCACTTTCAGCTCGTCTTTGACTGGATCTTTAGACTTGTACCAAAATTCTGACCATTGCCCTCATAATTTGTAACATGAAAATTGTGAAGCTTTGCACATATATATATATATAGGTAGGTCATTCTCAGAAACATGTGAGGTATGATAGTGACCTACTTCACACATCTACCTTTTGACTGAATTTAGTTTGTAACTGTAGTGAATGCTGGTTACTGGTTATGTTTGAATTAAAGAAATAATTTTTTAAAGTTTTAATGAGTACTTGTGCTTGTTTTTAAAAATATTGAATTTTCTTTTACAAAATGTGCTCATTCCAACATGGCGGATTTGTGACATGGTGCATACGTTATTCAGATTGTTCTTCTGACTTCAAAGACTGCTAATTTGAAACACAATTTGTATTAAATTAATGCCCAGATGTTGTTTCAAACTCCCAAGCAGAAACATCTTCATTTCTTTTTCATGAACATTAAATAGAGGGTGGATTAAATACCCGTTGTGGTCGTGACCTTGGTTTCCAATGTCAGGCCCAATTTTAAAAATTCACTCACAAAGAACTATACGATATCATCAACACATTATAGCTTCCACTGATAAAGTAAACAGTTAACAGTATATAAAAAACGATGTTTTTGATCAGCCAGCCTTCCTACCCTCGTTCATGGCTTGAAACTCCAGATTAACATCGTTTCTCATTTTTAACGTCACGACCGACGGACGTAAATTTGGTGCAAAACTCGGCACATTCCTTCACTGACCGAGATTTTTATCGCTGGCACTTCACCTTGACCTAAAATACCTCTGGCATGTACTTTTTCCCGCCAAAGGAACATCGCGATGCTATACTAGTGTGCCGGTCTTTGTCTTCCAAAATTTCTCATGTCACGACCGACCGCTAAAGCACTGCAGCATTTGATGGGTTTACTCGCTTCTATCGCATTTTTTATCGAAGGAGAAGGAATATTTTCTTTTCAAAGTATTTTACTTTTGCCAACCCTGGTTTAATAATTGTAAACTCGTGTTTAAATTACGAAATTGCTTGTTTCTGTCAGGTTCTCTTTTCTTGTCAACAGCTTTAGCTTGTTAGCTGTGGGTACGTTTACCGATCGTTTCGTTTGATGACCGCTTATTCTTACTCGGAAAGAAATAAAAGCCATCTACTGTAATTTGTGGAAATGGTTGTTATGTGCAAAAAATAAATTTTGGACAAAATATTAAATAGATCCAGGTTTTGTTGTGTTGCGTTATGGTTAGGACATGAAACGAAAATAGTACGGTTTCTTGTACGGACCGTAACATTCTTATTGAATTTTTAATTTCTCTTTCTTTTATAGATGTTATACGTGTTTTATTTTGAACAATTAGCGACAGAAGTGATTATTTTCAGTGTCTGAATGTATTTTGTGGGAATATTTTTGTGGATCTGTAAACTCATGTTAGGTAGCGGCAGCACCGCGCATTTCTACCACGCACCTTAGCAAACTGTGATTCAGTTACTGTCTTCAAACGCTTCTAACTCGAGTTCTACTGCATCATTATGATTTTTATGCATATGAGAATAAAGAGAATAGATTGATCTTTCATTACATTGCTCTGTTTTTATTGTATGAGTGGAGGTATGAATGAAGCGCGACGCCGAAAAATCGCGGAAAAAGGCGAAAAAAAAATGGCCAAATGGCAGTTCTCCGCGATCTGTGAAATTTCAGTGTTGTGGGAATATCGCCGAGGCTCGCTCTTGCAGCAACCAAATTATTATTAATGAACGATTAGAAAGCTGAAAGTTTGCACTTTAAAGTGATGTTCATAGATTTAAAAGCGATAAAATTTCGTCATCGAAAAACGCAATTAAAAAATTTCAGATAATTACTTGGGTTTATCGTCCTTTGAACAAAACCAAGCGTGTGTGGGTGTAGGGGATCGAAAGCTTAGCCAATCAGCTACAAGAATACAACCACCTTTGGGCACAAGAGGCTTCAAGGAGGAGGCTGGGCCCCTTTTTTAAAACGCCTCCGATTGGCCAATTTAAACCCAGAGCAAACTTTGAGCAATGGCTTCGGGCGATGTGCAAAACCGATGCGTCGAATTTGACGAAAACTGCGGCCACAACTCGATAAGTAACCCCTTTATAGATTATACAATAAATTTACTAAGTCATTTCTGCATCGAATTCAATTAGTTTGATGCTTGTTTTATGATTATTTTGGGTTTTTGTTTTGATTCGAAGTGGTGCGAACAGTTTGTCGAGTCACGCGAAGCTGGTTGAATTATACAGCGTGTCACGGTCATACCATTAGATCAAAATTAAGTTTTTTCTTCATAAGTTTACAATTCAAAATGCATTGCCATGGCTAGAATAATGCCTTTAGTACTTATCTAATTTTTTTTACATAAGCCTAATTACATTTAGCATTTTAAATTATTTTTTTTCTGTACCTGGTATCACTACTACGGGAAGTAACTCCGCGTTATTCAGGAAAAGTCGTCTGCTGCGAACTTCGCGATCCGATCAGAATGTGTGTGTGTGCGTGCGTGTGATATATCATTATTAATTTAAGACACAGTTCAGACCAATGAATCATTGATTCAATGAAAGTAAAGATAAAGTGTATGCGGCTTAGAAACATGTGTGCGCGCATTACTGCATGTGTGTGTGTGATAATATTAAGACAGTTCAGACTGATGAATCATTGATTCAATGATATGATAGTAAATATAAAAGGAAAGTCAAACTAAGTGGCTTAGAAATATTTTGCATTATAAAAAATACACAAAAAGAATGACAGTACTTTAAATAAAACAGACAAAAAAAACACACCCTCAAAACACAATTTCATTTTCTAATTCATCTTAGTATCTACTGTAGATTCAGTAGTCGGGTTTGATTTAGTTACCAGACTACTGAAACTAGTCTACCTACATGCAGCATTGCGCGCACACACACACACACGCACACACTTTTGTCATTCAGTTCACATACTCATACTGCATTATATTATTAGTGTGATTATTTTTTACATTTCAGAGGATGATACCTATGCTGATCTGAAAAAGCATTTTTTGTTCAAGGGCTGAAACTGAAACGCTTTTGCTTTAAATTGTGTGGTGGAGCCCCAGAGCACAGATTAAAGGACTATGATAGAGAGCAGTGAAAGAGCAGCAGAAAGAATAAATCGGGTCAACACTTTCGAATCTGATATTCGACGGTTCCTGCAGACTGAAGTCCATGTTTTGATGAAGATGTAGGGCAATCTTCTAAGGAATTGGGCTAACTCCATCTAATTTGAAAAGGATTACTCATTTGATTGTCGATGTTCTCAACCCTGCAATGGACTTATTTTTGAGCTGGAAAAAATTTTAGAACAAAGAAAACTGATCTTTTTCAAGCTTGCACCAGTGGCTCAACAAACTAACAAATTCAGAACCTGGGATCTGGAAAGGATGATGTTTGCTACGAATTGGCAACTTTTCAAAATTTTTGGGGGAGATAGTTGCTATCTATTATGATGATGACTTTTACATTGTGAAGTCATCAAAAAAATGGATGAGACCAAAGCAGACATCAACTTCATGAAAAACCAGTGTTCTGATTAGAGGAGACAGTATGTTTAGATGGTCAGACATCCTGAGATTTTCCCCAATCTCTTTTAGAGTTATTGTTGGGTGGATCTTGGAATCTTCACCATCATTATCATCTGGATGCATCTTTGTTTTTGAACAGCCAACAGACTTGAAAGGAAGATATGAGGCATTCAAAACTGGTTGCAAAGTAATTAGTAATGTGCCCCATCAGTCCTACTACAGTCTTTAAAATTTGGATTATGTGTTTGTTTTTTGTTTTGTTATTTTGGCTGTTAATTGTTCACCAGCTGGGGGTCACACAGAATGTTCTGTGTTTGTTTTGTGTTTTAGTTATTATTTGTTGTTGTTGCTTGTTCCTCACCTGGGAATCACAGTGAGATTATGATTCAAGTACACACGGGGGGTTTGTGTATATGACTGTTTTAAGAACCCCAAAAATGGCAGCCATACTATGACTTCAGAGACATTTTTTTTTTTTTTTTTTTCAATTCTTGGTTTTGCTGGGTTTTTCCTTATGGTTTAAAGCAAGCAAGCACACAACACGCACGCACGCACGCATGTGCACATGCATTCACCTACAATATTTCAGACAAATAATGCCAAAAAACAGTGTCATTTTGCAGGGAAATGAATTCAAACAAAGTGTTTTTTCTAAAAGTAACCCTTTGGGTTCCATGTAGTCCAGAAAATTTTTGCAGGTTCCCGTCGGGTCACATCATTTTCATCATAAATTTGGTTACAAAACCATGTAAACCAATTTTTTTCTTCCCCTTTACAATATTTTAATCAAATAATGTCAACCTATAGATACAATATAAATAATATTATCTCCAAAATTTTAAGTAAATTGGTTCATTTTATTCAAGTTATGACTATTTTTGTAATTTTCCTAAAATGAGCCTTCCGCACTGGTTTATTTTGGCCTTTTCTCCAACTTGAGGAAAAATAGCTGCTAAGGGAGACCCCACCTTCAAAAAAAATTAGCTATAACTGTATATATGCAGGAATACATACAAACAATTTCAAGAGAAATGATAGAAAAAAACTTGAAAAAGATGGGTCCCAAATATGGTACATTGTGAAATTTCGAAAATTTGTAAAATGGGTTTTTCCATTTTTGGGGCTCCCCTAATTTTTTTTTTTCTAACAGATTCTTTTCATTTTTTGTTTTTATTCTCTGTGGTAAATAAAAGAGGTAATTTGATGTTTTGAGTGTGTTTCTTTTATTTGCAGAAATATGATGAGTCAAAATCGGCCAATTATACAATTTTTGTGCACTTCACGGTAGGGTCAAAATTCAAAAGGCTATATCTCGAAAACTATTTAAGATATCAGCTTACTTTTTTTTGTGTTATGTTTCTTTTGATAAGATCTTTACTTCTAAAGCAAAAATATAAGCCATAACTAAATAAAAAAATTTTGCTGCCGCTACCTACTCATGTATTAACTAAGTTGGTTGTGACACGAAACCAAGATACTTAGATAACGTGGTTTCTGTCTCGGCCGTTAGATCTAGAAGCATACGTAATTTTATTCTCGTGTTTTCGTCATTCAGTTATTGATTCTTTATATGGATGCTCTGGTTATGTTGTTGAAAATATAAACCTGCAGCAGTTTTGTTCTGTGGTTATCTCACACATTGAAATTTGGCCGTAAAACGTTTAGCTCGTGTTAGTCGTGACAGGAAATGGATTGATTATGGTTTTGTGTCACGACTCTGATCTACTGTAACAAATCGTTCCCTTTTCCTCGGATACAGATTTCTAATGTTGATTTCAGGGAAGTGATTGATCTACACGATCGTTGTTAATCGTAATGAGTCAACTGTAAATGCACACTAAACGTCATCGCAGTGACGTTAATGTTTGCTACAAACTGGTCACGACCAAAACACGTCACTCATTTTCTACCACTTATGTTCCAAAGGCTTCAAATGCAATCAAACAATGGCGTTCTTCTGATTAAATTGTGTTCATTTGAGAGATAGGATACAATGCTGGAAGTCCTAAGCTTAACATTTTTCAAACTCCTGAAACTTTACAAGTCCGTGATCAGCTATTATGAAAACCACATCATGAGGATGGGCTTTTTTGTTTTGTTTTTCGTTCATTTCCGTTTTCCTTGTCAACATTTGGAACCAATTCATCTTTAAATGTGCAAGACAAGCGTTGATAACAAAAACAAATAACACACAACTGACACACATTCACATTGACACAAAAAGCAACAACACTACAGTTGAAATTGGTTATGACAAGAAACCATGAACGCCTTTTTCGCAAAAAATCATTTATTGAGCAAAATAAGCAATTCACATGCTTAAAAATTTAATTGTGGTGTACACACAAACACACACACACACCGTGTGTGCACCCACATTCATGCACACACATACATACACCACACACACTCTCTCTCTCATGCGCTTGTACACACACACACACACACACACTAACACTAACACTAACACACACTAACACATACATACATATAATTATTTGCTCACACACACACACACAAACACACACACACAATTATGTGTTATAAAGGAGAAGTCTAATGAGGGGGGTACAGTTACAAAGAAGAGCAGTGTCTAAGAAAAGTAGATCTTATACAGGTGGGAGTCTTATGATAGAGAATAAAGGGGGGCAGGGTGCCCACTATACATATGGATGCATGTGATTATGACATTAATTTTTTTAAACTGTTACAATATAAAGAAAATTTCGTTGTGTTGTGTGTGAGAGAGAGGGAAAAAGGGAAAAAGGGAAAGAATTAACAGCCCCTAAATCATTTTTTAAATTTTTAATTTTAGATAATGTTAGATGGGGGGACAAAAAGCAGCTGCATGTGGGGGAAAAAAAAGGGCACCGGAAAAGGGCTGAGAGTGCTTAAAGGGTTTCTATTTCCCCATAAAATAAAAGCCTTCATTTTTCCTTTAAAAAAAAGAATGAAGAAGAAATAACCTTAGATTTTTCTGTTATTTTAAAGTGTTTTTTAAAATTAAAGAAAAAAAACCAACAAACCCCAGCAAAGGGATGATTTGTAATCCCAAATTTACATCCTAACAAATTTTTAAACGACAAAATTTTTTTTTTTTACTATTAAAAAAAAAAAGAATGGATATGATTTCATTGTTTTTTTTGTTGTTTTTTTTAAAACATGCATTATGTACTTGATATAAAAGCACTCATGAGCTCATATTTTATCATTAATTATGAATGATGCGCTAGGTCAGATGAGAGAAACTGGACTTAGTTGTGTTGATTGATATAATATCACTCCAGCATGATAAATCAATGTAGATAATGTTTATTGATATAATATCATGTCACTCTAAGTCTAACATAATAAATCAATGTAAATAAAATTAAAAGAATGCATTGTTTCCGTTTGGACCGGAAATTTTTCCCCCATCCATTAGACCATGAGTGGTGGTCTGGGCGCTAGTCTTTCGGATGAGACGATAAACCGAGGTCCCGTGTGTTACACGTAATTATTTAGCGCACGTAAAAAAAAACCCATGGCAACAAGAGAGTTGTCCCTGGCAAAATTCTTAGAAAAAAGCCACTCTGATAGGGAAACAAATACAGCTGCAGCAAAAAAAAAAGGGTGAAAGGGTGGCGCAGCGCTAAGTGGCGGCGCATTCTCCCGCTCTCCCCGGGGAGAGCAGCCCGAATTTCACGGAGAGAAATCTGCCGTGACTTAAAGTGGTATGAAATAAAATCTGAGCGCTTGATTTGTTGCTTTACAAGATTCAGCGCTATATAAATTCCATACATTATAATTATTATTATGTGTTTTTTCAATTTGATCTTAAATTGCTACCCTTTCATGATTTGTGCTTTTGAGGGGTGTGGTTTCCATGTCACAACCAAACAGTCTCCATGTCACAACCATAATATATCATATAAAATGATAAATCAGTATGAATAATGTTACAAGAATGCATTGTTTCCAATTTAAGTTGGTGTGATTTGTTTAAATGTATGTTTAAATTGCTACACTTCCATGATTTGTGATTTTGAGGGGTGTGGTTTCCATGTCACAACCGCAACATATTACTTTTTTAATGTATTAATTTGAAATAGCTTCCATTCTTTTGTAAAGAAAATTGTTGTTTTATTGATATGATTCTGTGGATAAAGTTTAGGCTAATTTGTGGTGCTTCCTGTGGTCACTAGCAAAAAAACAACTTTAAATCTGGGCGTACAAAACTGTCTTAGAGTGTCATTAGAAATATAGCCAAAAATATGCTTTGTCAGTGATTGTCATACTTCCAAATGTTAGATTTGTTTTATAAATGAAAACATTTTGGAGTGTTTTTTGTTTGATATTCCGAGTACAAAGATTTATTTATGCTACTTTTGGTTTCCATGTCACAACCGCAACACGGCTAAAAATAGAACTTTAATTCATCAAATACTAGGAAACCAATTAATATTTCATAATTTTTTCAAAACGATGCAGATTATGACAGAGTACTCTAAAATATGACAAAAAGGCATAAACTTCCAATGACATTTATTTTTCAAGGTTTATGTCACAAAAACCTCACAATTTTCTGAGAATAACCCATATATATAATATATATATGCACGTCTACAATACTGGAAACACCCATTATAATGATACATTGATAAGTTCTTTGCACATTGTAGTGGATTTTTACAGTTAAAATGGCATATGAAATATGGACAACAGCAGACATTGAAAGGTTACACTCATACAGGCAATGGAGATGAGATACTTTTGGCACTTTCTCAAACTCTATGGTACCTCATACAGAGGTCATATCACTAATGAAGTGAAAACCAGAATGAAAAACACCATCAGACGTTATGAAGAGCTTCTGACTTCTGTGAAAAAACGCAAACTGAAGTGATGTGGGCATGTCACACAAACATCTGGACTGTCTGGCAGGGAATATACAAGGAAAAGAGGCAGGCAGAAAATGATTGGAAGATCACATCAGAGTGGACTGGCCTTGAGTGGAACGATTTGCTATGGAAAGCAGAGGAGTGGAGGAAGCTGTTTGCAAAATCTTCAGTGGTGCCCCTACGGTCTACAAGAGTACAGGATAGGTGAATTGTATTAAAAATGTGGGTCTCCAGTGTTGTTTTTAGATGTCAAAATCTGAAACTTCTTTAGCTTTAAGGGGCTTAATCCCCTGATCCCTACCTGGGTGTGAGCTTTACGCCACTGAGAGCATTTGCAGCCCACAACCCCACAACTCATTTTCTTCCTGTTTGATCTTTTTCTCTGATGACATGTGACTGAGTGACCTTACCTGTGACTGATTTGTGCAGCTGGCAAAAGAAGTTAATGAAAATCCTGAGCACAAGGACATCAAAGCAGACCTGGACATCAAACTGGCCCAGATGAGTGCTGTGTTCAGAGTTCCCTTTCCTTTCAAGCTTTGCATAGAAAGTCTCTGTTGTGCTGTGGATCATTTGCTGCAGGTATGGAAACTCTTTGCATTTTTCAGAAATAACATGGGTATTGTACTATCATTTTTCTTAACATAACTGGAGATTTTGAAACAGCTGTCGCTGTTCTTCTGATGAATGATTTTTACATAGGGGTTGGTAAAAGTGTGAAAATAAAAAGAATACCCTTCTTTTTCAAGTACAGTGACAGTCAGGAGTTGCCCTAGTTTGTGAAAGCATGTATATTTTTGCTCAATCTACAGATCAAAACTTTTTATCAGTTCATTTATTTTTAATATTGTGATTTAGAATGCACAATTATGTTCATTATTATATTATGGACAGCTTTTAATAAAAGAAAAGAAAAGAAAGCTCCTTCGGAAACAGACCTGTTGTGGGTTTTTTTAAGTTTTAAAGGGGGATAGGGCTGTGTAGGCGGAGAAAAGTAGGGGAGGAGGAAAGAAAGAGTGTGTTACATTGTTGTTAGTTTGTAATGGTTTATGTCATGTTTCAGGCCTTAGCGTTCAACCACACCATGGATTCAAATTTGGATGAAAAGCTGCTCGCTGAGATCAGGACTAGTGAAATGGTTTTACCTGGTCATGTAAGTCTGCAGGAGAGTGTGTGTGAAAGAGTGTGTGTGAGTGAGTCTTGTGTTCACAGTGTTCAGGTCTGTTTATGGGTTGAGTGTAGGAAATGCCATTTAGCCTCACTGAGGCATGTAGGCCATGCGCTACAAAGCCAAGATCTATATAAACCTTATGAAAGTCCGTCTTTCAAGGCAAGACTGAGTGGGGGGAAAAGGCAGACCACCTACTTCTCTCATTGGCAACATAACTGAAACCTGTTGCATGAGAATCCATGAAGTCATGGCAACATAACTGAATCCTGTTGCATGAGAATCCATGAAGTCAGTAGGGCCAGCGAAGGCCAGAGCAAATGGAGGAGGATCATGTTGTTATCATTGGGTACAGCGGCTATCATGGAACTCTATGATGCCGACAGGTGAGAAGGCATGGTTGTTTCAAATATTCTTTCAAACCAGTGTCAAGGACACTGCTGACACAGAATAATGAATCATCCACCCCTTATTTACCTCTTCCCAAGTTTTCACATTATGAAATGAGTTGTACATATTTTTATTGCAAATAAGCTGTGTTAGGTCGCCAGTTTCAAGTCTACACGACTTTTCTGGGTTTGTTTGTTTTCACCTTTAAGTGCAATACTTTAAAAAGATGAAGAAAGGGGTGTAGCTTCAGGCCAGAAATGGGGTTAACTACAGGCAAGGTTTGGAAACAAAAAATAGCGCCACTATGACAAAGCGTTAATTTCCTATGAAGTGTTTGTGTAGCAAAATTTGTTTTTATCTTGTTAGCAGGTCTTTCAACTATCAAGGATCTTCTGATGATGATAAATGTATTAAAAAGAGACCATAAAGAGCAATTTAAGTTAATAAACGGAGATCCCCAACACCAACAAACAAAAAAAGATCACAAAATGGACCAGGAATTGGCCTTCATGGCCATTTCAACTATCACAGACAGGGGTTCTGATTCATCAGTCTTCAGCACAACAATTCTAGAGACAGCAAAATGAGGTCCAGTGTGCAATACACATTCAGTGCAAGTGAAAAACCCATGGTAACAGTAGAGTTTTTCCTGACAAAATCATGTAGAAAAAAGCCACTCTTATAGGGAAACACATACTTTCTCACAGAGAATAAAAGGGTGGCGCTGCTTTTGTGTGACATGCACTCCTCAGGGAGAGCAGCCAGAATTTCACGCAGAGAAATCTGCCATGACTGAAATTGTTCAGTTCAATGGCAAAACTTGAGTAATTCAGTCAGAACACAATGACAGAAATGAAGCATAATTCTTAGAGAAATTTTCAATTTCAGCAAAGAAACCAGCAAGACCTTTGAGATTTGCTGAAGTACAAACCTGAGGATTCCAAAGAGCAAGCTGAAACATAGCACCTAAACCACTTCTCTCAGTAATGAGTACATACTACAAAAAAGGTCTTTTAGATATTTTAATATGGTGAAGCATGGCCAGGTGAAAAGGATAGACATTGCAGCAAAGGAAGAGACATTTGATATGTCAAATTAGGAGCACAGCTGTAAAAATCCCATCACAATCTGCATTGAGTGTGAAAATGTTTTGGAAAAATACCCGTTAAATGAATTTACAGCAGATGCGAGGCGCTTCGATTTGTTTCTTTTACGAGATTTAGCGCTATATAAATTCCATATATTACTATTATAAAAACAGAATTCCATTTCAGACATACTCTCCCCTGCCCACTTTTCCCTTTTCTTATACATACCGTACACACAAGCTCACATGCACAGTCTCACACACACACACAAACATGTTATTTCTTCAGCAAAACCTTTTTGGGAACAAGATTTCTCCTGTATCTTGACTTCTTGATGTTCCTTGCATCTTTGGTATTAGATTACTCATTGAAAGTTTTAAGATGCTTTCTCAGGTGATAGCTTTTTGAGTTAGTTTGCGAAAGTTCCTCTTTTGATTAGGGGTTGTAGTTCACATTTTTGGTGGTGATTTTCATCTCTCTATATCATAGGTAAAGGTAGCCTGTGCAATTGTTTTGGAGCAAGGTGTCAGAGACCTCAGCTACTCTAGGAAAACATTGTATTCATCGGTAACATAACTCCCTATAAAGTTATGTTGCTTCTTCAGTAGTGAAAGTCTGATGTATCAAAGCCATACTACAAGCATGTGACATACACAACAACAAACACACCCAAAACACACACAATTCATATGCAAGTCAGCTGTGAATGGTGTACGGCCATCGAAGCCAACAAGCTAAAACAACGAAGTGAGAACAGATCAGAATGGGAGAGTGAAAGTGAAAGAAACTGCTGCTGTACAGATAAATCCGTACCCCGTGTATGGGAGATAATTGTGTGGTACAGATTAGTGCATACCCCGGTTAAAAAGTGTTAAATAGGTGAGATTATTTTTAGGATTATGTCAGTTTTATCTTTAAGTAAACTAGTTTAGTCTGAATTATTTACTGGTAAATTACTCTTACAAACTCGAAACGGGCTTTATCTTTTAAGTTTTTTGGCAGCAGATGGGTGGAGAGAAGTAAATATCTATTGAGTAACCTTGGATTTGCCTTAGGCTTTTTTTTGTGTGTGTGTCTTAATACTTTCTTTTGAGTGAGCTCAAGTTCAAGCATTAACTGGCAGAAAAGTGACAGGTACATTTCTTTTGTTAAGAGGATTAGCTGACGGAGTTCCTGATCATTTTGTTTGCTTATTTAGATTAAGCCTGCGTTTTTGTTGCTGTTTGTGTGTTTTTGGAGAATTTGGGGTTTGTTTGTTTTGGTTTGTTTGGCAACATGCCCCCCCCCCCCCCCCGCCTCTTTATTTGTAAAAGTATCTGTAGACTTGTATCTTGCATCTGTATGGTGCAGATTTTGTAACATGCCGTGTAAGCAGCATGCTAAGTGAATGATTTTGAGAAAAACTGTGTATGTTTCAGCCTATGTTTATGTGGTTCACCGACGTCAGAAAGCTTCTTTTGGAGGCTTTTAGATCCTTTACAACATTGTCATTGGCTTTGTCAAGCAACCGGTCATCTGAGAGCAAAAGGAACAGCTGTGCTCAGGATCTGCTTGAGCAACTCTGCCTACTGCTGGAGGCAGGACTTCCTTATGTATAGTAAGTACACTTTGTATTGATACCTTTAGTGAAACTTCAGCTGATTTGTTTAGAGTTAATTTGATGTTGTACATGCTTTGACTCTTCCTTGTTCATGAATTCTCTGAACTTGTTTGATGGACTGACCTTTAAGACATCCTGTACTGCTACTCCTTCACAGACTAACTGGAGTTTTGTTTTTGTTTTTTGCTGCCTCATTTTCTGTGACATTCCTGTCTTGCTGTTTCCCACTCCGCTCGTTTCAATCTCCCTGCCATGGTAATACCCAGAATCGTTGTATCGCATCTTTAGGATAAGTCCACAGGGAGCCCATCAATATCAGGCTGCCATGGGTCCACCAGCCAGAGGGGCTCTGCGCTGCTGCTTGGTCACTTTGGTGGTGTTCATTGATGCCTGTTCTGAGCTAACATACGCAGGACTCCACCTGCTAAGCCGTCTACTAACAATATTAGCTCAGTCACTGAGCCAGACTGAGTTGCCCACCCAAGGTGACGACCACCATAACGTCCCTCCAATGAGCGTCCTCATTGAACCTCCAACCCCCAAATTTTTTACACAAACTCGCCATAGGCACAGACGTTTATAAGGAAACTGAGTCTGAGGTCACCTTGAGACCAGAGCAACTGGGGCCACTGAATCTGGGGCAATTCAAAAATATTTTTTTATTGAATGATGATAATGGAGATGACTTAATGATGCTATTATGTAAGTGCATATGCTTTGAGACTACTTGACAGGGTTGTATTCTACACTTACTATCATACTATATCCTGGTGTCAACTGGGCCTGAGAGATAACAGGCACCTGCAGTGTTGGTCAGGTAATTTGAGCAGCACTCTCCAAACGCATCTGTAAAGTGTATGAAGCTCAACTGTGTGGTCCCAGTCATCCCACTGAGTCCACAGCACACTCACTCTGGGTAGGAGCTGGCCAGAGTCCGAAAAATCCCTATAACTCATGGGATTCAAACCAGTGACTTTACAGTCCATAACCCAAGGTGCTAACCACTGCACCATGGCAGCTGGTGACTAACTGGACTTGCCTGCAGTTCCCACTCCAACCCTCATCACCTCTATTAATGTTGATGTCTCTTGGTGCCAATACTATCGAACCATTTCTGAGTTTTCACAAGCTACGCACCTAAATGTGTAACATTCTTGGGAGTCAGTGGGGAGCTGTCAGATATTTGACAACTATGCAGGCACATCCCCGTGTGGATCTTACAAGGTAACACCGCTGCCAGGTCATGTCAGTGTTGTTCTCATGACTGTTCTGAACTGCACGGGCATGACATGTACAGTATATAAATTCCATACATTATTATTATTATGACAGTATATGTGTGAAGGTTTGGTATTTAAACAGAGCTTAGTCAAAGAGCCATTCTAAATGAAATTTCTGTTCTGCATGGGTTCCACTGTCAACAATTCCCAAGCAGCCTCAGCTCATAGGTGTTATGAGATACCCAAGATCACTGTATTTGAGGCTTTTTTCTTTGCTGCATGATTTATGAAGAGGGCGGAGTGGATGCCAAAGAGATTCTTGCAGGAGTGAGACTAAATGACAGGGCTGTTCCTTACACTTCTTGCATAAATTTGTGTATTTCAGCATCGACTGAGAGTTGAGGTCACTGTCAGATCAGCAACAAGCAGATCTGTGACCCGTTTTTACGAAATCGAGTCTTACACGGAAGGTGGGGTCCACTTTGCCAATTTTGACTTTTAATCAAAAATGGAATCTGTAGCCATTTAATTTCCTTTCTATGTACTTGAAAAGGTTAGATATGATTTAATAAATTAAACCGTTTTGATCCATCTACCCTACTGCAGTTTTCCAGTTTCATTGATCGTTATGACCGTGATTTCAGTCATCCCTTTATTATTACCCCTGACAGGGCCCCACACATATTGAATACCATTCCAAAGGCTGTGACCTGTATTTTCCATTTCACACAGTCTTTACGTGAAATCTGACCAAACAGAAATACTGTTTTGAGTTATTTAGGCATAAACAAAAACCTGAAAGCTCGAGAAGATCAACCAATGAGAGTTGAGGACGCATACCGCCTGTAGTAACGAACAGGCAGCTCGGCTATGATTGGGTGGGAGGGAGATCACCAGCGACGTTTCTTTTCTATTTTAAGAATGGCCGGAAAACTTTGCCATTTGCAATAATGGGCAGTTTTGCTCATTTCTAGCTGATCTTCCACTCTGCGAATAGCAGATCAGTAAAAACCATGTGTATTTTTTACCAAATAGTCTGCTGTATCTTATTGTGAAGACAAAAATCAAACGATCGTGAGGAAGGCCCCCGAAAAACTTTGCGAGTCAACTTGAATGAAATGAACCACGATCTGTGTATTGGGGTTCAAGGTGAGATGCACAAAGAAGCGCTGGTACCTGTACGCAATGTTAATAAACATGGGTATGCATACAGATGAAAGCTGCACATCTAAACTGTTCAGATGATACTAGGCAGATTTTTAGCATTTCAGCTGTCGGTGCATGACATGAGTAAATGTGGGTGCTGTTAAACTTGTCGTAAGTGTGTGTGTGTGTGTGTGTGCTGTTGTTGTTGTTGTTGTTGTTAAACTGAATACATTAGTGTGTGTGAAAATGATCAAGTCAAAATGATCTTTTATTGAGGGTAAAAGATTAAGTTGACACAACTTTGTTTTCATCCTGCCCGTGTGTGTTTATGTGTGTAATTAATCATACTAACTACTATTCGAAACGGTACCTTTTTGTACTTTGTTTCAAAGTAAAGTGTTTGACAGTATTTAATACGTACATCATTACAACAAAGTGAGTTATTTATGTCATAACTTTCACTTTGTTTCAGTTGAAGTATTTATCATGTATCCAGGCCTTTTATCAGTTAAAAATACATCCTCTGATCATACCTGGCACATTGCATACTGTCAAAGAGTATACCTTTGTAATATCCTTTTTTAGTACCAATTTTTGTGTGTATTACCAAAGTGCAACATCCACATATTAAAAGTTTAATGTAGATAAACAGGGTTTAGCCAATTGTTGTTAGAAGCAGGCAGTGTATGAGGTATTGTGAAAATTGAGATTTTCACTTGTTGGTGTTTGATCTTTTGACAGAACATTGCTGGCTAACATCTCAAAGCAACCTAGAAATAATACAATTTGATAACAAAACTGATACTGGGTACTGATTAACTATTAATAATAGTTCATAATGAAAGTCTGCAGAAACAGGCTCTGTGTGTGTGTTATAGATTCAATACTTTTTGTTTTTACAACAGTGAATAAGCAGTCATGAGCTTCAATTCAGTCCCCATGTGCATGGAGCTTTTTAAAAAAACAACCCCATCATCATCCATTCCCACCAACACACAATGGTCTACACATGTGTGTGTGTGGTTTTTCTTTATTTTTAAAGATTATTTTCTTCCAAGGGTAATGAATAAGTAATTCTCTCTCTCTCTCTCTCTCTCTCTCTCTCTCTCGCTCTCTCTCTCTCTCTCTCTCTGTCTCTCTCTCTCTCTCTCTCTCTGTATTTCTTTGATTGTTTTGATTCAAGGAAAGTGAATGAGTACTTAATTGCTTTTTTCTACATGCAGTCTCTGTGTGCATGCAGTAATTTGTCATCTGTTCCCTCTGGATGGTGTCATACTGATCATCTATTTTATTTTTTTCTGAGCAATCAAATGCTATTGAGTGTGATTGTGCATGTATATGTGCGTGTGTATGTATGAGGGAGAGAGAGCAAAATTAAAGTCAACATTTTCTTTCCAGATGACAACATTGAATAAGCAATGCATAACATTTTTGTTGCCTTTTATGAAGCCATCCATCTAAAAATTAATAAAGTAACAATAAAATCAAATTGAAAATTATGTGTGTGTGAAATGAATAATAGACAACCGGGTATGTAGTTATTATTTTAAATTAATCTATTATAGTATTTTAATTCATATGTAACCAAGTATCATTTATTAGATTCTGCATGTTTTCAGCTGACTGAGTTAATTTTATTGGAAATATGCTAGTCAGATATTAACTTAATGAAGTTGCCGTGAAATGGATCCCGCCATTTTGTGGTGACACATGATTTTGGCTATATTTGAAAAATGCAGCAGACTTACCCAACATAATAATGACATACACATTATACATTGAAAAGTTTATTACGTCTACTTCTGAGATTGTTTCACAGTTTTTCAATAGATGGCTGTATTTATTTTTTACAAATTTTCAAAATATGTCACTGAATGCTGAAAAATAAAAAGGTTTGAAAATTAGGGCTGGTATCTTACATGGCTTGAACTGTTCATCAACTAGTCCCCTTCAAGCAATGTGATGATTTTTCACCAAAGTAAAGTTCCCTGAAGCTGGCTGAATCCACCTGATGTCACTTTTTGTACAACAGATTTAAAAAAAAAAAAAAGAATCGTAACACTGGAGAGCCTGAAATCCCAAAGATATTACTTGTTGACATGTCAAACAAAATTAGCCAACAGACACAAACTAGGCAAGCTTATGGTCAAGGAAAGCAGCTGTGTTTAGAAAAATGATTGCCCTACAGGCCAGAGTACTTTCCCTTGAGTTGAACATCACTTAGTGTATTAAAAAAAATTCGTAATTCTGCCGAATCTTAAGCTTTGGCACGTCACAGTGAAGGAGTTAAAGTCTCCTCATTGACCCCTGTCCAAGCTTCTTCCACTTCATGCCCTTTTTCAGGGGGGGGGGGGTATAAACTAAATATCACAACAATTACAATCAATATATACAGTATTTTTTGTCTGATACTGTGCATTGGTATGTTTTAACACCATGTCAAATTTGGCCATCATTAGTTGAATAGAAGTACCCGTTGTTAAGATGTTAGTTAGCTAGAATGGTGAAAAACGTAAACCCGATTTTCTCAGAATGTGAAATTGCTGTCGCCCATTTCAAATACCCATAACTGTCAATTTTGTAGGTAGAATAATGTATCGTACATCAAAAGAAAGGTAATGATCTGTACATTTAAGAAAATGTAACAACTCAATTTGACCCAATTGTACCTTAAGACTCCTTTTGTAAAAACGGGTCACATTTGTGTTGGTTAAGTGTATGTGGCATTCGTTGTGCCAGTTTTTCTGCTTAACTTGTGCACTCAGCTGTTGGTAATGGTCTGGTGGGGCCTGAAAATATCAGCAAGTAAAGGTCTTTGAAAGGTGTCAGACCTTGACTTTAAAAGTGAAAGTAATAATATATGGAATTTATATAGTGCTGAATCTTGTAGAAAACAAACAAATCGAAGCGCTTGCACTCAATCATTTACAGGCATGCAACTCTCCTTAAACATAATGAGCAACAGATTTCAAATCCATGTGCACGCACACGCACACACACACACATACATACACACATACACACACACACACACACACACACACACACACACACACACACACACACACACACACAGAACAACACTTAGAAGGTGAAAGATGTTGAAAATTAGGGACAGATATGTGGGGGGAAAGTCTCAGGTAGGAAATAAGTGTGTTTTGAGGCTGGATTTGAAGGAATCAAGTGAAGGCTTTTGGCGAAGTGAAAGAGGGAGGTCATTCCAGGTGGATGGACCAGAAACAGAAGGAGCGACGGCCAACAGTGGTTTGTTTGAATCTGGGTGTTCGAAAGCACAAAGTATCTGCGGCTGAACGAAGGGAACGGGATGGAGTGTACAGGTGAAGACATTTACAGAGATAAGAGGGTGCAGATTTGTGGAGACATTTGAAACAGGGTATTGATTTTATACTCCAGTCTTTGTGAGACAGGCAACCAGTGAAGAGATCGCAGAAGAGGAGTGATGTGTTCAGATTTTTTCTTTCTTAGGACCAGTCGAGCTGCAGAGTTTTGTATGCGTTGAAGAGAGTGGATAGATGATGCTGGTAGGCCAGCCAAAAGAGAATTACAGTAGTCTAAACGTGAAAGAATGAGAGATGTGACAAGCTTGGAAGTTGCATCAGTGGACAGATACTTGCGAATCGCGCTTATGCGCCGTAATTGATAGTAGCAAGACTGGCAGGTCTGGGTGATGAATTTTTTCATAGAGAGTGTGTTGTCAAGAACTACTCCTAAATACTTCACAGAGTTGGACAAAGGAACTGACGTATTGCCGAATTCTATTGAAGTTTTTGTGATAGAGGAAAGTTTATGTTGGGTCCCTATGAGCATGGCTTCGGTTTTATCGGCATTAAGTTGTAACTTGTTCTGAGTCATCCAGTTTTGAATGTCTTGAAGGCAGTAGGACATATTTGTCAGGAGGGAAGGCAAGTTTTCAACAGTATCGCTGCACTGAAGCCGAGTATCATCGGCATAGAAATGATGATCAATAGGGTGGTTGTTTATTATATGTGAGAGTGGAGCAGTGTAGAGAGTAAAGAGAACAGGGCCCAGGACTGATCCCTGCGGGACTCCACATTCCATTTTGACAGGTTTTGATCGAATTTTGTTTACAATAACTTTCTGGAACCGGTCTGTGAGGTATGAAGTAAACCAGGTGAGGGCTGTGCCATTAATACCAAACGTATTTTGGAGGCGAGAAAGAAGAATTGAGTGATCTATGGTATCAAAGGCTGCAGATAAGTCAAGAAGAGTGAGGAGGGAGATTTTTCCTGCATCAGAAGCAAGTAGAAGTGTATCTAAAGTATGGACTAGGGTGGTTTCGGTGCTGTGGTTGGGGCGATAGGCAGACTGAAAAGTGGGAAGAAGATCATTGGAATGAAGGTGACTGTTGAGATGTTTGAGAACAACTTTTGTCCACAAGATTCACCACTGTGCCAGGGTAGTGTCTTGTGTGTGCATGCACATTACCTTTTATGGGTATGTCTGAGTGAGAGAGAGTGTGTGTGTGTGATGGTTAACTCGCTAGCATTGTGCAGATTTTTTTTGGGGGGAGGCATTTGAATGAGGATCCATCCAAGGGAAACTACTTAGGCAATTAGTCTTGTTATCTAAAGTTTTCTATCAAACTGACCATGAACACGTTTATAGTCTACTAGAACAAAGGTGTTTTTCAGCAAACCAAAAATCTTATTTTGTCCAGAGCTATGATGATTTTTTTTAATGGAAGTATGAGTTTTATTGATTTGGCCAAAATGGTTCATCCCTGTAGAGTGGACAGGCCCATTCTGTTGTGACTCCAGTGAGCTTGTTTTAGTCTCAAGGACATTGATTATAACATTGAGGTTTGTCTTCGGGAAATTCTGAAACATTCCAGTTGTTTAAAAAAAATCACATAAACAAGCAAAAGTTCTAGGCTTATTACCTTAACTGTCTTGACCCCGTTACAACCGCAGCCAACAGTAACGGAGGCTGCCCCTAGATTCCAATACAACCACAGCCGACAGTTGGTGCTGCCCACGTGGACTACTTTTCCATCACACACAGATCTCGTGGTTTTCACATAGTGTGTCTGAAAATTGGTGGGGCGATGCAGGGATTGTTAGAGAGGGTGCCAGTGATAAATTTAGACCACTAACATGTGTGTAGTAGGGAGGGAAAGAAGAAAAAGCCAGCGACTGGAATGTTTTTCAATTGTACCAGCGTGACGGAAAAAAAGCCATCTTTGGTAGCAGACAATTCATCTGATGAGCGCGATGATGAATTAATATTTTCTTGGAAGTAGAAAAATGTGAATGATAAATGTTCAGTGAGTCCAATATTAAACACTGATAAGGAAGAGGAGGAAGGAAATGCAGTTAGGGAGAAGGGTGAGCCAGAAAATAACATGCTACACGGCACATTGTGACCTGTGCAACACACACCAACTGTGAAGAAATTTGACCTCCCCGTCGGTCCATGGCATAGGCGCCTGGAAACGTGATACTGTTTCTAATTATTACCACACTTTTCCTTTGAAACTGCAATAGCACAAACGAACAGTTATGCAGATATCAAAAATAGCAAGAAGGAAAAGAAAACAGGTCTCCAGTCTGCCAAGGTTCGACGGGTGACAGCAATGGGGTACTCCCCCACACATCCATAATTTGTGCTTTCTGTGATGTGACGTGACCCTGTTCCGTCACTATGACCACTTTAGAAACTACCAAGATTAAAATTATGTAGGAGTACAGAGGTTCTGTGTTTCGAATTCATCACACCTGTGCGGTGACAGTTATGTACAATAATACACTTCTGTACACTTAACAAACATGTGGTAGCACACGAAGATATGAGCTGCAGTATGAAGGTCATATATTGATTGAATATGACTTGTTCAAAAGAAAACAGTTCAACAAAATTTCTGTCTCCTTGAGACATATAAAACAACAGGTGTTATGGGTACATTGTGAGACACATCCTTGAAGTACTATTGCACATAACCATTGGTAAACACATCAGCTGGATATCAGTTCCATATTCAACACTAACATGCATGAACTATGTCAAATCCATGTAGGATTTGCTGTTATATCGTATATACCATACATTTACCAGTGATTGGTGACAAATAAGGTGACAATGACATCTGGTGACCAGACACATAAACTTGCGAGTATGCAAAATGCAAGTACAAAGACATATCTAGCTTGTGACAACATTTCAGCTTGATAGCTTGTCATGCACGCATTGTCCTTTGGATGAGACTAAACTGAGGCCCCGTGTGCCAATGCATACAGAACATCTTGCGCACACGTTAAATCCTGTTCCGCTTTTCGGAAGAGTAGGCCATTGTGTGCCGGTGGGAACAGATGACAAAATTTACAAAACCGCATACACACGGGCACTGGATGTAAAAAAAAAAAGCACATGAGTGCTTATTCCATTATCCTCGATATTTAAAAAAAAAAAAAAAAAGTCATCTGAGCGCTTTGATTTGTTGCTTTACAAGATTCAGTGCTATATAAATTCCATACATTATTATTATTATTGTCTTATGAGTAAAGTAAGTCAGTTAGGGGTAGAAAACCTTCAAAGAATTCAAAATCTACAGACAGTTTAGCTCTGTAGAATCCAACAAGAAGAAGGTTAAGCTGTGCAATTTTTTAAAATATCCAGGCATAGATCTGTAATGTAAAATGGTAATGAACGCCAACAAAAGTTGTGTGCATGCACAGACTGAAGTGCTGACTCTTGAGTCTTAATTGTTTCAGCTTCAGGATCAGGATCTTTGAATTGCTGAGTAGATGGACAAGGTTACCCAGAGGTTGGGTAAGTATCTGTTTTTGTACTGTTATTACTGTGTGATTGATTTTTCTTTGAGATCAATGTTTGTTATTTTTGTATTTTTATTATTATTTCAAATTTCCTTGACTGAGGGCTGGAAGAAAAATGGCTGTCATGTGCACTTATTCTTTTCTCTCAACAAAAACTTTCATTCATTCAAAGTGTCATTCATTCATTGATTTCCATTCTCTCTCTCTCTCTCTCTCTCTCTCTCTCTCTCTCTCTCTCTCTCTCTCTCTCTCTCTCTCTCTCTCTCTCTTTCACTCTCTCTCTCTTTCACTCTTTTGTCTTCATTGTCTAAGCCTCTTGAAAAGCATCTTAAGAATAACCTTCCGCTGTATTTTACAAATCACAATCTGTTTCAGCCTAAGCAAAGTGGATTTATGAAAAGCCATTCTTGTCACACTGCTTACTAACCTAATAGAACATTGGCATGAAAATATTAACAATGATCTTTTGTCTAGGGTGATATTTGTTGATTTTGCTAAGGCTTTTGACACCATTGACCATGATCTTCTAATAAGGAAACTTGTGTGGCTTATGTTCAGATTCAGTTAGACTTATATCCTCATTTCTTAAAAATAAGGCGGCAGGCAGTTCTTCAAGACTGCAATATCCTCCTTCGTGCCAGTAACATATGGTGACCCCCAGGGACCAGTTCTTGGGCCAGTTTTGTTTTCTATCTCTTTTAATGATCTTCCATTGAATATTTCATCTTGTGAATTATTTGCAGATGATACAACTATTCATACTAAGGATAAAATCGCAAATATTATACGTAATATTTTACAGAAAGATATAGATAAACTTGCTTCTTGGGCTTGGATGAGACTATAAACTGAGGCCCTGTGTGCGAACGCATGCAGAACATCTTGTGCACACGTTAAATCCTGTTCTGCTTTTCGAAAGAGTAGGCCATTGTGTGCCGGTGGGAACAGATGACAAAATTTACAAAACAGCATACACACGGGGACTGGATGTAAAAAAAAAAAAAAAAAAAGCACATGAGTGCTTATTCCATTATCCTTGATATATATATATTTTTTTTTTAAAGAGAGAAAAAAGTTATCTGAGTGCTTTGATTTGTTGCTTTACAAGATTCAGCGCTATATAAACATACATTATTATAATCCAAGTTCATGATAGTCACAACGAGACAAAAAAGACAAAAACAAAGTATATGTCAAGAAGTTTGAAATCTCATGATCAGATAGCAGAGGAGGTTAATAATCATAAATTACTTGGTCTTAATGTAGATAATAATCTTTCCTGGTCTAGCCATATTTCAATATTATCAAAGAAATTATCCCAAAAGATATTTCAGCTCAATAGAATAAAGCATTTCCTTGATGAGCTCACTTGTTCTTTTATGGATACATACAACCAGATACTGATTATGCTTCCACATGTTGGGACTTGACAAGTAAAAACTGCTTAAAAAGACTGGAGAGTATTTACAGACGCTCCATGAAATTAATACTCCTCAAATCATCTTTGCAAAATTATTACAAAAAACTCAATATTTTACCATTAAATCAGAAAAGCCATTTCAATAAAGTCGTATTCATGCACAAGATTATGAATAATCTTACACCAACTTATGATAAATTTTTGATCAGGACTATTCGAGGTAATTGTATTTATTCCCTGCCCCAGGATAGACTTATTCATGTCATCCTTGGTTTATTCAGGTAGTAAGCTATGGAACAATATCCCTTATTATCTAAAACAGAAGCCTAGTTTGTCTTCATTTAAGAAAGGCTATCACAGACATCTTTTTGAAATGTTATGATTGGAATTTCATTTTTGTGTTCGAAATCCTTATCTCTAGTTGTCATTAGCACACAATTCATGTTTAATTATTTGTAGTAGTCATTAGCCCACAATTCATGTTTAATGCGATTTCATTCTTCACGTCTTTTTGTTGTTTTGTTTTATTTTTTGTTCGTTTCCCTATCTATCTCTGTCCTCAGACTGTCCATAACTCTGTAAGCCATGTCCTCCCCCCACCCCCTCACTCTCTATGTCCTTTGTTGCTGTATGTCCGTCTATCTCTTTCTGTCTGTCTGCAGGGTTCGTACAAATCTTAAAAAGCCCTAAAAGGCCCTGATTTTTGAAGATCAAAAATAAGGCCCCTAAAAAGCCCTAAAAATGAGACCTATGGCCCTGGAGGCCCTAAAAAGCCCTAAAAATGGGAACCATGAGTGAGAGTTTCTGATGAAATGTAGATTAAACAAATACACAAAATAAAACTTATGAGAAATGAAAGCAAGAAAGGTGTCCAAAGATCGTATTATCGACGATAGAGCCTGTCGTCTGCTATTCATGTTGCGCCACCTATTTTGCCAAGGGAGGTAATTTGCCTCCATTGGAAGCGCATATTCGCTTTTTTTTCATCAGTTATTTCTTATATGCCGAAAACTACCTACCCCTATGGTATGTCCGTAATTTGTTTGGAAAATGATGTTTAACTATGAAACTGCAATCATGAGTCAAAATAATACCAGTTTTCTGTTTACTGCGCTACAGTCCTTCTCTACGAGATTTTTCAATTTTAGCACAGCTGCACTGTGAATAGCAAGGCCTATTGTTTCTCCTGTGGGCAGTTTACAAAATGGCAGTCAGTGATACAGTCGTGTGTCAGAATGGGAATACAATAAAACCTGTAGCCAGATCTATTCTTTATTTGAGGAGATTATCCCACAGATTTCCTGCAGAATGCATACAGAAACGAATCAAATTCATAAGGCAAGTCACAAATGCCTGAATATTTACAAATGTACAGGAAAAATACAAATGTTTGAATATTTTCCACCGCTCAATGTGGTTGATTTAGTTGACTTTAAAATTCGCAGCTTATTCAGTTATTGGCCGACTTGATCTGAAGATTCTTGCTTTAAAAAAACAACAACTTTGGGCAGAGGGTGTTGGCATCCTTTTCAAGCCAGTGTTAGGCCTTCCTCTCTGTCTGCATTGACCATATGGGACTTGTACATGTATTCATTGTGAAGAGAACTTGCATACAACAGTCTCTCTCTGTGTGTCTTTCTCAGTTTCTGTCCCTGTCTTTTATGCATGCATGCGTGTACATGCACGCACGCACGTGCATGTGTGTGTGTGAATTCCTGCATGTACGCATGTGTGAGATTGAAATAAATGAACAGAATTTGGAAGAGGCACTGTGACTGTGTGAGGGTATTGTTATTACCAGTTCTAGTACCGGGCAACCATCTGCATCTTTGGTAAGGCAAGGATACTAGTTCACATCAGATGAAGTTTGAGGGATAGTGTCTTTTAAGTTCACTTTGCTAGCTGTTTGTGAAAAACATCTTGGAATCAGAGACACTTATTTCAGTTTTTTCTTTACTTCGTATTTCAAGACATGGACACTTCCATCACACCATGGATGTTTTACTGTGTGAGGATTTTAATTCATTGTAGTATCTATGAGTGAAAGACATTTTATTCTAGAACTTCACTTGAATTTGTGTCAATAATCAATATGCATCATGCAGTTGTAGACGAGAAGACTTTGCTTACATGAATTTGAGATTGGTTTGTCAAAGTAAATGTGTACAAAGGTTGATAACATACACTTTGATACCCTGCGGATAGGCCCTAAATTTGGAAATAATGGCCCCTAAAAAGGCCCTAAATTTTTTCCACCAAGTCTGTATGAACCCTGGTCTGTCTGTCTGTCTGTCTGTCTCTCTCTCTCTCTCTCTCTCTCTCTCTCTCTCTCTCTCTCTCTCTCTCTCTCTCTCTCTGTGTAATGCGTTTATTGGGTTTTTTTTAAATACTTGTTTGTGTTTGTTTGCTTTTCTTTCTATCTCAATTGTTTCCCGTGTATGACAGTCATCATCATTGTGTCTACTTCTCATTTATAGTGTTTGATTATAATAATCATTTTTTAATTTTCATTTTGATGTGTTAAAAAATGTTAATGATTGTTTGCAGGGTTGGGTTTTTACTGTTTGTTGTTTTTGTTGTTGTTGAGAACATGGTGTGAAAAGCCCTGAGCTTATCCATTTACTCTCAATAAACAGTTCTTTTCTTCCCCCTCCCCCTCACATACACACACACCCTCTCTCCTCCCCATCTCCCACCTTCCCCTATTTCTCCCTTACCTCCTCTCTCTCTCCCCCACACACATGCTTATACACACGCACGCACGTGTGCACAATGCACACAACCACACGACACACACACACAGTCACAAACTCTCTTACTCACTCACACACACACGCACACACTTACACACACACACACACACACACACACACACACACACACACACACACATACAGGTGTGCTCTCTTTATTTGTATTTATTGAAAATTTTAGATATTCCTGAGTAGTTAATGGCCAGGTAAATACTTCCACATAGTCTAGTTACACATGCCTGTCCAAGAACCGATACATACTTCTTAACCCTTTCCCATTTTTTCCCGCCGCTGCCCGCTCACCCGCATCTATTTATACCCGCCGCAGCCTGCCGGACTTCATTTCAGCCTAGTGGGGAATTTCCCTCATGCACTAAGCTCTACCTAGTACACGCACACTATGAATGAACGTTCCACTGAGGTCAGCATAAACTAAGGAAGGAATGGGCACCAAATTCAGTGCTACACAGCCTCCCGTTCACAAGAAATTGGCCAGTGACTGGCTTTGTCTTTCCCATGCTTTCTTGTAGCTAAAAATGGCAGCAAAGATTGAGCATACGATTTGGGAGGAATATACTGATGTGGAAATTGAAGCTATTTTGGCTCAAGTGGAACAGTTCGAAAGAGAATAAAATGTTGAATCCGATGTTGAAGTAGATGTAGAAGAAGGAGATGAAATAGGAGAAGGTAGTGAGTCGGAAAGTGATGCTGAGGATAACATTCCGTTGGCTTCATAGCAGACGACATGGCGCAGCGCACAAGTGCCTTGCACAGTGCAAGACTTCACGCTGCCGACTTGGCCGGCACAAACTCTCCCACTGAATGCCAAGCTCTTAGATTACATTGTTTTGTTTGTGTCCCAACATTTTTTTCAAATTGTAGCAGATGAAACTAACAATTATGCCAGGCAAAAGATCGCTTTTAAAAGCTTAGTCATAGATCCATTAGGACAGAAACAACACCTGATGAAATTAGGTCTTACCTGTCAGTTTTGATCATGATGGGGATCAAGCGTTTGCCAAGGCTTCATCTCTACTGGTCTACTGATTTGAGATTTTCTGAGTCACGTTCAGTAATATTATGACTAAAACCAGATTTCTCAAAATTAATCAGTATTTTCACCTGAGAAACATGCCAACACACCTGGACGCGACACTGGCTGTGACTCCTGCATTGTGACAGCCACGTAACTGGCTATTGGTGAAGGACACACTAGTGTCTTTGTAAATAGTAGGCGTCAGCATATATTTGTAAATAATGTGTATATGCACATTAGTCAGCGTCGTTTTCAATGTTTGAATACTTTCCACTCAGAAAATGTAGACTTGGTGACAGTAATTTTGTGACGTGTGAATGTTCGATTGGATTACCATGACGGTGGACACATTCAGGCAGGACCACACATTTAAAAAAAAAAATCACATACGTATATTGCGCATGTTAGAGGGTAGTTGTAGACTTACAGCATGATGTCACTGCAATGTTACCTGTATTTGGTGACAAAGAGGGGACAGCAGCACGACACATGTAGGTAGGACACACATCTTGGGGTGCAGAACAAAGTATGACATTATATGAATACTTTGGCCAAATATAAATGCTCTGGAAACAATGGTAACTGTACAGGACTATGTGTACTTGAGGTACCTTATTCTCTGAAAAAACTGCGTAAATTTTCGAATACTACAGAGAGTTTCTCTGTAAGAAATGCGATTGGTAAAGGGTTAAACAAATAGTCAAATAGTCTAGTTACATATGCCTGTCCAAGAACTGATTGGGTTATAAGATTACTGTTGTAATCATGAGTGGATTTTGCTGACATGCACGGGCACATCTCTCTCTCTCTCTCTCTCTCTCTCTCTCTCTCTCTCTCTCTCTCTCTCTCTCTCTTCTCTCGTTGTTGTTGTTGTTGTTTGTCTGTTTTTCTCTTTTTTATCATCTTTTGTTGGTTTGGTTTTTCTTCTCTTTTGTTTGTTTGTTTGTTTTGGTTAGGGTTTTTTGGGGGGTAGGGGTGGGGTATTTTTAGGATTTTCTTTTAATTACTTGCTTTGGGGGGGGGGGGGGGGGGGTTGTTGGGGGGAGCTGTTTTGAAAAGGGTTATTTCCCCTTGTTTTTATTGTGAGACTGTATAAGTATTGGGTTATTATTATTAAGATGTATCCCTAACGGGCGGGGACTGGATGTAAAAAAGCACATGTGTGCTTATTCATTATCCTCGAAATAAAAGAATTTGTCATTGTCATTGTCTCTCTCTCTCTCACACACACACACACACACACACACACAAAAATATATTGTGCATATTCATCACCAATCTTATTTTTGCTGGCAATCAGTGATAATGATAAATCTTAGTATGTGTAGGCTACAAATTGAATACTGCAAGAAATTACCCTTGAAATTTCTTTTTAAAGAAAACTTTAACAATCCTTTATTTTCAAATTGGTAACGTGAAGTGTACCTTGAACTGAAGTCAGTCCTTAGTGGTTTTTATGTTTCTGTTTCTGTAGTAAAGGACTCTTCATCTGTCAGTGTTAAGTTGGGTATTGAAATTTTGTTAGTGGGTCTTTTAAAGTTTGTATATATTGTGTCTTGTTTTTATTAAAAAAGAAGTATGAACCCATTTAGTGAACACGAATCTGTGGAATTTCATGCTGTCTGTGTGTGCTGTTTCTTTTTTAATAGGTTTTTGCAGTTTGGCTGACAAATATATGAATGCATAAAGAAGTATTTTTTTTAAATGCTAGTGTATGGTTGAATATATATATATTTTTAATTCTTTTATTTCAAGGATAATGGAATAAGCAAGTGCTTTTTTTATCCAGTCCCCCGTGTGTATGCTGTTTTGTAAATTTTGTCATCCGTTCCCACCGGCACACAGTGGCCTACTCTTCCGAAAAGCGGAACAGGTTTTAATGTGTGCGCAAGATGTTCTGCGTGCGTTCGCACACAGGACCTCGGTTTATAGTCTCATCCGAAGGACTTTTGGAGCACTGATGTTAACTCCAGAGGAAAAATCCTCTTGAACGAGAATCGAACCTGAATAACATACAACAGAATTTTCCGCCTTTTGGTGGTCACTTGCCTTTTTGACAGGCTTCAGGGCTATTTTGGTATTTCAAATCTGCTGAGAATATAACAGTATATTTGTGAGTAGCGAGATTTTCAAGCAGCTTTACTGTTAACAAGACTAATCTCATTTGGGTAATTCTCACATGTATCAATCTGCTTTGTAGCCTGAATGATTAATAGTTTTACAGAGGTCATGGGTTAGTTGACACCTGTTAGAAAGTACTTAATATTTTTGTCGCAACCAATGAGTTAACAATGAACTTGATTGTTGAGTTTTTGCTTAGTACTACTAGTTTGTGTGGAGGAACTTGATTGTTGAGTTTTTTCTTAGTACTACTAGTTTGTGTGGAGACAGTGATTCCCTTTAGCTTGATGATTCACAATTTTGGAAAATCACTTGTACATGAGAAGACACTTAGACAGTGAACTAACTTGTTCACAGTCTATGCTTATCTCTTGTGGAGACAGATTGTGAACTTGTTTGTCACTGGTGTGTGCTAACCACTTCTATATATGTGAAGGTGTATATATAAGTGCTTAAGTCTATATATGTGCATAAGTGCTTATTCCATTATCCTTGATATAAAAGAATAAATAAAGGCAGTAACAGTGACTTTGCCTACAGTTGTACTAATCACTGGTATACAAGGAAGCGGTTAATGTCAATGATGGTATTTTGCCGAGTTTTTGTTTTTGTTTTTAGTTCATGGTGTGGTAAGCAGCAGTATGTGTGGAGGTGGTAATAAGTGATTTTGTTTGTTCACAGCCTGTGCTTGTTCAAAGCATGTGTTTGGATCTTGGCAAAGTACAGCAGGACAAGAGGATAAGCATGCGACAACTGCTCAGCTTGATGGTCAGGTGGATTAAGATTCAGTACGGCGCCCATGAACTGAAGTGGTCAGTTGATTGGTGTGAGAGTGTGTGTGTGAACTCGGAACTCAGAACTCGGAACATTTAATGTACCAGGCCATATGCCCATGACATGAGATTCAGAACATCTTGAAGCAAAACAAACTAAAGCAAAACACTTCACATTAAATTTGTCAACAATTTCAAGGTTGCATGTAAAGATCAGTCTAATGTGCACTCTCTCTCCCTCTCTCTCTCCCTCACGCACACATACTCACACACACGCTCGCACACACACACACACACACACACACACACACACAGACTCTCACACCTATAATTATACACAAACACATGTGCATGCATGCACACACACCATACACACATGCCCTTACAAATGCAAATAAGCTAATTCTCATTAATATACAAATGGCATACCAAAAATGAATAATCAAGATCTTCCACGTTTTCAAAACAATATACATGTTTGATTTAAGAAGCCTGTCATGATTTTTCTGTTTCATTTCGCCTCTTTTGAAAAGCTTCGAATATTTACCATGCAAGTGCTTTAGAATGTTTTTCACTGGCCATCAGAAGTGTCGCTGCAAACCCTGATGGTCGTGAGAAAAATTTATGAGGTAAGTATTTTTCCCTAATTTCACAATATACTGGACACACCAACAAAAAGTGAACTTCCGATTCAAGAGCATCTTTACAAAATGGACAAAATAAACTTTCTACTGATTGAGCAACATGTCGATACCTATGAGTTTTTAATGGTGAGACACCTAATCTAAAACGTAACAACTATTTTCTTACAGCATAATTCTTCACTTCAAACACGGCTTGTGGTAGACCAGGAACAGATTTAACCCTCTTGTCCCCAATCCGGCCGCAGCCGACAGTAACGGAGGCTGCCGCTAGATTCCAATACGACCGCAGCCGACAGTAACGGAGGCTGCCGCTAGATTCCAATACGACCGCAGCCGACAGTAACGGAGGCTGCCGCTAGATTCCAATACGACCGCAGCCGACAGTTGGTGCTGCCCACGTTGGGCAGTACTTTTCCATCACACACAGATCTCGTGGTTTTCACACTATGTGTCTGAAAATAGGTGAGGCGATGCAGGGAGGGTGTCAGAGAATGCCAGTGATAAATTTAGACCACTAACATGCGTGTAGTGGGGAGGGAAGGAAGAAATAACAGCCAGCGACCGGAACGCTTTTCAATGGTGCAGCGTGGCAAAAAAAATGGCGTTTTCTTTAGTAGCAGAGGATTCATCTGATAAGCGAGACGATAAATTGAATGTTATTGCCTTGGAAGTAGAAACATTTCAACGAGAATTGTTAAGTGAGTCCGATATTAAAAGCTTACGAGGAAGAGGAGGAAGGAAATGCTGCAGTTAGGGAGAAGAGTGAGCCTTAAAATAACGTGCTACACGGCACATTCCTGACTTGTGCTACACACACCCACTGTGGAGAAATCTGACCTCCCGGCCGGTCCTCGGCATAGACGCCTGAAAGCGTGATGCCTTTTGACTGTTTTCTCATTATTACCACACTTTTGCTTTGAAACTGCAATGGCAGAAACGAACAGATATGCTGATAATGAAAATAGCAAGAAGGAAAATAACATAGGTCTCCAGTCTGCCAAGGTTCGACAGGTGAGAGCAATGGGTACACCCCCCATCCCCACACACACACACACATATATCCATAATTTGTGCTTTTTGTGATGTGATGTGATCCTGTGCCACCACTACGACTACTTTAGAGACTACCAATATTAAAATTTTGTAGAGTTTCAGAAGTTCTGTGTTGTTTTGAATTTGTCACACCTGTGCTGTGACAATGGTGACAGTCATGTACAATAATACACTTCTGTACACTTAACAAACATATGGTAGCACACGCAGATATGAACTGCAGTATAAAGGTCACATGTTTGAATATGACTTGTTTTCAAAAGAAAAAATAGTTAAACAAAACTTGTCTTCTCAAGACATACCATAAAACAACAGGTGCTATGGGGACATTGTGTGACACATCCTTGAAGTACTATTGTACATAACTATTGGTAAACACATCAGCTGGGTATCACTTCCTTATTCGACACTGATATGCTTGAACTGTTGTCAAATCCATGCAGGATTTGCTGTTTTATCATATATACCATATTTTTATTTGTGACAAATAATGTGACAATGGCAAGACATCTGGTGACCAGACACATAAACTTGCGCCTAAATGCAAGTACAAAGACATACCTAGCTTGTGACAAAATTTCAGCTTGATAACTTGTCATGCACGCACACAATTGTCTTAGGAGTGAAGTAAGTCAGATGGAGGTAGAAAACCTGCAAAGAATTCAAAATCTACAGGCAGTTTAGCTCTGTAGAATCCAACAACAAGAGGATTAAAGGATGTATAAAATGAAAATCGTTCTCCAGAGACATCACTATTCCAGTCCTGATGAAAACAATCTATAAGTCTCACATCACAGTGTGCATCAGACTATAAATCCCTCTATCAAACCAGTCCTTTCACCATCTTCCATACCTGACTCGCCATCTCTACTCTGGTCTGCTCTTCCACTGCACACATCTCAACCATCATCCCCGTCCTCTTTCTCTGATAGTCGCCCTCAATCACCACAGCCATCTTCAACCTCTTTGCCTCCCTCAAAACTTCTTCACATATGTTTTCTAAATGCGCAGTCTGTTTGCCCAGATGGTAAAGCCGACCTTCTTTCTGATTTTATATCTGAACAGAAAATTGATCTTATCTTTCTCACAGAAACCTGGCTTAACCCACAAGGTCATGAACCTAAGATTAAACAACTGACACCACCTGGCTATACAACTCTTTCCCCCGACCTTCCCGTGGAGGTGGCATTGCCATAGTTTACAAAGACGCACTGCATCCAGCTCTTTCTTTCTGCCACTCTTTACCTATCTCACCTGAATCTTTTGAAGTCTGTGAACTCAACCTCACCTCACCCGGTCATTCTATTACTTTCTGCTGCCTTTACCGTCCACCTCCCAGCCGTAAGAACAAACTGACATCTTCAGTTTTCCATCAAGAATTTCAATCTCTCCTCGATCACTACAGCCTCTCTCCCAAGAAGCTTGTCATTCTTGGTGACTTTAATTTTCACTTTGACAACCAATCTTCTCCTGATGTCAAGCGTATTTCTCTTTCTTTGTCAAATCACTCTCTTTCCCAGCTGGTGAATGAAGCAACACACAGATCAGGTCATATCTTAGACTGGCTCATCACTGATGTTTCACAAGATCTTGTCACCTCTATCTCTGTCACTGACCAACTGCTTTCTGATCATTCTGCCATTCTTTTCTTCCTTAACATTGCAAAACCTATCAAAAAGAAGAAGTGCATCACCCGTCGTAACCTCAAGGCTATTGACATTCAAACTTTTTCTTCCCAAGCTGCTGATCGCCTATCACAAACTCCTGAAGACACTGACACTTCTAAACACTATAACGCTATTCAAAGCCAACTGCTTGATGAGCATGCACCTCCCACTGACCATATTCTGGCTGATAGGCCTTTCGCCCCATGGTACACCCATGATATCCTGGTGGCAAAGCGCAAACGCCGACAACTAGAACGGCAGTGGCGAAAAACAAAAACTGAAATAAACAAACAGCTCGAAAACAAACCAACAAAGTAAAAACCTTAATCCACTCAGCCAAGACAAAGTACTACTCTGCTCAAGTTCTCAATGCAACATCCATGAAATGTCTTTTTTCCCTCACTTCAACTCTTCTTGGATCTGCAAAGACAAGCCCTCTGCCTACTGTTCACAGTCACTCTGAACTTCCTGATATATTTTCTTCGTTCTTTTCAGACAAAGTCCGTAACATTCGCTCCAGACTAGATCAGACTCCCTTCCAACCTGTACCTCCTGATCCCCAATTCACTGGCACTCCTTTCCTCTCCTTTCAGCCAAAAAGTGAGGAAGAAATCAGGAAAATTCTAAATGAAATGACCATAAAATCATGTGGTCTTGATCCTATGCCTGCTTCTCTTTTCACGCAGTGCTTTCCGCAGCTTATACCAACTATCACGAAGATTGTAAACTCATCTCTTCTTTCGGGAATTTTTCCTTCAGAACTCAAAACTGCAATAGTTACACCTCTACTAAAAAAGCATGACCTTGACCCTAACATACTGAAAAATTACAGACCTGTTTCTAACCTACCTTTCATCTCCAAAGTTTTTGAAAAAGTAGTTCTGAAACAACTCAACAGCCATCTTCATTCAAATAGTCTCTTTCCCGCATTTCAGTCTGCCTATCACGTCAACCACAGCACGGAAACCACCCTAGTCCATACGTTAAACACGCTTCTAAACGCTTCTGACTCGGGGAAAATCTCTCTTCTCACTCTTCTCGACTTATCTGCAGCATTTGACACTATAGATCACTATATCCTTCTCTCCCGTCTCCAAAAAAACGTTCGGTGTTACTGGCACAGCGCTTACCTGGTTTAGTTCATACCTCACTGATCAATTCCAGACAGTCTCGGTAAACAAAATTCAATCAATTCCTGTAAAACTAGAATGTGGAGTCCCACAAGGATCAGTTCTGGGCCCTGTCCTGTTCACTCTCTACACTGTTCCACTCTCATATATAATAAACCGTCACCAGATCAACCATCATTTCTACGCTGATGACTCTCAGATTCAAAGCAGTGACACTCCTGAAAATCTGCCTTCTCTCTTGACAAATATGTCACTTTGCCTTCAGGACATTCAAAACTGGATGATACAAAACAAGTTACAGCTAAATGCAGATAAAACCGAAGCCATGATTACAGGGACCAAACACAAACTCTCTTCCATCACAACAGATTCAATAGAATTTGGCAGTACATCAGTTCCGCCATCCAGTGCAGTTAAGTATCTAGGTGTTATTGACAACACACTCTCTATGCAAAAGATCATCACCCAGGCCTGCCAGTCCTGCTACTATCAATTACGACGTATAAGTGCAATCCGAAAGTACCTGTCCACTGATGCAACATCCAAACTTGTCACATCTCTTATTCTTTCACGTCTGGACTATTGTAATTCTCTTTTGGCTGTTCTGCCAGATCATCTATCCACTCCCTTCAACACATACAAAACTCTGCAGCTCGATTAGTCCTCAAAAAGAAAAAATCTGAGCATATTACTCCACTCCTGCAATCTCTCCACTGGTTGCCTGTGCCACAGAGAGTTAAGTACAAGATCAGTACCCTCTGTTACAAATGTCTCCACAAAACAGCACCCTCCTACCTCTGTGAATGTCTTCACCTGTACACTCCTTCTCGTTCCCTCTGCTCTGCTGCAGATACCTTGTGCTTACGAATACCTAGATTCAACCAATCCACTGTTGGCCGTCGCTCTTTCTCTATTTCTAGTCCATCTATCTGGAATGACCTCCCTCTCTCCCTTCGTGAAAAGCCTACTTACGACAGCTTTAAATCCAGCCTCAAAACATACCTATTTCAAACCTAAGATTTTTCCCTCTTGTTTCATCTCATGTCTGTCCCTGCCTTTGAAAGCCAAAATTCCAACACCCTGCTGAAATGTACAACCTGTGTGTGTGTACATTTGAATTTGTTAGAATATTGTTAATCATTGTTGGTTGTTTGTGTGGGAGCAGATTGAATGGAAGCGCTCTGGTTTGTAATTGCAAGATATAGCGCTCTATAAATTCCATATATTATTATTATTATTATTTTTGTTCTGGCAGCCAGTAAGTGATGTAGAGGCTGAGATGGACACAGAATGTCCATTCTACAGTGTTAACAGTCCAAATGACATCCTTTTTTTTTTGGGGGGGGGGGGGTTGTAAATTGAAGTATAGAAAGAAATTTTATTCTAAAATTATGTTTAACATACTTACTGTGGCATATCGACAGTGGTTTGTCATTTCTGCCTCGTAAACAATAGAGTCTGAAAGGACCACAATTGTGAGAGTACTAGTGCCTTACGCATGAATAGAACCTTCCTCTTTCGAGGACAGCAATACCCTGACTGTGAAATGTGAAGGAACCAGACAGGCGGGAGGAAGGGAGGGTCCCTGTGTGAGCCACGGTAAGTATGTTAGATTAAACGTAATTTTATAATAAAAATTATCTTTTAATTGCATGTACTGTACCGTGGCTCACTGATGTAGAATAGCTGTACATGCAAGGAAAGTAGTAGTAGTCATTCTTCAGTTTAACGTCCTTCCACGAAATAGTGATATCAGACAGACGCAAGGAAAGCATACCTGGTTATTAATGCCTGGAGGGATGAGACAAGTCAGGGCATGTGGAGGAGATGGGATGTTGGGCTACCACAGCTGGGCAATAGCCCTGGATTCTAACGCCTGGAGGGGTGAGACAAGTCGGGGCATGTGGAGGAGATGGGATGTTGGGCTACCACAGCTGGGGAAATAGCCCTGGATTCTAACGCCTGGAGGGGTGAGACAAGTCGGGGCATGTGGAGGAGATGGGATGTTGGGCTACCACAGCTGGGGCAATAGCCCTGGATTCTAACGCCTGGAGGGGTGAGACAAGTCGGGGCATGTAGAAGGGGATGTGACCAATGGGAATACCTGATTACGGGCAGTAAATCACGCAGTCAGAATGACTGTGGGCCAATAGCCCTGGATTCAGCGACGAAGCCCATGCTCTTATCTAATGAGGCCTCTGGAAGAAGACAGCTAAGTCTGAGCCTGGCCTTGTATACGCCGCTTTGATTACTTCTTTTAGCCATGGAGAGATTGATGATCGCCTTATGTCTTATACCTTTTGTTTAAGAGAGAAACAGGTGGTGTTGTTTCTGATGAAAAGATTTCATCCGCTTCCTATACTCCTGCACAACCCACACAGCCTAGCAGAGCGTGCGGTCCTCATCATCAGGAGCAAGAATGGAAGTCAGAGGATGATTAGTGATAGTTGGAGAAGGGGAACCTGGAGACTGGTTCTTGGCCAAGAACTCAGGGAGGAGGCAGAGTGACATCAAGCCATCAGGTTCAAAAGCTACATCTCCTGGGAGTCCACTAAGGGCATGTACTTCACTACAACACCTTCCCAATGCCAAGGAAACAAGAAAGGCAGTCTTGTAGGAGAGGAACTTGAGAGAACATTCCCTGATGGGCTCACAAGGAGGGAGTCTCGGGAATGACAGGACAAGAAAGAGATCCCATGGCGGGGGGGGGGGGGAGATCGAGCCTCTTGGAGGGAAGCTCCTCTAACGATATTCTGTAGAAGAGGGTCATCTGTAAAGAAAGGACCACCCCAACTGGTTGATGGTGGTGCAGATAGCTTCCTTGCGTACCCTCACTTAAAAGAGGTGAAAGATTTTTCTCCTACGAAAGGAAACCAAGGTAGTTTGCCATTTGCAAGCGAGACGGGGAGTGGGGTGACACCGCATTTGCAGAACACCAAGAGAGCCAACTGTTCCAATGAACGTTAAACACTCCCTGAGTGCCCGGCCTGTGTGCTTGCTTCACAAGGCTGATCACCGCCAGAGATAAGCCTAATGAAGACATCAAATCCAGCACAGCGGCCTAAAGTGAAGATTTATAACGTCTGGATTTCCATGTGGAATGTCTGACCTTAGCTGGAGCTGGGACCGTCCTGTCACATTGAGTTTTATCGGAGGCACATGGGACAAGTGTAGCAGTTACGGGAACCACGACTGGGCCGACCATCAAGGGGCCCCAATAATCATGGCTGAATCTTCCTCACCTTACACAGAACTTTTCCCAGGATAGGGAATGGAAGGCATAGCCTATCAGGTTTGACCATGGAATGGACAGAACTTCCACAGCCCAGGCTGCCAGATCTGGGACTGGAGAAACATACAGATGAAGATGGGGGTTGAACCTGATGGCAAATACGTCCAATTGAGGTTTGAACCATGCAGTCCTCACTGGCTTCAGAACAGCATGTACTAGTGTCCATTCTGAGGGATCATGTGGGACTTGCTGAGGGAGTCTGCAAGTATGTTGATCTTCCCTGGGACATACTTTGCAGAAATCAGAATGGAGTGATGGCACCAGAGGAGAAGGTTGGTGCAAGGGCAAAGGTAGACAATGGGGGAGGAAGGGAGACAACTGGGGCATCCCCAGGGTCTGACGACAGCGATATGGGTGTTGTCTCCCTTAATTCACCTTGCTGAGCAGGGGATAAGCTTTTTTCGGCCAACATGCTAATCCTCTTGTCTCCCAGGGGAGATGCAAGCCCATGTCGCCCTTCAGCCATAGAGACTAGAGTGTGCATGGCAGAGCCGGAGCTGAGCTGTACACTGGGGGTGAGTATGGAATCGACAGCCATAGCCAAGTCGAATGCCATATGGGGCTATTGGAAGACTGCGCGAAGTCAAAAACGTGATAGAACCCCAGCTGAGTTGAGGGCTCATAGTCAAAGCAACAGAACCGCTGTTGAGTTGCGATGACACTTCCAAAGGGTGAAAGAAATGAGATTCAGAAGACAGGCAAGGACGGGGAAACAATGATGAAGAGAGAGGGTTTACGCTTGCCGGGCAAAACGCTGGTCTGTAAGTAAGAGAATTTGGCGGACAAAATCTTCTTAACCTTCGCTTTGCCACCCAAATGCTTCACATAAGTTTCTCCCTTTAGTGAAACATATGCAAGACGTCAAAGGCAAGCAACAATAATTGGTTGAATGCTAGAAAAGTAAAATAAATGTATATACTTTATCTGCTCAGAGAGCATGAGGTGAGCGGGTATAGGTCTGCCAAGAAAAAGGTTCTAATCATGTGCAAGGCACTAGTACTCTGAGTTGTGGTCCTTTGAGACTTTGTAATGTCGCTATTGCATCAGTGAGCCACAGTACAGTGTGTGTAATTTTTGCTAGTGTGGCATTTTTCCTGCTTATTTTTTTGTGGTTTTTTGTTCATTTGAAGTGTTTGATCACCTTTTATATGCTTTTCTGTAATCTGAAAATGATCAGTTAAGTGAAAAGGCTGGTGTCTTCATGGCCAGGTTTTATTGGCCTTAAGGAATGAAATGATTAAAAGGTACTTTGTCATTTAACTGGATGGAGTTGCAGTCTTATTTGGTCTTAACAAAAAGTGACACCCTGTTTTGGCCATATTCTAAAAAATATATATATACTGTCAGATTGATAAACGTAAACTTGCTATATATCAAAGTAAAGTTTATTTGAAGTAATTTTAGGTTAAAAACTAACAAACAAAAACACAGAACAGTCACAATGCTCTTCACTGTTTGTCTCTTGTTTCAGTGGTCTGTTGGAGGTGTCCCCAGAACTGCTGGCTGACCTGTGTGGCTTCAACAGCGAATTCTGTGAATGGTACATTGAAGTACTGGGCCAGATTGTAGACTACAACAATAGACAGCTGGAGCAGATGGACAAAGATCTGTGGAACGTGCTGGTTCATAATCCTGAAAATCCTAAGGGGTAAGTCTGTCATTCACTGTGTTCTTGGTGACTAACAACTGCTGTAACTCAAATGTGTCACTGTAAAAAGTAAACAAAATTTTTTAAATTGTATTTTATTCTTTTATATCGAGGATAATGGAATAAGCACTTGTGTGCTTTTTTTTTTATATCCAGTCCCCGTGTGTATGTGGTTTTGTAAATTGTCATCTGTTCCCACCGGCACACAATGGCCTACTCTTAAGAAAAGCGGAACAGGATTTAATGTGTGCGCAAGATGTTCTGTGTGTATACGCACACAGGGTCTCGGTTTATAGTCTCATATGGACTTTTTTTGACATGGGGGGGGGGGGGGGGGCATGTTAATTTAAATCAAAAGAAATAGGGGGGGGGGGGGGGGGGGGGGGCGTACAAAGAAAAAGTGAAATATTAAAATTTAAAGAAAAAGAGCGAAAATCCAAACTGATTTGCTGAATAACTTATGATATAAAAAGAAAAGGCGATTTAGGGAAGCAATACTGGATTTTTGCATTGAAGTATTTGTACAGTCGTTTCTGTTGTTGGCCACTGGTAGTCTGCAAGTCAGATTTGGGTGAGTGGTTCTCATTCTGTTTCAGTCCTTTGCATATTGTAAGATTCTCAACAATATCTATACAGGATTCACATGGTCCTTGACCCTCCTTGAATTTTTAAATTTGAAACCTAAAAGCAAGCAGTACTCCCAGTCCTGGCCAGAGGAATGGAATGCTCAGACAGACAATACACTTTTCCAGATTCACCCTAACCTGAAAGAAGTTCTCCCTCTGTGTGTAAAAAATCGAAGGGATGCAACAGTGCTCACCAGGCTGCACACGGGTCATTCTCATCACCCACGTTCATTTGCTTAAAGGAGAGGGAACCCCATGGTGTTTGACTTGTGATGTGTGGGTAACCATCAAACATCTGCTTCTGGAGTGTCAAGATATCCAGGATATTAAACAAAAGCATTTCACTGCAGACTCCCTAAAGATCCTTTTTCATGATGATCTACCGGACACCATTTTAAACTTCCTGAGAGAATTGGGCTTTTTCTGTCTGATATGAGTTACAGTTGGTCACTTAGAATAAGGTTGTTTTAACCCTTTCAGTATGGCAAGTCGGTTTTCCGGCTCAGCTTCCTGCTACCCTTCAGTCCTGTAAGGAGGAAAACCGTCACAATCGAATTTTCCTTCATTTCCTGGGTTTCTGAGGTGCAGAAGAGTGCGAAACGGGTACCTTGGTGAATCTTACTTAGTATTTTGCCTTAAAGCATAAAATAGTAAGTATCATATACTGTTGTGTGCAGAATTGAATGTAGATTTTCTCTAAGACAAGAACTTTGCACTTGTGTGTGTGATGTATGTGACAGGTGTCAACAAATGTGACATTTCCTATGTCACATACAAACAGTTGATGACAAATGCATACAAACGAATGATTGATAAGATATGAGCATACCAAAAATAAGTAACTTACAGTTTGATGTCCTCAATATCTCCATCACTTGCACAGAACAAGGTATCCAGTCACACTGATTGTCAGAGTACTCATTGTCACCTCAGCTGTTCAAGAAAACATCCATGCAATAGAGAAATGTTATGTCCGTTTTGAATCAGTTATGGAGGTTATCACATAACACAAACACTACACTACTTTTTATTTTATTTTATCAGGGTTCTTCTGCTATACTCTTATGTACATGTCACTTGTCAGCATCCTATGTCACATGTCACACATAGGTGACACGGGTGTGGAAAATCTTGAAACAGTGCCGGTGATAAGTAAGTGGCAAATTCTCATCGTCTAGTTCATCACCACTATCACTGTCACTGTCACGATTTATAGCAGCCATAGTCTCTGCTCTTTGCTCTTTATTCAACTAAAATTCGTCAAAATTTGATAAATTTTGTGGTCAGAAAATTGGTCAGCATCTTTCTCCATTTTGCACAGGACAAGTGGCAGGGAAAAACAGTGCAAGTAAGATATTCCCTCTACTAAAACTACGAACCCAGGAAGCTTATAAACATTCTCGTGGGAAAGGAGAAGCAGTGTTTGCCTTAACAAAACTATTTACCAGAGTCCCGTTGATGCCAATTAGCCTTATGACTGATCACTGTAAACATCCCCTCCTCTGGTACCGTTATTGCCGGAAAACCGGCTGATAGGACTGAAAGGTAGAGAGCTGGGGCAGAAATTCAGGACAGGTGAAGTAATTGTCAGCAGATATCCAGTACTGTTAGGGTTAAGGAATCTGGTTTTGGTTTTATTTCATTTTATGTGTGGTTGGTATGGTTTTTCCTACAGCACAGTGCCCGTCCTGGGTTGACCCTTATGGTTGGCCAGGGCATTGATACAAGGAATGACAGTAGAGTTGATTTTATACCCTGTTTTAATCTGTATACATATATTTGCACTTTTTTTTTCTGAGATTAAAAATGTTATGAGGTGACAGCCCTGATATGGCCTCTGTGGACGATGGGGTTATAAACAATGAGATTGGAGTGGAATTTTCAATCCTCTCCTTAACCACTAGACTGCCTTACCCCGGAAATTTTCCGGGGCTAAACGTGCACCCTATACGCCAACAACCCGTAAAATTTCCGGGGTGTCGAACTGAAGTAAACAAGCCTGCTTCCTTGACTACAGTTAAAGGGAAAGAACTCCAAACTTAATGGAGGTCACTCTCCTGTTGCTTGGCAACATTCAGCTGCAAAAACCGTAGCAAAAACGATCGTTTTTTAGCTCGTATTTTGTGTTTATGCATGACTGTTTTGGAAGTTCGTGTTCAAAATGGCTGACACTTCTTGTTGAAGGCATAAATAACTTTACACAGCTGTAAAATTGGCAAATAAAACTGTAGATTTACCTAACAGTGATGAAAACGATCGTGTATGATTCAGCTGATCGTGCATTTAAAAAAAAGGAATGAGATTTGGCCTAGACTTATGTTTGATGTTATTGAGATCGGGAGTACTCAGAATGACAGTGGTGATAAAGAAATCATATTTTTGGTCAATTTTTTTACATTTTAAATATATTTTCGCAGTGAAATAGCATGCTAACTAATTTGAGCTTGCCTCAAAGTAATCTACGATATATATACTGTCATTAGGCAGACTATCAGGAATATTCATGTGGTAGTTTCTGAGTAAGAGGGATATGAACATAGCAGTGGTACATAAGAATTTTATTCCCCGGCATATAGGGTGCACTTGCACTGGGCAGTTAAGAGGTTAAAAACCCTTGAAAATCGAGGCAGTCTGTCAAAAATATTCTAAGGATGATGATAGGGTTAAGATACATTTTTGTGTGAGAAAGTAATAGTTCAAATGCATGCATAAGAGGTAGGATGGTTAAGAAGTTTGCTTGCCAACAATTATACTGTGAGGTTCTAAGTTTGATTCCCAGCTTTACCCTTTCTTTCCAGTTTGACAAAAAAAATAGAACTAAATGTCAAAAGTCCTTAAGATGGAGACTATAAACTGAGGCCCCATGTGCAAACGCTCAC
>CM054141.1:61943658-61958658 GCA_028751875.1 Rapana venosa
TTGAGAATCACTTTTGAATTGAACACGCCCAGCCCTTATGTTTCCACTGAAAACAGAGTAGCAGAATATGACAGCTGAAGTTTCTTTTAAAAATGGAATAGCTGAAGTCTGTTTCTGCTACAAGTATAATAGCTGATATATATTTCAACTGTAATAGTTAAAGCATGTATCTACTGAAGATATGATAGCTGAAATATATGTGTTAAAACTGCTGAAAAGGTAGAGTATGTTATTTTGCTGAAAAAGGAATTGCTCAAGTGTATTGAAATAGCAGATGAAGTATGTTTGTTTACACTGAACATGTAGTAGGTGAGGCATATTTCTAATGATAATGTTAAAGCTACAGTACGTTTCTGTTCAACAGGGATAGTCCAGAGGTGACTGCACTTACAGAAAGACTGTTCCAGCTGATTCTCAAGGGAGGCAAGATCTTGGTTGAAACAGTTCACATGATGATCGACAAACACATGGAGACTGAAAACACCATATGGAACTACATTGGTTGGTCTGTGTATGGAAAGTTTAAAAACAAGACTCCAGATGTCCCCAAAGCAAACAACGGGAAAGATTTTTCACATCGGGGTCTGCCCACACAAGCAAAAAGAGACCACCAGCCTGAGTAGTGACAAGCATGTGAACCCGTGTCCCCTTTTCAGCTGACCATTACATGGCCAGGACTCGGGGAGGTCGGCAGTTATTTTGCTGGAGTTCAGAATGGTGCCAGTGGGTTGGTTTCAGTATTCAGGGGGTAAAACATCTTTGCAAAGAACTACCACCATCTATGCTAGAATTTGGTTTTGGTCGCTGTTGTTTGGGATTGCACCAGTATTACACATGCATTTTTCATCTGACATACATTGTATGTTTGCAAAAGTTTTTATTCAAAAGATTGATACGAGGAAAGAGAATAGACAGTGCTTTCAGGTCTGTTTTACCAGTCAGTCTGCATTGACAGCGCATGACCTCTGCATTCATAGTGAAGATAGCTTGTGTCCAGCAGCACCTCTTTCTTAAGCACATGGGTGCTGCATGTACGTGTGCACAATTGTGTGTGTGTCTGTAAACCTGTAGGTCAAGCAGGCTGATTTTTTTTTTTTTCAGTGAACATTGTCGGGGTTTTTTTTCGGCAAAGGTAGTCTCTAAAATAATCACATGTTTGGGTGGATTGGTTTTTTTTTAAGTGTATGTGAAATTGTGACACATTGCATGCCTGTGTGAGCGTTTGTTTGAATGACCCGAAGGACTTCTTTTTTTCCATTAAACACTGATTTCCACCCTCCCCACCCCCAATATTTTTTTTTAGTGTCAAAAATGAGTTCTATTCTTGTACTTAAAAAATAGCTCAATATTCTTTTTAAAAAAATTTTTAAGTCACTTTTTTTACATAAGTGAAATAGAAAAAAAGAACTTCTCTATCTTTTCTGTGTTTGTGTGTATGTTTTGAATTGACTCGTGGTGTGCCTTCATGTGTGTGAGCATTTGTGCACGCTTTAGGAAAAAAAGTGGGGGGGGGGGGGGGGGGATTTATAGGAAGAAAGAGAGGGATGGCTATATTTCTTTCGCAAGGCTAAAAAGAAATGAAAGGGAGTTGGTAAACTATTGACAGAAATCCCAAAACTACTGAAAATTGGTTTTCTAGGATGGAAAAGTACTGAAGAGTATTTGAGGGATAAGTAGGTTTGTAGTTGGCTGAACGAAAGTTCCTATCTGTGTGTGTGAGAGAGAACCATGTAGTTGTGCCAGACTAAAATGGGTGAAAAGATAGGTCAGCTCTTCATGAACATAAGTTGGTAACATTCAGAGGAATAAAATGAAATGGACTTTTTTGGTATTTCTATTAAGACATTGCAATGTTCCTAACATAAGATCAGCTTACAATTAAGCTTACGCATAGGAACATTGTAAAATTTTAATTGTGTTTTTAATTGTAACTGTGTGTGTTAATAATAGACATGTCTAATATTTTTTGTGATCTTTGTAAATGTGTAATGTTTTTTATAACAGTGTTAAGTTCGAAAAATGTTTTCATTTTTTGTTTGTTTGATTGATGGTTTATATCTTAATTATAGAAAATGCTTTAAAAAATTTTGCTGTGTTAAAGTAAGTTATTTATTTTTATATCTGAAAAAAAAAATTCTTGATGTTATTGATTTAGCTATAGGGATCATCTGCAGGGAGTTTGGATGGGGGTTTCCAAAATTGCTCACATCCACAGGCAGGTCTTTCTACTGGTGAAGTAGAGCTTCCTGCCCCATCTTTCTCCCATTCTTCATGCTTTTGAACGTGTGTGTTCACTTTTGGTTTATTGTGCATTCCAAGATTTTATTTTCACTGGTCTGTATCTGATTTATCTGCACTGGTTTCTTTTAGGCTGGCACTTGCATTAGGGGACAGGATAGAGCACTTGCTTTCCCCAGCTAAGGTTAAGCAGCATTGAGCGTGGTTACCACTTGGATGGGTGCCGTTTGCGCACCTTGGCTTCACTACAGCCCACCCAGTTCACCTAGCTGTAAATGGGTACCTGCCTCATTAGGGTCAGTGAAGGTAAAGCAGCGAGGGAAAGGAGATAGGCGCCCCATAATGGCATAAGAAGTTGAGGTCTCTGATGCCTCACTCTCCTATGACCACATCGGTTATGGGACACCAATACCTTTTACTTGCGTTGAGCATAGACCAGTCATACTGAAGATGGTGTCATACTGAAGATGGGTTGTTTTTTTCCCATCTGTTAATCTCAGACATGAGAATCTCATGCCTTTTACCGGAATTCCACCTTTGGACCATCTCCAGGGCCATGTTTTTAGCACCGTTTGAATCTGTCTTAACATTTTAAATTTTCAGATATATATGTGTGTGTGTGTACATATAGCAATATCATTTTTTTAAGCAATATTTTGGCTTTGATTGTCTCTCTTGAAGGAAAAAATGGAAAAGACCAGTGAATTATACAAGGCTGTGTTTCCTTCGGTGATTAGTCTTACTTTATTAAATATACACTTTATCATAATAGTGAAAAGTATCATTTATAGTCTCTTTATACAGGCCTGTCTGTTGAAGTGTGGCTATATGGCAGCTGGTATTTCCATTTCAGTAATGTCTATATATAAAATGTATGATCTTTTGAATTGTGGCTATATGCCAGGTGGTATTTCTTTTCAGTAATGTCTATATATAGAATGTATGATCTGTTGAATTGTGGCTATATGCCAGGTGGTATTTCTATTTCAGTAATGTCTATATAGAATGTATGATCTGTTGAATTGTGGCTATATGCCAGGTGGTATTTTCATTTCAGTAATGTCTATATATAGAATGTATGATCTGTTGAATTGTGGCTATATGCCAGGTGGTATTTTCATTTCAGTAATGTTTACATAGAATGTATTATAAACAATCGGTCTCTTCTTCAGTGTTCTAGGTTGCACCCTTGGTGGATTCCTGCTTTTTTTTTGTGTTCAAAATTGCCGCAAAATTATGTGGGGTAGTGCGCTCTGATGGATGCAAAAGTATTCCTGGATAGTGTGTATTAACAGTGCTCCATTGTTTGGCTTCTGACTGGGTAAGCCCCTCACTTTTGACGAATCACAGAAACTAGTTCGTCCTTGTTAGTTCAACTTTATTAGGGTTCCTGCCATGGTCATTACATTGATAGGGACAGCAAGAATTTCTGATTAGCCCCTACAAATGATCATCATAATAAAGCAGGCTTGTCCTACCCTTGTTTCCTCTTCATTCACTCATCTTCCAAATGTACTTAAGAAACAAGTGATGCAAGTGGGACAGAGATCGTACAGACACAGATGCCCTGTCCCAGCAGGTTCAGAGCTGGTAGGTCTGGCTAGAGACCCTAGTGGCCCTGGCTGGAGAACAGTGAACATGGCAAGCTGTATGTAGGCTGTGTATCAAACATGGAAAGAACAATGCCTTCACTCAAGGAGGATGTGCTGATTAGAGAACATGATTTTGAACGTCCCACAAAAACATTGCCAACCACCAGGAGGGCTTACAAGATGAAAATCTTCAGCAGAAAGACTTGCATCAGTTAGGCAACTCTATCCTCAATATGTATGATCTGGGAAGGGGGGTGGGGGTAGCAAGACTGATATTGGATTTAACATCTCATCTAGATCAAAATCAATATCTGAATGTGGAAATAAAAATTTGACCTCTCTCCTGTTTCACAAATGCTTACTACAGATTAACTGAAACACTTAAGGTGAATATTTAATCCTTTCTGCCTATGTAACTCTGTTTTGTATCTCTTCCATGACAAAATAGTACAAACTAAGAGTACTGAGGGTACTATAAGCAAATGCTACTTTGGGTGGGGGCATTCTTTTTTTCATTTTAGGGGGCCTTTGGGCCCCCCCTTTTTTTTAAATCCTAGAATTAACACTGCTCTTTATCTTGATTTGAAAGTGTTGTATTGGGGGGGGTCTTCAGTTTGGCTTCTGAAGGCCATAGTGATGGTAAGTGTACAGTATGTCATTTTGTTTGAAGGTTAAAGGCATTGCATCATGTAGCTATTTACCTTGGTGCTAATATGTAGGGCAGCTGTTGATGACCACCACTTGTGTTTAGCACCCACCCTGTGTATCCTCTTATAGATGTTCTGGCTTCATGGTGAGGTTTTCTCTGTTGTAGCTGTCATCTGTCCAGTGAAGGCAGACTAGTTGAGGTCAGTTTTCAGCTGGCATGCCCAGTATGCTTTCTTTGCCTTTTCTTGGTGATGAAAGTATTGATTTCAGTTCACTATGCTGAAAACAGTGCTGGCTGGAGGTAGCTTTCTGCTTGTGTGCACTAGGAGATGTAGACTGGATAGCTTTAGAACTACTCAGCTGCACAAGGAGATGTAGACTGGATAGCTTTAGAACTACTCAGCTGCACAAGGAGATGTAGACTGGATAGCTTTAGAACTACTCAGCTGCACTAGGAGATGTAGACTGGGTAGCTTTAGAACTACTCAGCTGCACAAGGAGATGTAGACTGGATAGCTTTAGAACTACTCAGCTGCACAAGGAGATGTAGACTGGATAGCTTTAGAACTACTCAGCTGCACAAGGAGATGTAGACTGGACTGGATATGGCCCTGATAAAGAAGCTGGCAGGAACCAAATGGAGGGAATTATATTTGTAGACTGTCAATGTCTGTCTTTGTGGTCTACTGTAGGAAACATGTTTGTGGACTAGATGTCTTTGTTCTTGTCTCCACTGGGAATTTTTGACAGTATAAGCTTATCTTCTTATTTGCACTAGGCACATTTGTGTGGTTTTGTTTTTTTAAACTTCTTTTTTATTTTTTTAACTTCTTTTTTTGGGTCCCGACGGCACATAGTAGATGCACGTCTTCTCCTTTCGACGGCACACTGTAGATGCACGTCTTCCCTCCTGACGGCACACTGTAGATGCACGTCTTCTTCTTTCGACGGCACACTGTAGATGCACGTCTTCCCCTCCTGACGGCACACTGTAGGTACACGTCTTCTTTTCAACGGCACACTGTAGTGCGTTTCTCTTTGTCTCACTTAGGCACACTGTAGGTGCGTTTCTTTTTGTCCTCACTTCTAGGCACACTGTAGGTGCGTTTCTTTTTGTCTGCACTACTAGGCACACTGTAGGTGCGTTTCTTTTTGTCTGCACTACTAGGCACACTGTAGGTGCGTTTCTTTTTGTCTGCACTACTAGGCACACTGTAGGTGCGTTTCTTTTTGTCCTGCACTACTAGGCACACTATAGGTGCGTTTCTTTTTGTCTGCACTACTAGGCACACTGTAGGTGCGTTTCTTTTTGTCTGCACTACTAGGCACACTGTAGGTGCGTTTGTAGGTGCGTTTCTTTTTGGCCCCACTTCTAGGCACACTGTAGGTGCGTTTCTTTTTGTCTGCACTACTAGGCACACTGTAGGTGCGTTTCTTTTTGTCCGCACTACTAGGCACACTGTAGGTGCGTTTCTTTTTGTCCGCACTACTAGGCACACTGTAGGTGCGTTTCTTTTTGTCTGCACTACTAGGCACACTGTAGGTGCGTTTCTTTTTGGCGTGTTGTAGAGATGTCTGTCTGTACTGGGCAAAGTGTTTGAAAAAAAAAAAGAGCTTGAGCCTGGAAGATTCAAAAGACGAAGTTATTGTGGGGGGGGTTTAGAAAGTTGCCAGCCTGTAACAGGTTACATTCTCTAATTCAGCACTCGGTAAAGAGGATAGGCAAGGCACACATCTGTGTTTTAACCTCAGTTTGGCGTGGAAGCTGCACTGGAAGAATCTCCAGAGATTTCTCAGGTGTTGTGCTGAGGTTCCAGGCTTACTGACTCATGAAATGACTAGATGTTACCATCTGTGCCACATTAATTATGTCGTTGTTTACTGGTATAGGTGTGGAGTTGTGTGAGGTACTGTAATGTTTAGTGGATGGTATTTTTTTTCCCCATCATATCTGGTAGAAATGTGAGGGAGAGAACTTTGGTCTCCTTTTGCCCTAGTGTGTGTGTATTTTTCTTCATTTGCTGTTTAGCCATTTGTGGTAGTACCACAGGGAGCAAAATTTGAATTGGGGTACTAAGATTATTTGTCTGTATGTGTTGTGTGATATCTGATCAAACTCAACATGTGATAAACTATTGTCTGGTTGCAATTGAAATCACAGTAAAAAGAGAATCTACATTTATGTGCTCATTCAAATATGTGTATGCCCCACCCCTTGGTTTGTTTGAAATTTGTGTGTTTGATATTTTGTTGTGATTTTTTTGGGTTGCTCATTTAAAAAAACAACAACACTTTTATAAATTTTAATGTTGTTTTTGGTTGAATTTTGTCATATTGTTTAATTTATCAATTACCTTTTTTCTTAATTTTTTCCCCCTGGTAGTGTCATATTGACAGTTGAGAACTGTTTTCCTCTTAACTGCAATGTCATTTTGGGTTTCTGACTATTTTGCCCTTTTTTTGCAAATTTGTCCTGTTGTTTTATCCATGTTTTATCCACTGTGCTTTCAATACAATGTTGTGGTCCCTGGCATTTAAACTCATGGCAGTGTTTGCCGTTTAGAATCAAGGCAGATCTTAAGAGGGAGAGCATGGTGCCACATTGTCATGCTGCCTCTTTAAAAAAGACAACAAAAAACCGAAACCAACTTCTTCATATTGTTTTTTTAAATTTTTATGATAGTACCATTTTCTACAAAAGTATGCCTCCCCAAAACCGGGCATGTGGATTCTATATCACACAAAACATCCTCCAGTGTTGTGAAAAGAAAGCTTAGTTGAGATAACTCTGGTGTTATTGCTTGCTTTAGGTGACAATGTGTAGTGATTTGGGCTTGTTGTGTGGGCTGTGCAATGTGCATGCGTGCTTCTTCACTGGCACAGATGCATTTGTGCCTGTATACACATTCATACATGCTCACACATGTGCATGTGCACACGCGTGCGCATGCATACACAAATGTTCGCATGCACGCACATATCCACATGCTCTTGGGGGAACGGGATAGCCTGGTGCTTAGAGCATTGTACAAAAAAAAGTTTCAATTTGTCGTTTAAAGCACACCAAAAAAGTGGAAGACGAATATAATAATAATAATAATAAATGGAACTTATATAGCGCTATATCTTGCAAAGACAAATCAAAGCGCATGAGGATACAGTATAATTTTTGCCTTTTCTGTCCATGTTGTTTACCTGTTTGTTGCATTTGGTGATGGTTGACTGTTCATTGATAAAAGTATGGCTCATTTTTTAAAACTCAATTATTTTTAGTCCCATTTTTATGTTTGTACTTGTTTTACAAAGGTACTTTTTCCAGTATTACCCATTTTTGAAGTTTGAGAGTTTAAAAAAAACAAAAAAAACCACTCCAACCATGTTTGAGTGATAATTGGTTCAAGCTCCTTCCATTCTTTGTGTCAAATCCTTTCTTGCATTTCTTTGTATGCATGTTGTATGGTATCCTTATTGTGTGTGGCTGCAAGTTCCAGCTGTTCAACCTAGAATCGGGAATGTGTGCAGTGCTATAGCAGACTGCCACACACCAAAAAAGTGGAAGACGAATATGAGGATACCGTATAATTTTTGCCTTTTCTGCCCATGTTGTTTACCTGTTTGTTGCATTTGGTGATGGTTGACTGTTCATTGATAAAAGTATGGCTCATTTTTTAAAACTCAATTATTTTTAGTCCCATTTTTATGTTTGTACTTGTTTTACAAAGGTACTTTTTCCAGTATTACCCATTTTTGAATTTTGAGTGTTTAAAAAAAAAAAAGTGATGGAAGACTTCAGTTGCTATTAAAAAACAACAAAAAAACCCACTCCAACCATGTTTGAGTGATTATTGGTTCAAGCTCCTTCCATTCTTTGTGTCACATCTTTTCTTTCATTTCTTTGTATGCATGTTGTATGGTATCCTTATTGTGCGTGGTTGCAAGTTCCAGCTGTTCAACCTAGAATCGGGAATGTGTGCAGTGCTATAACAGTGCCACATTCTTGTTTCTGAATGTAAATTCCTTGACCTGTCACAGAGTTTAATTTTTTTTGGTCGACTCTAAAATCATGTGTTATGCATCTCTTCTGTTACTGTTGATTGTTCAGTGTGAGTGAAGTGCATTTTGCACAGGGACACCCAGTGATTTTATTACTCAAGGTTGTATGAAAGGATGGGAGACAAATTTAGCTCATATGGGATTTGAACCCATAATGATCTGCAGTTTTCTGAACCATGGAGTTATATGCTATCCCCTAGGTTTTGACCAGTGGCTGTTTGGTGAGCACAAGTTTAAGGCCAGTTATGTTTGCAGTATCTCATAAGCTGCATAATGTCAAAATGGGGTAAGTTAAGGTTGAGGGGGAAAATAGAACAGTCGGAATATTGGCTATTTTCAACCAATTGGCACTTTTCCTAGTCATGTGCCCCGAGTACAGGCTACAGCCACTTTTTTGCATCTTCTGTTAGACTGGAGGAACACACTTCCAGGGTATTGTCTGTCTGGTTTGCACATTCTGATGTTGCTTGCAGCTGTTTATTCTCACTTTTCTCTGTGGTTGAAATCATTTTCATTCACAGTGGTGTTTAAAAAAAGTTTTTAAAAGGCCAAATCAGCAACAAGAAACAACAACCTGAAACAAGCAAAACGGGACATTAGTTTTTGTTTTTTTCCATTGCATTAGCTTGCTGGCAAATTTCAGTTGCCTTTCATTGAAGTATTTGTTACATGCTGCTGCATGAAGTGTAACTTGTAAGCCCATAAATTCAGCAACAATTGTTCATAATTCTCCTCTGGCCTTTTGAATTCTGGAATTTTGTTCTTAAAATGGATCAGACAAAGCTGCAATGCATACAGGACATACACAAGAAAAATATGAGCAAGAAAGAGCATGAATATTTCATTTCATAACGGGAAAGAGCATGACTATTTCATTTCACATATTTTAAGATAACCCTTGCACACACTGAAAACACGCATTGCAGCAGATGCATCAGAAGCACTGCTGGATGGAGTCTGTTGTCTTTTCCCAACACCATGCTGTCGGAGGTGTCGGAAGCACTGGAGCTCCTTGACAATGTGTTAAAATACCAGATCCTTCACTCCAAAGACCAGTCGTGCTTTGATCCAGCTGAATGTTAGGTATGCTCTGTATAAACTAAAAAAACTGTCCATGTTTAGATCTTTTGTAGAAAATCGAATATCAAAAAGATTTATAATGAATGAAACAAGGAACAAATCAGACATATAAATCTGTTCATTAGTCTGAGGAAATTTCTTTATATTCAAGAAAATTTGAAAATGAATATTGGTATCCAGGCACAATAGTATAGAGATAACATTTCATCAACAAAAGTACGAACAAAAACCAAAGCATTTTTACAAACGTTTTTCAAATCACTTTTAACGTTTTGTTACGTCAAGGCATAATCTTTAAAGATAAAATGTACTGGATCTATGAAAGTGTAGATAAATTGATTATATTTTCAAATAAGCTATCAAAAATGATCTAGTTTGTCAGTTGATATTTGTCACAGTGGATTTGACGGATATGGATTTATATTGACAAGTAACAAAAGCCTGGCTGTTTTTATCACACACACACACACATCCAATGACTGTTTAGAATTATTTTAGTTCTTGTAAAGTCTTTTTCATTGTTATCATTCGTTTATGTAATGTTTTTTTTTAACCGAGGACGAGAGCTGTAAAGTGAAGGATGACAGTCAGATACACATGATTGGTGTAACAGTCTTCCTTTTGTTAAGTAAATGTATGTTCCAATAACTGACCCTCAAGACATATATACGGTAATTAAATATCAAGAGTTTGATGTTGTTTTTTGTTATTTTTTAACTGTCAGTTGAAGCAAAATCTCAGATAAAATTTCCACACATACACAGACATACAGACACGCTTACACACACACACACACACACACACATTGTATTAAACAAATCCTTACATAAAAACTAAAAATGACCAGGTCAAGTCAAGCAGCTCCTCGTCTTGTGCCCAGTAATAATTATAACTCTTAGCAGTGCAGTAGGTGTACGCCAGTTTTTACCCCGTTATATAAGAATGGTATAGGTTTGCCTCATTATACAAGAAATCCAGTAGCAAGGGATACGTGAGTTTTTGCTATCTTTGTAGTGGACTTCACTTGTTGATACAGTCACTATGTAGTGTCTAGTGTGTACTCCAGGATTTCCATTGATTGTCTTCATCATTGCTGTGTGTGGCATGTCCAGAGTCGGAAACCTTACAGGGAACTGCCAAAGAGGTATTATCTGTCTGACAGTCTGTCTGTCTATCTAGATCCATCTATCTATCCATCCATCCATCTATCTATCTAACTATCTATCTGTCTATCTATCTATTTATCTATCTATCTGTCTGTCTGTCTGTCTGCCTGTCTGTATAGAACATCCATCCATCCATCCAGCTATTTAGCTGTCTGTCTGTCTGTCTCTATCTATCATCTATCTATGTATGTATCTGTCTATTATCGACTGATCTACCTATTTATCTGTCTGTCTGCATACATTTTTTTCTTTTACAAAAATAACCTTTTCAGTTTTATTTCATGCTAAACAAACAAAACAAAACCAAAAAAAGCAATGGCTGACATGACTTCCCAAAAGACCATGATATTACAATCTACAGAATGCTGGACAGATATGTTATTATTTTCCTCAGATCTCCACAGTGTGCAAGCTGCACGCTTATTTGCCTTTCCGACTTGAACATAGCCATCCAGAAGTGCCGTGCGTGTTGGGCGCTCCCCAGCCTCACATCCTAATGGGACCCATCACTCAGAACACGCGGCCTCTCTCACTCATCACCCTTGAGGATTACTGTGAGGCAGCGCACAGTGGATTAGAAGCTGGCCTGCATGGCCGTGTTCGGGTACTTCGCTACGCAGGTAGTCGTACACCGACTTAATAAGAATAATAATAATAATAATAATAATGTATGGAATTTATATAGCGCTGATTCTTGTAAAGCAACAAATCAAAGCGCTCAGATGACTTTTTTTTATATCAAGGATAATGGAATAAGCACTCATGTGCTTTTTACATCCAGTCCCCGTGTGTATGCGGTTTTGTAAATTTTGTCATCCGTTCCGTGGGAGAACAGAATTCCATGCTCATACAGCCTCTCGCTTTGCTGTTGCCCCCAGCATCAATGGTTTAATCAAGAACTGTGATAAACCCCAGGCGCTGAAGGCCCTAAACAGGCATTAACTTACCCTTTTCCTATGTAAATCAGAAGCTGACAAAGCTTTCTTTGGCACTGATCATCGTTGTCTGCAGAGCTAATGATCTGCCGAGCGGTTCTGTGGAAACCATCGTGTCTTCCAAGCTGAGAAACTGCAGGCTCTGGAAGCGAAAGTGCAGGCTCTAGAAAATGCCATCGACACACTGACCAGCTCGTCAGGTAGGCAGTTGGGGAAGGAGGTGGAGAGAGGGAGAGAATGAGAAGGGAGGAGGGGGTGTGTGTGATGGTGATGGTAGCTGGTAGTGGTGGTGGAGGGGTAGGTAAGAGTAGGGTGGGGGTGGGAGAACAATGATGAGAATTACCTTTACAACTCCCCTCCCCCCCCCCCCAAAAAAAAGAAGAAAAACAAAGCAAGCAAACAAAAATCTGTTCCACAAGATGGTGGCAAAGCCATTAGCGGTTGTGTGTGTGTGTGTGTGTGTGTGCGCGCGCGCGCAAGTGTATGCATGTGTGCGTGTGTGTGTGTGTGTGTGCGCGCGCGCGCGCACGAGCTCGGGGAGCATAAAACTCACCGTGGCTTTAATCTTCACAGATATTGTCATTCGCCAGATTTCTTTCCTTCTTTTTTTTGGTCCCTTGCATTGGAGGCTATTTTCTCTCATAAAGCATGCACATCTCCATCAATACAAAAATGTTCAATTTATGTGCAGTATGTAGCATGTTGACATTGTGATTTTTGTACACCTATCAGTGGTCGGAGCACTCGCTTTCTCCCAGCCAAGTTAAGCAGCGTCGAGCGTGGTTACCAGTTGGATGGGTGACCGTTTGCGCGCCTTGGCTTCAGTACAGTTCCCCCAGTTCCCCCAGCTGTAAATGGGTACCTGCCCTCTTTAGGGTCAGGGAAGGTAAAGCAGCGAGGGAGAGGAGATGGGCGCCGCCCTCAATATGCTGGCCCTAGAGAAGTGAGGTCTCTGACGCCTCGCTCCCCTACGACATTATAGGTTATGGGAGACCTTTACCTTTACCTTTATCAGTGTTTCAATTATGTTGTAGGGATTTTCCTTAGTGCAAAAACAAAACAAAACAAAAACGGATGTAGAAATACAATTACCTTAAAAGACACACACACACACACACACACACACACACACACACACACACACACACACACACACACACACACACACACACACATCATGGCATGGTAAATTTCATCTTGTCTCTGTCGATTAGTCTGTCTGTTATTGTAAGTCAGTCAGTCAAACAATCGCTCGCGCGCGCGTGTGTGTATGTGTGTGTGTGTGTGTGTGTGTGTGTGTGTGTGTGTGTGTGTGCGCGCGCGCGCGCGCGCGCGTGAACATAACCACTGCTTTTTAAAAAAAATCAAAATACTCTTATGAAAAAAACTACCTCATCTCCCTTCCCATACTAATTATTATGTAACCCGCCCCCTCATTCCTTCCCAGGTGTCCCCCAGGGGCAGTCACTCAGTACCGGGGTTACCTGAGCTCTGGATGATGTTAGGGCGCCAGGTCTGACATCCCAGTTCCTGTGTCCTGATGAATGCCCAGAGGACCGTGCAGAGAGCGACAGGATCCATGACGGCGCCTTCCTTGAGCACGTGCCACCCCACTGCCCGTCCCTGCCCTGTCCGCCTTACAGAGAGGACAGGGTGTCACCTGTGTCGTCTGCTCTTTGTAGGGACTCAACGGCAGGTGTGGAATCCAAGTGGGCCGCGTGTGTGTGTGTGTGTGTGTGTTGTGTACCTGGCCTTTTTGTTTGGTGGTAGTAGTCGTAGTGAAAGCGGTTGCAGTTTTAATAGTATTTTTTGCTGTTTGTGATAGTAGTGCTGAGTAAAATGCCTGTCAGCTGCTGCTGCTGCTGCTGCTGCTGCTGCTGATGATGATGATGATGATGATGATGAAACAATAATGACTTCAGCGATTTGAAAAGAAGCCTTTATGGTAATGGTCACCAGAAAATTTATGATTATAATGATGATGTTGATAATACGAATTACAATCATGAAAAGTCATGCGTACTGGTTTTATTATTTCAAGGCCGGATGAAAAAAAGTATGAGAATGCTTATTTGAATGTAACCCTTGAGAAACAAGATCATTCATTCATTAATTCATTCAACCCGAGGTCTGTGCTGCTTGCATTTCGAGATGAAGAACAACAATAACACCTGATGATCGTGAAAAGAATTAGGCCTAGAACGATCACGACTTGACAGTCCTTGGGTGACTTCATACATGCAAAAGCTCCCTTGTTGCTGGATTTTCTTTTCATTTGAAGTAGGCCTCCGCTAAATACATGTTGCACACGCGATCACTCGCTCTCCCCAAGCAAAGGTTAAGCAGCATTGAGCATGGCTGCGTCCTGGATGGGTAATCGTTCGTGCATCTTGGCTTCGATAGTTCACCTAGCTGTCAATGGATACCTGCCCTCTTTAGGGACAGGGAAGGTAAAGCAGCGCGGGAGAGGAGATGGGCGCCCACCCTCATAATGCTGGCGCCTAGAGAAGCTGAGGTCTCTGACACCTCACGCCCCAATAACGACATAGCCCAGGTTATGGGAACACCTTTACCTTTACTTTAGTCTTTAGATGGTGATTGTTTCTATCTTTTTGGGGTATCGTGCATCACAAGGCTTTACTTCACGACCCTAACACGGTCTATTTCTGATGTAGTCTATTTATCGAACATGAAACAAATCCTAATAGCACTCACTGAGATTTTTTTTTTTTTGTTCCACGGCTGAGCTCCGAGGATCACCAATTGTGAGATTTTTTTTTTGGGGGGGGAGGGGGGTGTTGCGACCATTCCCCCCCCCCCCCCCCCCCCCCCCACATACACACACACCATTTAGGTAGCCGCACACGGACTTTGGGGAAGGTATCTAAATTCGACACTTGGGGAAGGTATCTAAATACGACACTTGGGGAAGGTATCTAAATACGACACTTGGGGAAGGTATCTAAATACGACACCTGCGTGCATGGGGTTTTTACTGTTGTTTGCTTGTTTGTCATCTGTTCCTACCGGCACACAATGGCCTACACTTCCGAAAAGCGGAACGTGTTTTTAACGTGTGCGCAAGATGTTCTGCGTGCGCTCTCTCGCCCGAAGGACATTGACATTCAGTTCCATTTTTTCGTGGAACTGGGAAGAAAGGGCGAGGTTGGTAATCGAACCCACAACCTCGCGGTTTACTTGCTGGCAGGCGAACGTCCTAACCATCCTGCTACTCCCCCCCCCCCCCCCCCCACCCCCTCCCTCCCTCTCCTCCAACATAATATAATT
>CM054141.1:61961158-61966158 GCA_028751875.1 Rapana venosa
TCTGTCAGTCAGTCTGTCTGTCTTCTGTTTGTCTGTCTGTCCCCGTCTCTGTCAATGTCACACACACACACACACACACACACACCACACCAACACACATCACACACACACCACACACACACACACACTCTCTCTCTCTCTCTCTCCTCTCTCTCTCTCCTCTCTCTGTGATTCAGATTCACTTACTCAACTCAAATGCAACTGATTTACACACAAGTGACTATGCACATACACGCTTTCATACATTTCTCATGGAAAGTCTTACCAGCAGAATATAATTTGCTGCATTAAAAAAAAAATTATCATCAAATCTCTCAGGGCGATTACCCTGAAAGGACTGAACATAACACAAACCAGTTTTAAGTTGCATCACATTAACTGTTTTCATTGATCACACACAACCTGTACAGTTTAAAGCAGCATGACGCGTGTAGTATATTCACACGCTTTTGCCATACATTTAGGGTTTTTTCTCAATAGCTTTAGTACCAAAACAGAAGTCCAGATTTGTATTTTGGTATGAAGTGTATGTTTCGGGATAGCTAGCTCAGTGGTCAGCGCATTCGCTCTCCCCAAGCTAAGGTTAAGCAGCTCTGAGCGTGGTAACCTATCTGATGTGTGACACAATTGTGTGCGTTAGTGTGTATGTGCGCCTTGGCTTCGGTACAGTCCCCAATTTCACTCAGTTGTAAATGAATACCTGCCCTCTTTGGGACAGGGAAGGAAAAGCAGCGAGGGAGAGGAGATGGGTGCCGCCCTCAATGTTCTGGCCCCTACAGAAGCTGAGGTCTCTGATACCTTGCTGCCCGACTGCAAAGATTATGGGGACACCTTTGCCTTCACCTTTATATATCGAGCGACACAATGTTTTTGAAATCCGTGTGACTCATACCCAGTGTGAAGTAGTTAAAGCGACCTGAAGATCATCATGCAGAGTTAAGTCAAATGTGGAGTAGCCTGCCTCTCACTGTGTTTTGTTTTGTTGTTGTTTTGTTTTTGCCAACTTCGTTGTGCTTCCACTTGACTCACGCAATGGCTTAAACCAATTGAACACTCTGCCCTACTTGGTTCCAGTGAATGAGAAAATGCACACAGGGCATAACATACCCCAAAGTGACATGGCAATGAATTTCAATTACATGACATCAACAGTTCCAAAGTCGCCAGATGTAGTAAGTACCAATCAGCATTCCAACGACACATTCATGACATCCTCACACTCTATGGAGTAGCTTCCAGACGTGGTGGTGCTCCCCTCATCATCCCCATTATTCACCAGACTGGACACAGACTCGGAAGTCCTCGACCCTCCAGGGTGCCTGTCCCTCTCCCACCCTGAGACACCTCCGCGCGGGGTCTTCTCCTTCCTGGGGAACCTGTCCAACCGGGGGTACAGGCTCTCGGGGTTCAACGGAGGTCCTGCCCGCGAAAGCGCTCACTGCCGCGTGAGGCAGCGACACCCTGGATGCCGTGTTGGGAGTACAAGTCTCTGCCCTGCCCTGCAGCGCTGTGGGAAGGGGCGGAAGAACCCTGAACACCGCGACCTCTGTCAGCGTGGTGATGGCTGGGGTAGGGCTGGCAGACAGCGTCCTTGCTGACGTGGCAGGCTGTCAGATCCGGGTGATTGGCAGGACCTGAGTAGGCTTCGTTTTCCGCGGCACCGCCCTTCAGCATAGCGCTCTTGGAGCGAGGGTCATTCCCGTCGAAAGAGAAATGTACACGCAGGGGCCCTTTGCGGGACCGGTACCGGAAGTCACCGCCAAGGAAAGACGACTCGTCTACCTCTCCTTCCTCCTCCACCGCTGTGCCTCGTCGGGCCCAGTCCTCGTCTGTAGCGTAGTGAGGGGGGTCGCCCATGGCCCAGTTGGTGGAGACCACGTGGGCGTCACGTGACCACTGAGGAGTGGCGGAGAGCGGTTGTCGTGGGGGGATGCGCGGGGGAGGGTCGGTTTTACCTGTGAACAAAAACACACACCAAACATCAACAATTTAGCAACTTATTTAGCTTTCTTTCTTTCTTTCCTTGTTTCTTTCTTTGTGTCTGTCTGTCTTTTTTTCTTTTGCGTGGGTCAGATGGAAAGCTGTCTCTGTGGTGAAGGCAGCTACAGGCTGTTGGTCTTCCCAGTCGCCAGAGAGCTTCCTGGCCCCTGGGATGAAGTCAGGCCAGATTGGGCCAGAGCTGCCTAAACTGTGGTGGATGTGGACCAACTACCACAACGAAACCAGACCTATGTATAATTATAGTTCACATGTGCTCACGTAGAGCAGGCTTTATCAAATTTCAGATATGGGTCATTCAGGCAGTTTCAAATTATACTGAGGACAAACCATTCGCCTTAACAATGATATAAGGCGCAAGAATACTGATTATTGGGTGGTATGCTTATTATTTTCGGCTTTTATCCCTTTTTACTTTAACTCAAGGACATACATCATGACCGGATTTAGATTAGGTGTGTCTGATTTGACCATGCATTATCTTAGAAGCAGTAGAATTTAGAAGATAACTATTTAATTCGTTCATTGTGTACAACAGATATGGAAGTGAAATTTGATAAAGCCTGCTCTACGTGAGCACATGTGAACTATAATTATATATAGGTCTGGCTTCATTGTGGTTGTTGGTAGTTGATATGCAGCTTGTGTGTTGTGAGGTTTGCATTGATGTACTACAAAAACTACACCCTAATATTTACGCTTTGTCTCTCTGTCTGTTTGTAAGTCTGTCTGTCTCTCTGTATCTGTCTTCCTCTCATGTGCTGAATAACAATAGCTTTGGTTATTTTTTGGTACATTCATATAAATGTACATACATGCATGCATGCAGACATAATTAAATTTTATGAAAATATACATACATACGTACGTGCATACGTGCATGCGTGCGTGAGTGCATGTGTGTGTGTGCATGCATGCATGCAGGCAGGAAGGATAATACATACATACATACATACATACATACATACATACATACATACATACATACATACATACACGTATACATAATACATACATATACATACATACATACATACATACATACATACATACATACATACATACTATCACTACTTCCATTCATGCAAAAAATCGTACACGGCCAGCATCTTGAAAGCTAACTTAAACACACACACACACAACACACACACACACACACACACACAACGCAGTACGCACACACAAACAATAAAAAAACAACAACCCACAACAACACAACAAATCAAACCAAACACTCCCCAAAACCCCAACTTACCAGGAAGCTTTGCGGACACAGGGTAGACAATCTCTTCGTCACTGGCCCCTCGCCCACTGTCGCAGGTGGTTGTGTCCCCTGAAGTATCGCTGTTGTGATCCTCACTGACCGAACGGCTCCGGCCTTGCTGGACACACACACACACCAAGCAGGTAACACCACACAGGTAACACCACACAGGTAACACCACACCACACAGGTAACACCACACACTACACAGGTAACACCACACACCACACAGGCAACACCACACAGGTAACAACTACACAGGTAACACCACACAGGTAACACCACACAGGTAACAACACACAGGTAACACCACACAGGTAACACCACACAGGTAACACCAAACACTACACAGGTAACACCACACAGTAACACACACAGGTAACACCACACACTACACAGGTAACACCACACAGGTAACACCACACAGGAAACAACACACACCACACAGGTAACACCACACAGGTAACAACACACAGTAAACAACACACAGGTAACAACACACAGGTAACACCACACAGGTAACACCACACAGGTAACAACACACAATAAACAACCTTCGGATGAGACTAAACCGAGGCCGCGTGTGCGAACGCACGCAGAACATCTTGCGCACACGTAAATCCTGTTCCGATTTTCGTAAGAGTAGGCCATTGTGTGCCGGTGGGAACAGATGACAGAATTAACAAAACCACAATCACACGGGTACTAGATGTAAAAAAGCACAAAAGTGCTTATTCCATTATCCTCGATATAAAAGAATAAATAAATAAACATAAAAAAAACACACAGGTAACACTCGGAGGCCACTAGAACCTCTGTTTGCTTATTTGTTTGTTTGTTTGTTTGTTTGCTTGTTTGTTCTAGTCTAATTGTTAAGGGTGTTTTATTCCTAGAAAAATAAAGACAAGGTGCGACAAGGCAGAATAATACAAGGGGTCTGATTTAGATTTGATGTGATCCTTGGAAAAGGTTCAAGAAAGATTGTTTCTGATGTTGCTAGTGAAAGCATTATCAGAACAAAAAAGAAGAAATCCAGCGATGCCATCTTGTAGAGATGACTAGGACGATTATGACGACAATTTCTTCTTCTTCTTCTCGTTCATATCGTTATCATGGTATATTGTTGTATTGTTGTTGTTGTTGTTGTTGTTCTTCTTCTTCTGCTTCTTTAAAGGAGATAAATGTGTGACAGCCCCCTCCCTCTTTTTTTTGATATTTTGGTTCCTATTCATGCTTCTCACAATTGGAATCGTGCAAAAATTTAATAACCTGGCCTGTATTGCCTGTACACTACAAAAATTGGAAAGGGACCAACAATAAAAAAAAAAAAAAGCAACCGAAATATGTGGTTCTTTACACGACTTTTAAAAGGTAAATGGACAGACTGGAGAAGTGGATGGGCCAAATATTGAGACGATTGGACATACACTCTAAAAAAACCAACTAACAACCCTCCCACCTCCCCCCCCCCCCCCCCCCCCCCCCCCCCCTGCCACCAAACCTGTCCTGGTGTGGTGTAAGAGTCACGTGACCGAAAAAAAGAGGAAGTCAAGGGGACATTGTGTTGCCATGGTAACTTTACAACACACACACACACACAGACACACAGACACAGACACAGACACACACACACACACACACACACACACACACACACACACACACACACACACACACACACACACACACACACAGGGGCACACTATTGGCCTCTTTGTCGTTAACAGCCATGGCCTGG
>CM054141.1:61971158-61996158 GCA_028751875.1 Rapana venosa
CTTATCGGCCCTTTTTCTTTTGATGGAGCCACCCTCAAGACAGCCCTCTCCCTGAGCCGACAGACAACCTTGAAGTAACAGCTAGAGACTCCACAGAGCTACTGGCAAGAGAGAGAGACCGAGAGAGAGAGAGAGAGAGAGAGAGAGAGAGAGAGAGAGAGAGAGAGAGAGAGAGAGATGAGAGAGGAGAGAGAGAGAGAGAGCACACAATTGGGATCGAGTGTCTTTGTCTTGGCTGGTCAAGCCTCTGACCAGCACTAGCCTATCGTGGTCAGTCACTAGGGAGATCCTGAACAGGTCACCCACAACCCGGCAAGATGCTATCTTTGCAAACCTGCCGGCCAGATTTCTCTTTGAGATTTCTCGGTAGTTGTGGCCAGTCCTGTGTGAGAGATACACTCTCGTAGTAAAAGCCGTACTTTTGCGCAGATAGTCTAGAATGGTTTCTGCTTGCTAACCCCCCCCCCCCCCCCCCACCCCCCACCTTCCCCATTTTCTTCTTCTCCACTGCTTAGGCCCCCACCCCTCTTCACTCCCCCACCCATCCACTACAACCACTACTACCTCCCATCACACACACTTATTCTTTAAAAAAAAAGTTTCTTTTCCCCATACTTCCTATTCCTCTCCCCTGTCCTGTCCTCCAGACCCCCCCCCCCCCTTCCTCCTTCCCCCCCCCCCCCACATCCCCCTGCCATCATTTTCGCATAAATTTCCTTTCTCACTGGTCAGTGGTATATCAGTCTGATGGGTGTGTGATAAGAAGAAGGGGAGAACAAAAAACTACTAAAGGCATTGTTCGCTTCTTTTGACCACTAGTGCGTTTCTACGAAACGTACATTTTTCTCTTCACGAGAAAAAAAAATGACGGCTACTTCACAACTATAACGGGTAGAAGAAGAAGAGAATACTGCTAGATTTATGCGCCATTACCTTTCTTTGTATGTTGCCAGGAGAGAGAGAGAGAGAGAGAGAGAGAGAGAGAGAGGGGAGGGCGGGGAGAGAGAGAGAGGGAGGGAGAGATAGAGAGGGGGGGGGGGGGGGGAGGGGGGAGGGGAGAAATAGTGAGTGAGTGAATGAATGAATGAATATTTACAAATGAATGAATGTTTACGAATGAATAAATGAATGAATGAATCTTTATATGTTTAAGGGTTGCAGGTAGACATTCACATACTTTTCTTTTCATCAGGCCATCGCCCTGATTTAGGGTCTATAAAAACATAGCAAACAGAGAGAGAGAGAGAGAGAGAGAGAGAGAGAGAAGAGAGAGAGAGAGGAGAGAGAGAGAGAGAGAGAACACTCTCTATACACTAGATCATTACTGCTGAGGGATCATCTTGAAACAATAATTTTCGTCATGTTATTCTTAAATGGTAAAAAAGCTACATTTTTTTCAAGGCGAAAGGACCTGAATGTAGAGTTCAAAGGCATACAGTTTTAATCAGGGGAGTTTGACTGTTGTCGCAGCTATGTGTAATGCTGAGTAACTGGTTAGTCCACGTTTCTCTATCATGCAGGAAGGGTTTTAACACTCTATCGATAATTTGTATGAGGGAACTTGCAAAGGACTATTGCATTAAGAGAAGGAGAGAGAGAGAGAGAGAGAGAGAGAGAGAGAGAGAGAGAGAGACAGAGAGACAGAGAGACAGAGAAACAGCCTGACAGAGAGAGAGAGAGAGAGAGAGAGAGAGAGGGAGAGAGAGAAAAAAAAATTGACGGTGGAGACAGACGAGAGAGAAGCAGAGAGCTAAAAAGACAAGGACACCAGGGATAGAGCTACACGCCAGAACAGGGATTTATGCAGCGAGAAAAAACAAGAAACTCATTAATAATAATAATAATAATGTATGGAATTTATATAGCGCTGAATCTTGTAAAGCAACAAATCAAAGCGCTCAAATAACAAAGAAAGAAACCGAGACAGAAACCAACATAAAGACAGATAATCATAGTGTGACAACCGAAGACCACAAAATGATCAACAGAGAATGACAGGAAGAGACAAAGACAGAAACTAAGACAAAGACCAGAATAAAGACAGATCTATATACTGACAAAGCCAAACAGCAGAAAAAAAACAACCCAGGAAGAGACACAGAGACAAAGACTCCAGACTCACCTCAGGAAACCCAGCCAAAGACGCGCGATCCTGAAAATCCATCATGTCCCCATTCACACCACCTCCTCCACCACCACCACCACCAGCAGCACCACTCTTCTTGCCACTCCGCTCAGAGGACAGCGCCAGGGACTCGAACCCGCCACGATCCATCCCTACCCCTTGGGCCCCCTGGACCCCTTCCGCGGCAGACGACCCAGGAGTTCCCGCCTTGTTGGAATGGACAGCCGCCCCGTGGAGGCCCAGCACGCTCAGTTTGTTCAGCTTGTCCTCACACCCTGCCTCCTCCTTCCTCATCTTCTTCCTCATCGCCTCCTGACGCCTCAGATCCGAGGTCCGCATGTGGACGATGACGGCGATGACGATGACGGCGACGATGAAGGTGACGCCGGCCAGAACGCCGGCGATGATGATGTACCTGTCCTCCTCCTCTCTGCTGCTTTGCCCGGCAAGGACGGCGCTGTGGTTGGATCTGAGAAAGACCTCCAGGAAGGTGTGGGCCACCAGAGGGGGCGAGCCTTGGTCCGAGGCGGTGACTTTGAGGCGGAGCGTGGAGCCTGCCCTGGAGGAGAGGGGCCGGATGGTGAAGATGTCCCCGGTCAGGTTGTTGATGGCCAGCCAGTGGCCGGAGTTGCCCTCGGTGATGGAGTAGGTCACCACCCCGTTCTGGCCCATGTCCGCGTCTGTCGCCTTGATCTGAGGAAGATTTATGTATATATATATTCTATCGATGGTATCTAATCTATCTATCTAATCTATCTAATCTAATCTATCTATCTATCTATCTATCTATCTATCTATCTATCTATCTATCTATCTATCTATCTATCTATCTATCTATCTATCTATCTATCTATCTATCTATCTATCTATCTATCTTATCTATCTACCTACCTACCTACCTACCTACCTACCTACCTACCTACCTACCTACCTACCTACCTACCTATCTATCTATCTATCTATCTATCTATCTATCTATCTATCTATCTATCTATCTATCTATCTATATCTCCTCTCTCTCTCTCTCTCTCTCTCTCTCTCTCTCTCTATATATATATATATATATATATATATATATATTATACGGATAAACCTTTGCAAATCTATAGTCAAGAGTAAAGTTGCGTGACATTGATGAAAAGGTTATGTTTCTATTTCTGCCAACTCCAGTGTTGAAAACATTAATATTTTGTCAATGCAAATAATGATATATGTTACAGTTGATTTTGTTTGCTGAAATCCTCCATGCCCCAAGAGGGGTCAAAGCGAGTTAAATCTTGAATTTTGTATCTATCTATCTATCTATCTATCTATCTATCTATCTATCTATCTATCTATCTATCTATCTATCTATCTATCTATCTATCTATCTATCTATCTATCTATCTATCTATCTATCTATCTATCTATCTATCTGTATATGACAGTCCAATCAACTGTGGAAGCTTTCTCAGGCCTAGCATTTCTTTGTCAAAGAAAAACATTCTTTTTCTTCTTGTTCTTCTTGTTCTTCTTGTTCTTCTTCTTTTTCTTCTTAACTGAGGTTTTGATTAAAGGAAACAACAGTTCTAATAAAATATCTCAAAGACATCTTAATGAAAATCAGACAGGCTTGATAAATTAATGATTCCTTAGAAATCGTTTAAATCAAGATACAATATACAATATACCTAATCACTGGTAAAAAAAGAAATCTCAACTTACTTTCCAGCATCGAAATCGAAAAACCATGTGATTAATTAAGATGGGGTAACAGGCTTAACATTTTGAACACATTTGTTTTGGTGGGAAAAAAGCCCAACTGAATGACTGTAAAAGAGCTCCCCCCTCTCCACCCCCCTAAAAAAAGCCCCAAACAAGCCAAACAACAAACCCCAAGCCAACAGAAAACCAAATCAATCAGCTGAAAGTAAATTTAAGTCAATCAAACTACAGTAAAATGAACAAAATAAGCAAAGGTACACCCCCTAAAAAGTTTTTTAAAAAACCCAACCGAGATAGATAGAACAAAACTGAAGAAAATACGAAAAGTAAACCAACAGAATCAAAGAAAAATCAGACTCATACAAAGTAAACCCAATAAGATAAAGAAACCAAACCAAAACAAAAACTCAATAAATATGATAAATTGAAGCAAAAGAGATGCAGCTAAATAAAACGACACGAAAACAAAGTAAAAAAAGAGAAAATAATATAAAATGAACTAAAACATAACTCCGCCATGGCCGGTCCCAAGCCCGGATGAGAAAGGAGGAGGGTTGGGTGTGGCGCTAGCAACCCCACCCCGTAAAAACAAAGCTTGCTACAGAAACGCCAACAACGGACCAAGAGACTACTGCCCTAGGAGAGGAAGGGTACCAAGAAGATGGGATATACCTGGAGACAGCTGGAGAGAATAGCCCAGGACAGAGGACTCTGGCGGACTGTTGTCGGCGGCCTATGCTCCAGGGGGAGTGATGGGCCTAAGTAAGTAAGTAAGAACTAAAACATAATAATTCACTATCTCAAGCACCGCTGTTGAAAAACATCGCCCTACCTGATACACGCGTGATCCCACAGGCACCTCATCCACCAAACAAAGCAAAAGAAGACAAAAAATGATATAAAATAAACTAAAACATAACAATTCACTATCTCAAGCACCGCTGTTGAAAAAAAACATCGCCCTACCTGGCAAACGCGCGATCCCACAGGGACCTCAGCCACCACAGTGACGGTGCTGTTGACGGGGTTGGGGAAGAGGAAGAGGGGCACGTGGTCATTGCTGTCCACCAGCTGCACCGTCAGCGTGGCGGAGGAGGAGAGGGGAGGGGTGCCCAAGTCCCGCAGGACCAGGGCCACGATGTAAGTGGACTGGCGCTCCCTGTCCAGCGGCGACTCCACCCGGAAAGAGCCGTTGGACAGGACTGTGAAGGGCAGGAGGTTCAGGTCCACGTCCTGGGCTAGCGACACCCTCACTGTCCCGTTCTCTCCCTCGTCCTGGTCCCTCACACTGATGTTGAAGGTTTGGCCCACGCGTAGGTTCTCGCTGACGTAATAATCGTTTCTGGTGACGTAAGGCGGGCCATCGTTGACGTCAGCTATCCTGACGGACACGGTGGTGGTGCCGGTCAGGGCAGGGGTGCCCGAGTCTCTGGCGTAGACGGTGAGGGAGACGGAGGGGGTGGTTTCCCGGTCAAAGGCGTGGAGGGTGGTGATTTTCCCCGTCACGGGGTTGATGGCGAAGAGAGCGGAGGACTGGGGGTCCAGGAAGTAGGTGAGGGCGCTGTTGGTGCTGTCGTCCTTGTCTGTCGCCGTCACCTGCCTGACGTACTGCTCGCCGCTGCCGTTCTCCTCACCCAGGCTGGGAACACTGCTGGTTAAACTCGGGAGCGTTGTCGTTGACGTCACGGACGATGACCTTAAACGTGGTGGAGGAGGTCAGCTGGGGGTCGCCTTTGTCCGAACACAGAAGCACGATGCTCATCTCCTGCTGCTCTCGCGGTCCAGAGTCTGGTTGACGACGATCCCGTATCTGTTGGTGTCCAGGTCCTGCAGGGAGAAGTGAGAGTCCAGGCTGCGGCAGGTCACCTGCCCTTCAGCTCCCTCATCCAGGTCCTCCGCTTTCAGCGTGCCCACGAAGGTGCCCACCTGCACGTCCTCGGACAGCATGGCGGCCTGGTCCCCGTGCACAGGCTCTGCCAGGATCAGGTCCAGCTTGGGAGGCGTGTTCCCGGCGTCTTCCACGACGATGCGGAGGATGGCTTGGGAGACCTGAGGAGGCACACCCAGGTCCATGACCTCCACCACGCACTGGAAGGTCTTGCCAGACTCGTACTGCAAAGCTCCGGCCACAGACAGTTCTCCAGACGTGCCGTTGAGGCGGAAAAGGTTGGTGACCTCAGAGTTGGTGAGGAGGCTGAACCTGAACCTCAGCTGACCGTTGTCGCCCACATCCCCATCAGAGGCTGTGAGGTGCCCGAAGACGGTGCCCACAGGAGCGTCTCCATCACCGTCATCTCGAAGTTCTCCTTGCTGAACTTGGGCACGTTGTCGTTCACGTCCGACACCAGGACGGTGACACTGAGGGTGCCGGTCAGCGCTTGTGGGCCCCTGCCGTCGGCTGCCAGGATGAGGAAGGAGTAGGAGGACACGGCCTCTCTGTCCAGGGCCAGCTGCACCACCAGCCTGAGGGCTGAGGACCCGTCCAGCTGCTTGACCTCCTTCAGCCCGAACACACTGCTGACCTGCAGGGAGTAGCTGAGGAGCAGAGAGAGGAGGCAATGCAGGCATGTGACATGGCAGGGAATGCAGGAGAAGAAGAGTTTGAAGAAAAAGATGATGATGAAGAAGAAGAAGAAGAGGAGGAGGAGGAGGAGAAGGAGGAGAAGAAGGAGGAGGAGGAGAACAAAAAGGAGGACAGAAGAAGAAGAAGAAAAAGAAGAAGACGAATTGCGAAAAAGAAGACGAAGAATGCAAAGAAGAATAAGAATGCAAAGACGAAGAATGCAAAGAAGAAGAATGCATAAGAGAATTGTGAAGAGGAGGAGGAGGAGGAGGAGGAGGAGGAGGAGGAGAAGGAGGAGGAAGAGGGGGAAAAGAAGAATGAATGAATGAAGAAGAGGAATGAAATGACAAATGCGCTTCTTGTACAGTTCATATTTGGACGACCTACGAATTACGATAATAATAATAAAAATAATCAGCTCTTTCATAAAACTTTTTTTTCTTGGTTGGTTTGAATTATTCTGTCCTTTCTGTCTGTCTGTCTGCTTTTTAAAAAAAGGCATTTTGCTATCAATATACTTTTATGAATTTCAGTTTCCAGTGCCTCCAAAAATGTTTTAATCCCTACAAAATATTTTACAAACACTAAGTTGCATCTCAGCAGAAAAGCCACCTGACTTACTTGACAAGTGAACGATTCCAGTTGATACTAAATCCGTGCTTAAACGGTGTGTGTGTGTGTGTGTGTGTGTGTGTGTGTGTGTGTGTGTGTGTGTGTGTGTGTGTGTGTTTGTGAGTGTGTGTGTGTGTGTGACAATGACATGAGAGAGAGAGACAGATAGACAGAGAGACAGACAGAGAGACAGACATTCAGATAGACAGACAAAGAAAGACATAGAGAGACACAGAGACAGAGAGACAGATACACAGAGAGAAAAACAGACACAGAGAGACAGAGACAAAGACACAGAGAAAGAAACAGAGACACACAGAGACAGATGATAACGATAATGATAGTGATAATGCTGCTGGTGCTGCTGGTGCTGCTGCTGCTGGTGCTGACGACACTGATAAAGAAGATGATGGCCATGACGACAATGGTAATAATGATGATGATGATAATTACAGCTGACGATCTTTGACAACGAAATCAATACAAAAAACAACAACAGCATCATACCTGATAGTAGTATTGAGCCCCGCGTCCTTGTCTAAAGCGCCAGAGATAGGGATCTCGGAGTTAACAGGGGCCGACTCCGGCACTGTCAGAGTTATCTCCCCTTTGGGGAAGGTGGGGGCGTTGTCGTTGACGTCATCCACAATGACGCGGACCGTCAACAGCTTGAGGAAGGTGGTGTCAATCTTCACAGTGACGTCAAACTGCAGCTGGCAAACTGCGTCCAAATTGCAAAGCTGTAGGGAAAAAAAAAGAGAGAAGGAAGTGACGACACAAGGTATAAGTCACGTGACCTTAGTGAACATTTCGTTGTGTTTTGTCAAAGGCTTTAAACAGAAATGTTTCTAATAGATGTTTTAGCGATTGCAAAGAATTACATACAGAAAAGAGAGGTTCTTTTTGTAAGATTTCAGACTTAAAAATCTAAAAGCTTACAGCAGCGAGAATTGTTTTGAGGGAGCAACAACAGTATCGGGAACAAAATAATGTATTAACTTGGAAGACATAACAACAATGATGAAAAAGGAAGTAAAACAGAAGAGAATTAAATGGAAAAGTTATTTTATTAACGCATCAAAAACACAGAGAAAACAGCCAGCATCAAATCTGTCATGGCGTTGTTGAAGTCTTCTGAAACCCTTCATTTATAGTGTTGTATGCAAAGACAACATTTGTATCCATATACTATCGTTCAGCTGTGGTTCCTCTAATAGGACTGGTGTCTATCTCAGTTTATTACAGGCACGCAGACAGGCATATTTTCGCACAAACTATCACATACAGATGGTAACATAATTATATTCACATCACACACACATACACGCACACGCACTCACACACACAACTACGAAATAAGTAACCAATAAGAAAAATAACACAAAATCAACGAACAAGTCAAAAGACAAAAACCAAAACCAAGAACAACAACAATAAAACCATCCACTATTCCCCCTCCAAGAAAAAATAATCAATTGTACGTATAAGTAGCAGCAGCAGAAACAGAAACATCAGTACAAACAACAAATACTTTAAAACAATAACAACAAAACCAAACAAACAAAAAACCCCAACCCACAACCCTAATCCTTCTAACTATCCCTTCCCCTCCCTACTCCCTCTCCCTCCGCCCCTCCCCTTCCCCCCTCCTCACTTACCTCTCTTCCCCTTTTGCCCCTCTACCCCCTCCACCCTCCTAAAAACACAACCCCCCAAAATAAACAAAACCACAACCCTCATCCTTCTAACTACCCCTTCCCCTCCCTACCCCCTCTCCCTCCACTACCCCCCACCCCCCCCTACCCTTCCCTGCCTCCTCGTTTACCCCTCTCCCCTCCTCTCCACTCCCCCCCAACCCCCACCCCCAAACCTCCCCGACCCCCCCCCCCCCCGACCCCCCAAGAGACCGAGAGAGCGCACAGAAAAGACAGACCTGTTCCCTGTCGATCATGGCGTTGGTGAAGATGGCGCCGGTCTTGCTGTTGATGCTGAAGATGGAGGTGATCCTCAGCCCGTCGGCCGACAGGATGTGGAACTGCAGCCTGTCCATCTGCCCCTCCTCCACCTCCTGACTCAGGTTGCTGGACGTCTTCACGTTGCCCACCAGAGTGCCTGCCTCACATACGTACATATGTGTGTGCATGTAGACATACAGACATACATAGATACATAGAACACACCATCAGCTACAAGCCTGTTGTTGCTGTGATTCCAAAATGCTGTTGGTTTTCAATGCTTATACTCATTTCTGAATACAAAGTATTTAAACCACATACATACATGCATGCATACGTGCGTACATACGTACATACATACCTACATACATACATACGTGCATACATACATACATACATACATGCATACGTGCATACATACGTGCATACATACGTGCATACATACGTGCATACATACATACTTACATACATACATACATACATGACAATGGTGTATTATTATTATTATCATTATTATTATTATTATTATTATTATTATTATTATTATTATTATTATTATTATTATTATTATTATTATTATTATTATTATTATTATTATTATTATTATTATTATTGTTGTTGTTGTTGTTGTTGTTGTTCTTGCTTCTGTTGTTGTTCTTGCTGCTGTTGTTGTTGCTTTCCATTATTATCATCACTACTGTTGTTGTTATCATCATCATCATCATCATGATCATCATCATCATCATCATGATCATCATCATCATCATCATCATCATTATTATTATTATTATCATTATTATTGTATTATTATTATAATAATAATAATATTATTATTATATATGTTTTGTTCCTCGGCTAGAGCTCCGAAGTTCAGCAATGGTGAGATTTTTTTTAATCTATGCGACTTAAGCTAATTGTTTTCCTCAATTAAAAAAAATCTTCATACATTTATTTGATCGTTCTCCAAACAATTAATGCCTTCGTTTGTACAATTAGCACTACGTCCACGTAATTCTTCCGCTGTATCTTTCTATCTCATCTGAATAGCTCATGATGTAATACCTATAATTATAATAATCATCATAATCATAATCATAATAATGGCAATAATAATCATAATAATAATAACAATAATAATAATAATAATAATAATAATAACAATAATAATAATAATAATAATAATAATAATAATAATAATAATAATAATAATAATAATAATAATAATAATAATATATGGAATTTATATAGCGCTGAATCTTGTAAAGCAACGAATCAAAGGCTCATATGTTTTTGAATAAAATGCTCTAAACGTCAATAGTTTGATCTGTAAACATTCAAATCTGTAAGGATTGCAGTTTTGAAACAATAGTGCGTCCTATCAAATCTGTATCTTTTATCGTGTCTATTGACATCCCTGTTCGGCAGTATACCTTCACACATAATATAATACGCTCGCACGCACGCACGCAAGCACGCACGTACGAATGCGTGCGCGCACACGCACACACACACACACACACACACACACACACACCACACACACACACACACACACACACACAACCAACCACACACATAAAAAAACCACCATAACCATTTAAAAAAACGCCAAACCCAATGACAACAAGCTTACCTGAAGACTGCTCTTCCGTCACATGAAACACTATAGGTGACGTAAGCACCACTGACATCAGCCATGACGTCACCAATAGGACCAACATCGTCAGCAATGTCCCCATATTGAGTGATACCCAATATTTCCTCCACTCTGTAGCCTGTTTCGTCTATCAGCGCTTATCTCGTCTTTTCTTTCTGTCTCTGTCTGTCTTTCTGTCTGTCTGTCTGTCTATCTCGCCTTCTCCTGTAGTTATGTTTCAATTTCAGGTAGCCACATTCGGAGTGAGCTGACCAAATGATGATGATTATACAGGGAAAGACAGACTGTGTGCACGTAGCTCAGTGGTAATGGTCATCACCTGTGCTGTCAGGGTTCTGTACTTGTTTGTAGGTTCCAACCTGCAACAGACAATTTTGTTTCAAGGAACCACAAGAAAACTTTGGAAAAACCAACATAGCACATACAGAAAATCCGAAATAAACATACACATGAAACAGTGATAGTCTAATCACAGGCGATAAAACAAGAATCACGCAAATAAAACTTCATCCTCACCTCTCTCTCTCTCTCTCTCTCTCTCTCTCTCTCTCTCTCTCTCTCTCTCTCTCTCTCTCTCTCTCTCTCTCTCTCTTCTCTCTCTCTCTCTCTCTCCAACAAGCGTACGCACTCCAAAACCAGAACAAAATATAACAGCAAGCACTACAAAGTGTCAATAGCAGATAAAGCAGCAACACCATAGAGTGGACTGGCCTCGAGTGGACAGTCATACTGCGGAAAGCTGAGAACCGTCAAGAGTGGAGGAAGCTGGTTGCAAAATCTCATTTTGTGTCCCAGACTGTAGGATCTATAGGTAAAGGTATAAGGTAAAGCTGCAAAGCAAGTGACTGCTTTGTTCCATTATTAAACGTGAAATTGCTTTCCCTATAAAAACACAACAAAATTCAAGAAAAGGCATTTTTGCCATTATCAAAATAAAATGCAATAAATACAATACAATACAAGACAAGACAAGACAAGTCAAGACAATTCTTGACGAGAAGTACGAATGTAAACTGTCAAGTCGTTTAGTTCAAACTGTTTTTCTCTGAGCGCTCTGCAAGCTTCCACTTCTTCTTTTCTGTTTTTCTTTTTTTTGACTCCTCGCCTCTATTATTATATTTATCGCAGTCCTTTTTTTTTTTTGAAAGAAAAATGTCTATCTCTCCGCCCCCCCCCCCCCCTGTTCCTGGGCTAGAGCTCCAAGGTTCACCAATGGGTGATGTTTTTCGTATGCGACCGTTTTTGCCCACCATTAAAGTACCAGCCACAGATGTCTATCTTCACCAAGCAGGCTTTTCCCCCTGTATGTTTTTCAGTCACCGTTGTCTCAATAATAATAATAATAATAATGATAATAATAATTAATAATGATAATGATAATAACAATGATAATGATAATAATAATGATAGTAGTAGTAGTAGTAGTAATACTAACAACAGCAACAGCAACAGCAATACTACTACTACTACTACTACTACTACTACTACTACTACTACTACTACTACTACTACTACTAAAAGCAGCCACTATACCCTGTCCATACTGCTCAAGAACTTTTCAAGCACGGATTGGCCAAATACGTCATCTTCACACCCACAGAAATGGACCCTCGCAATCCCAGGATGAATAGATGGTCATCACCGATCCCGATGGACGAATAATAATAATAATAATAATAATAATAATAATAATAATAATAATGAAGATGGTGATGATGATGATGATGATAATAATAATAATAATAATAATAATGATGATGATGATGATGATGATGATGATAATAATAATAATAATAATAATAATAATAATAATAATAATAATAATAATATTAAAGAGTTGACATCGATTGATATAAGTATCACACACTGCACGCTTCAGTTCCCTACACAAACTGGAGTCATTGAGACCAGACAGCCTTCGCAACAGCAGCATGTAGACAGTTAGTTGGTCAGGGTGGTAACTACCTGCCCTTGGTTTCGGAGTCTGCCCCCTTTGATGGGGTATAGAGTGTCTGTGTCTCCATTACTGGCTAGTCACTGGAGCCAGTACTCCTGTCCTGCCTTTGAGGACTGTACGCATCATGTATCACAGAGAGAGAGGGAGAGAGAGAGAGAGAGAGAGAGAGAGAGAGAGAGAGAGAGAGAGAGAGAGACAGAGAGACAGAGAGACAGAGACAGACCGACAGACAGAGAGAGAGAGAGAGAGAGAAGAAGAGAGAGAGAGAGAGAGAGAGAGATGGTTGCCAGCTGACACAGTCAAACCAGTGAAGCGCATCGCAAGAAAAAGTTGTGGGAGATGAACAAAAAAAAAAAAAGAAAGAAAGAAAGAAAGAAAGAAAAAAAGGAAGGAAGGAAGGAAGAAAGAAAGACAGATAGATTATAGCCTATTGTGAGGGTGGGGGGTTTTTGCCTATAAAAATGAAGTCTCCTTAATTTTATTATTTTTCTTTTTCAGGGGAAAAGTTAATGCCAGCATAAAGTATAAGGCAGGGAAAAAAACTTCAAAGAAAAATATCAAACTCGGGCCAACCAACCAACCAACCAACCAACCAACCAACCAACCAGCCAACCAACCAACCAACCAACCAACCAACCAACCAACCAACCAGCCAACCACCAGCCAGCCAACCAACCAACCAACCAACCAACCAACCAACCAGCCCGCCAGCCCGCCAGGCAGGCAGCATGTTCACAACATTACTCCTCATTCCGTCGAAACAAAATTATAGAATTACAATTCTCCTTGAAAATAAGGGAAAGCACCAAAAAAAAAAAAAAAGAAGAAAGAAAAGAAAGAAAGAAAAGACAGTCTCTTGAAAAGGGAAAATCCATTTAGAATGCTTTCTGGACTGCACGCAACTAAAGACACCCCTCCCCCCCCAAAAAAAAAAAAAACTCAAAGAAAAAAACCACCCAACTTCTTTCGCTCTTTTCCCTTTCCCTCCTATAATGAGGATGACGGGTGTTGAATGGAGAGGTGAATGAAAGGAAAGACGTGGGCAGCAGAGTGTGTGTGTGTTGGGGGGGGGGGGGGGGGGGGGGGGGTGGGGGGAGGAGGAGGTGGATAGGAGGAGGAAGGAGGAGGCTGTTTTCAAGAATAAACTAATTAACTTGTCCTGAATGCGTTTTACGGAACATGATTTCAACATGCCTGATGGTGAATGGCCGCTGAGGAAATTTCTAATCGAAACTTCCCGAAGCAGAACGAACAGAGCCCTGCAGCGTCTGAAGCCAGGCAGAAAACAGTTGATCAGTGTGAAAGAAGATGTTGTCCGCTGTGATGCACTGAGGAAATGAGAAAACGAGGATCTGCTAAAAGATGTCGTTAGACGAACAGAACAAGAAGACGAAGAGACAGGGGGATCTCAGTCAAGACAGACAAGACAGGGGCAAAGGCGAGGACAGGGCAAGGCAAGGCGAGGCAAGGGGAGGCAAGGCGAGAGAAGGCAAGGCAAGGAAAGGAGGCAAGGAAAGGAAAGGAGGTAAGGAAAGGAAAGGCGAGGCGAGGCGAAAACAGACAAGGAGAGGCAAGGCAAGGCACGGCAAGAAAAGGCAAAGCAAGGGAAGGCAAGACAAGGCAAGGCAAGGCAAGACAATGCAGGCAAGGCAAGGCAAGGCAAGGCAAGACAAGGTAAGGCAAGGCAAGGCAAGACAATGCAGGCAAGGCAAGGCAAAGCAAGGCAAGACAAGGCAAGTCAAGGCAAGGCGAGGCAAGGCAAGGCAAGGCAAGGCAAGGCAAAGCAAGGCGAGGCAAAGCAAGGCAAGACAAGGCAAGACAAGGCAAGGAAAGGCAGGGCAAGGCATAGCAAGGCAAGGCAAGGCAAAGCAAGGCAAGGCAAAGCAAGGCAAGGCAAGGCGAGGCAAGGCAAGGCATGGCATGGCAAGGCAAAGCAAGGAAAGGCAATGGGAGGCAAGGCAAGGAAAGGCGAGGCAAGGCAAGGCAAGGCAAGACAAGGCAGGGCAAGGCAAAGGAAGGCATGGCAAGACAAAGCAAGGCAAGGCAAAGCAAAAATGTTTCTTTTGAAGAAGACCACACAGGTTAATCTTAAGTACTTACTATCTTTTTATAATCATGAACACATAGTTGTCAAATTTCAATCTAGTTATTTGTCTGTGCAGGGCTCATTATAAGCTATTTATTTGTTGCTTTGAGCATCGGCTTGAGTGCAATGTTCTTTCTTTCTGAATGAAGACATTTTTCTTGTATTCCTCCGCCACAGCTCCGAAGTTTACCAATAGTGCGCTTTTTGTACATGCAACCATTTTCTCTCCAACCATGACGATAGCCGCATTCCGACTTCGGGTAAAACAACTATTGAAATAATCTGTCTTAGTGTTGTAGGTTCTTTTATAATTATGAGCTAAAGATATATTTTCCACACGGACCTTTCCATTTATTTTTTTTGTCATAAAAAAATTACTGACACACAAACCATCACTGATGATCTAGTGTTAAGAACATTTCACATTACATAATCCAAGACCCTTCCTTTTATTCACACACACACACACACACACACACGCACGCACGCACGCACGCACGCACGCACGCACGTACGCACGCACGCATGCACGCACCACCACACACACCACCACACACCACACACACACACACGCACACACACACACACACACACGTACGTAAGTCTATCGCACTTGAAGTAAACCCCATCAAACTCCGGTGTCTCCTTTGGTCACTGCGTTCAATCACACTCTTCATTGTAGTGACCACTCTCAACTGATGGACTCTTACCTAAGAGGGTTGGTTATTCCGTCTGTCCGTTGGTGATAATCGTAAGCTTGGTCTACCTGACTTATAGCCTATACCTCTGACCCTGAAGAACTCTTGAATAATTTTATTCTCAGTGTGGCGAATTCAGGAAGCTGATAAAAACGTTTGATCTGTTTGTAGTATATTATCTAAAGAGATTGATGCTGTAAATCTCCTAACGTAAACATATATCCCTCCCACCACTACAAAAAAGATGAAAAAATAAAGAGAAAAAATCATGGAAAAAGGGAAAAAGTAAAAGAAATGAAGGAAGGAAGGAGAGAAAAGAAAAAAAGAAAGAAAGACAGAAAAAGGCGGAAACGAAAGAAAAAAAAACCACAGACAGAAAGAATTAAACGAAAGTAAAGATAGAAAGATAGCAAAAAGACAGGTAGAATGAAAGAAAGAAAAAAAAATTCGAAAAGAAACAGACGAAAATAAAGTAAAAACGTTTGACCTGTTTGTTTTACATTATCTAAAGAGATTGATGCTGTAAATCTCCTAACGTAAATATATACCCCCCTCCCACCACCAAAAAAAAGCAAAAAATAAAGAGAAAAAAAAAACATGGTAAAAACAGAATGAGTAGGAAAAATGAAGAAAGGAAAGGAAAGATAGAAAATAAGAAAGAATGAAAAAAAAATCGGAAAAGAAAGAAAAATAAAAGACAGAAAGAATTAAACGAAAGCAAAGATAGAAAAATAACAAAAAAGGCAGGTAGAAAGGAAGAAAGGAAAGAAGGAAAAATAGAAAAAGAAATACACAAAACAAAGTAGATTAGATAAAACAGAAAGAAATAAAAGAAAAGAATGATTAGAATAATTGAAAGAAAAAAAGTGACACAAGGAATATAGAAAAGAGTAAGGAAGAATAAACGACACAAGAAAAAAAACACAGAACAAAATTATAAGAAAATAATTCTAGAAAGCGAGAAAAGGAAAGACAAAAGAAAGAGACAAGAAAGCCAACAAACAAGAAGAAACCCAATCTCCTTACCAAGAAAAAGAAAGAAAAGAAGGAAAGAAAGAAACAACGAAAGAAAAAACAAACAAACAAAGAAAAAAAACAACAAAAGAAATTTTGAAAAAAGGAAGATAAAAACCCGAAAAAAATCCTCCAAACTCTTTTATCAACCCACCCTGACCAAATACATCACCCCTCCATTTCACCCCTATCTCCCACCCCACCCCAAACCACAACCCCCCACTCCATCCCTCAGAACCTAACCAAACAGGAGAGGCAAAGCATTCCAGATTGACGACACCTCGGCAGTAATCATGGTCATCACACTCGGAAGGAAGCAGCGAGGGGTCCTAGGAGCCCTTAGACCCAAGTCATAAATCCTCTCTCTCCCTGATGTCCCTGACATGACATTCCCAATACCCCATCCACACACACACACACACTGCCTAGGTCGTCCTTGCTAGCTAACCAGCCACCACAATGACCAACCAAGAAAAGCAAACAGGTCCACTGTAGATCTATTGAGGGTGGATGAGAAGAAGGATGTTGGAGGTGGAGGGGGGTAGGGGGTATGGAGGAGGAGGGAGGATGGGGAAGGGGGAAGAGGAGGGTTGGGGGGAAAAGTGGGATGGGGTGAGAGAAGAGAGAGAGGAGAGATGAGAGAGAGAGAGAAGAGGAGAGAGAGAGAGATAGAGGAGAAGAGAGAGAGAGATGAGAAGAGAGAAGAGGAGGAGAGAGGAGCACTTAGCTAGTTGGGAGTTATGTTCTTTAATATCATTATTGTTTTCATTTATTTACATCCAGCTCTAAGTTATTTACATGTTATACATATATGTACTTATTCATCTATTCATTGGTTTAGGTATTAATTTCATCTATCTAATCGTTCAATGATCGATTTTTATTCGTACAGACGGTAACTAGTCGTTGTATAGTTGTGTTTTTGTAAGACTGTACATTTGCTACCTCATATCAGAGTATATTTCTGTTCATTACACAATTTTGCTAGGGATGACTCTTTATTTGTTGCTTGGATAATCATCGTGGGTTCTTTTACGTGTGCTAAACACACACAAAACCAAAAAAACAACCCCAAACAACTCCACACAAGGCCTCGATTTTAGTCTCTCATTCAAAAACCTAGCACTCAGACCCCCACTCCAGGAAGAAAAAAACCCAGATTCAGACCGGGAATCAAACCTAGGACTCTCAATTTCTAGACAGGCGCGGTACTGCTATGCAGCCGATCCACTTTCTTTGATTATGTTAGAGTCCCAGTGGAGTTGTTCGATTTAGGGACTGTATCAACGAACCAACCAACCAACGAACCAACCAACCAACCAACCCAACCAACCAACCAACCAACCAACCAATCAACTAACCAACCAGCCACCACCAACCAAGCAGTTCTCCGAGGCTCGAAACCAAGCTGATCCGAAGGGGTCTATGGAGTTACTATATCAGGCCATTTGTAAGCCAAGGACAGTCTCAGTCTGACAGAGTTGGTCGTTTTGAACGTTGGGGAGCTGACAAGATGTGTATGCACAGAGTCAGTGCCGTTTTTATGGACCCTGAGAGCGACATCTGCATAGAAATTGGGGTTTCTTTCAACACTACCTTAGAGATTATGGACTATGAGGACATTCATGGTGGTAGACCTATTGTTTTTTAGCCTTCGGGTTTTGCTGGTGTCGTTATTACTTTTTGGGGGGGTTCTTTTTGGTGTTTTTTGTTATTGGTGGTGGAGTGGTAGTAGGGTGTGAGATCATTAATATACGACTCCACTGCTTTTAGCTTCGGTCTTTTTTTCTTTTTCTTTTTTCTTTAAAAAAAAAGACTTTGTCGTGAGCGGGTTGGGGTAGGGAGAAGGTTTAGGACAAAAGGTTAGAACACCAAGTGAGAGAAAAAGACTTGGTATGGTCATACAAATGATGACTTTAGAACACAATATAACCTTTAAGCTTATTGTTTGCTATGCTGCTGATGATGATTGCTGCTCATATTTATGTAATATGCTCTGTTTAATGAACAAAAATATGTTTAAACAAATTCATTTTATTTTTTGAGGGTTTGTTCCTCAGCTAGAGATGTGAGGCTCACCCATGGTGATATTTTACCTACCCCTGCATTTTTGCCCACCATTAAGGTAGCCAGAATAACAACAACAACAACAAAAATAACAACAACAAAACTCGGGCGCACAGAATTTCCAGCATATAGGGGATACACCATTCATACTGAAAGCATCCCCCCCACGCCCCGCACACCACACACACACAACACACACACACACACCACACACACACACACACACACACACACACACACACACACACACACACACACACACCACACACACACACACACATTCACACACCCATCCCTACAGGACTTTGCTCTTAGTTGATTTGTTTTCATAATCTATTAGACAAAAAGCTGGGGGAGAAAACCCCATAGAAAGAAGGTTTTGATGGCAGGGAGGCAGCTCCCATAGCATCGTGTGGACGGGCGAAGATGAGGGGCGCTTTGCTCTCAGCTCATGCATCATTGACGACTGCCATACCCGAAAACGGTTCCTTGGAGAATTTTGTCTGGGGCTTCCCATTTCTCTGTTGTTGTTTTTGACAGAGTGTCTGTCTGTCTGTCTGTCCGTATCTCTGTCTCTCTGTCCCTGTCTTTGTCTGTCTGTCTCCGTCTCTCTCTGTCTCTGTCTCTGTCTGTCTGTCTGTCTGTCTGTCTGTCTGCCCTGTCCTCTCTCTCTCTCTCTCTCTCCCCCTCACTCTCTCTCCTCTCTCTCTTTACTTTCTCTCTCTCGGGATAGCCTAGTGGTCAGAACATTGCGCTGGCAATCTGACGACCCGGGTTCGATTCCCGTTCAAGGAGATATTTTCCCCTGGAGTTAACTTCAATGCAGACTCCTCTTTCCCCTAAAGTCCTTCGGATGAGATTACAAACCGAGGCCCCGCGTGCGAACGCACGAACATCTTGCGCACACGTTAAATCCTGTTCCACTTTTTGGAAGAGTAGGCAATTGTGTGCGGGTGGAAATATTGCAAAAATTTACAAAACCACATACATCCGGGGACTGAATGTAAAAAAGTGCATGAGCGCTTATTCCATTATCCTCGAAAAAAAGAATCTCTCTTTTCCCCTCTCTCTCTCCTCTCCTCTCTCTCTCTACTCTCTCTCTCTCTCCTCTCTCTCTCTCTCTCTCTCTCTCTCTCTCTCTCCCCTCTCTCTTCTTTGTGTGTGGTTTTGGTGTGGCGTGGTGTGATGTGTTGTGTGTGTGTGTGTGTGTGTGTCTCTCTCTCTCTTTGTGTGTGTGTGTGTGTGTGTAAGTGTGTATATGTGTGTTGTGGTGTGGTGTGGTGTGTGTGTGTCTCTCTGTCTCTCTCTGTCTCTGTATCTCTCTGTATATTAAAGGACATGTGTAAGTCTCCAGGGAAGCAAGAGCTAAATAAAAGAGAAAAATAAAGAGGCTTGTGCTGCTTGTTTATACCCCATGAAAATAAAGAACTTGATGTAATCTAATTTGATATATGATCCCTTCCTCCCCCCACCTCTCTCTCTCACACACACACATATACACACACCATCTCTCTTTCTCACTCTCTCACGCATACACACACACATACACACAAACAGGGGGCACACAGGCACCCACCACACCCTCACCCACAAACACACACACTCATACACACACACACAACACACACACACACACACACACACACACAACACACACACACACACACACACACACACACCACACACACACACACACACACACACACACACACATACACATCACACTGTCTCTCTCACATACACAGACAGACAGACAGACAGACACACATACACACCAACATCCGCATCAGATTGTAGTTTCCATAGCAACGCGGCAAACTACACAGACCCCCCCCCCCCCCCCCCCCCCCCCCCCGAACTAATTACCACCATTATCAGACAGAAAATCATTACAGCACTGCTAAGGGCATTGCAATCACTTGACAGGTAAGCTTATTATATTGATGACTTCAGCCAGCGATTAACTGATCTTAGTCTTGAGAATACAATAATTAGAATCTCTACCACAATCACGGGATATCTCACTGGTCGGAGCAATCGCTTTCCCCCAGCTAAAGCAGCATCGGGCGTGATTACCAATTGAATGAGTGACCGTTTGCGCGCCTTGGCTTCAGTACAGTCCCCCAGTTCACCCAGCTGTAAATGGGTACCTGCCCTCTTTAGGGTCAGAGAAGGTAAAGCAGCGAAAGAGAGGAGAAGGGCGCCGCCCTCAATATGTTAGCCCGTGGAGAAGTTGAGGTCTCTGACGCCTCGCTCCCCTACGATCTTATAGGTTGTGGGAGACCTTTACCTTACCACAATCACATCTTCCGAATGATAGCTGCATTCATATTTTTTTTTCAGCGCTTGTCTCTCTTTTTGAAAAAAGCGATATTGAGATTCATTCAGGGGTGGGGATGCGGGTGGAGGGGCGGGGGGCGAATAGCCTAGTGGTTAGAGCGTTGCTCTCGTGATCTGAGGATTGAGCCACCACGGAGGCGCTCGTTTTGGGGAGGGGGGGGGGGGGGTGTGAGTGATTTTACCCTGGTGTTAACGTCAGTACTGACTCCACTTCCATCAAAAGTCCTTCAGATGAGACTAGTATACTGCAGCCCCCGTGTACGAACGTATGTAAGACATCTTGCGCGCATTTAAGAAAACAGGTCTGCCTTTTTGAAAGAGAAGGAAGGCCAGTTCGTGCCGGTAGGAACGGATGAGGACTTTTTAAAAAAAAAAAGGACCCGCAAGCACACAGATGATGTATTTAGACACCATCCCCGAAGTCAGAATGCAGCTACCTTAATAAAGGGGGGTGGGGTGGGGGGGGGGGGGGGGGGAGGGTGTTGGTAAAAACGGTCGCATACGCAAAATCTCACCATTGGTGAACCTCGGAGTCCTTGCCCAGGAAAGACAAAAAAGTATTTACTTCTACAAACAAACAAAGTGATAAACAAGCAAAATCAAAAGACAAAGCAAGACTAACAAACGAAAGAAGGAACGAATGGATGAACAAAAGAAGCAAGCAAGCAAGCAAGCAAGAAAACAAGCAAGCAAGCAAGCAAGCAGCCTACTGACGTACCCACGTACCTAGTATCCATCTACCTACCAAGCAAGCAAAACAAGCAAGAAACTCATCTTAAACGTTTGCAATTCTAATCAATACACACACTCTCCATCCCTTCCCGTCTTCCTTCCATCATCACAACTTTTCAAAATCTCTCTGTCTGTCCGTCTGTCCGTCTGTCTGTCTGTCTCTCTCAAAGAGAGATTTGATCGTGGACTCCCTTTCTCTGTCTCTCTTTTTCTCTCTCTGTGTTTATCTTTCCTTCTCTCTTCAGACAGACAGGCAGACAGACAGACAGACAGAGGGGAATCAACAATCAAATTAGCTGATGATGATCATCACCCTAAAGTGAATTAAGGTCACGTACAAGACCTCTCCAACCCAAGCAAGATTGAAGTCAGAAGTCAGAAGTCAGAAGTGAGAGATGGCGGTGAAGGCAGGCAGCACGGAGAAACGTGAGGAGAAATTCCCCCAGAAAAATAAACCACAGTGACTCAGAGACTGCACAAAGACCAGGGTGCATGCCTGGAGAGGACAAGGGTGATCTCCCTTTGTTAAACCCCCTATTCTCCTCTCTCCCCCCACCCCCCTGCTCCCCCTCACCACCACCACCACTACCAGTATGCGCGGTCACAGAGCAAAGGTGTTAGGTGGCGTCGTTGGGTGATAAAAGAAAGGTGAAAGGTCGTATCCAGTGTTGTCTCCCCCTTACTAGGATGAATTATGGAACAAGTTATGGGCCCTTCTTCTAGCTTGTCCGCCAAGATTGGGTTAAAGGCGACAAGACAGGAAGAAAACTGGTTATGAGCCCAGTTGCTGCTTCTGAAGTCTCTTGACACTAATCGATAGAAAACTGGTTGGCAGAGGGCTTTTTTTTTTAGGGAGGTGGGGGTGGGGGTAGGGGGGGGGTGGGGGGGGAGGAAAGTCTCTATCTATTTAAGGTTACGTATTCTATTTAATTTAATTTTTAAAAATTTAATTTGATACCACTTTAAGTCACGAGATTTCTCTGCGTGAAATTCGAGCTGCTGTTCCCGGAGAGAGCGTGTCGCCACAAGAGCAGCGCCACCTTTTTTGTTGTTGTCTGCAACAGTATTTGTTTCCCTATCAGAGTGGCTTTTTTTCTAAGAATTTTGCCAGGGACAACTATCTTGTTGCCGTGGGTTCTTTTACGTGCACTGAATAATTATGTGTAACACACCCGACCTCGGTTTATTGTCTCAACCGAAAGACTAGCGCCCAGACCACCACTCATTGTCTTAAGGATGGGGAAAAAGTTTCGGGCCCAAACAGGATACGAACCACCGCACACTTCCGACCTGGACTTTTCGCTTTCTAGACAGGCGCGTTACCTCTAGACCACCGATCATTTAGTCATTTATTTAGTTAATCATCATATTTGAATCATTTAAGCTTATTTGAATTTTGTTTTTTAAATAGTAAACTGGAGTTGCTTTACTTGTTAGGCAAGTGAACATCTAAACCATCCTGCCACCTCCCTCTCTCCTAAGAAAAGAATGTTAGAACATCTGAACATTTATTGCCGTTCTTAGCAGATAATTTGTTTTGCTAGATTTGCCTTGGACCATGCCAACAGCTTCCACAGCTGTCAATATAAGTCAAGTGCGAAGACCTACATTAAAATTGAATAATGTTGAGACTTAAAATGTTATGTTGAGATTGCCTTCTGCCATGACAAGCTCTTGGTACAATAACCTGGAGGACGGGATAGCCTAGTGGTTAGAACATTGCGCTCGCAATTTGACGACCCGGGTTCCATTCCCGTTCAAGGGGATATTTTCCCCTGGAGTTTACATCAGTGCAGACTCCACTCTCCCCAAAAGTCCTTCGGATAAGACTATAAACCGAGGCCCCATGTGCGAACGCACGCAGAACATCTTGCGCACACGTTTAATCCTGTTCCGCTTTTCATAAGAGTAGGCCATTGTGTGGTGGTGGGAACAGATGACAATTTACAAAACCGCATACACACGGGGACTTGATATAAAAAGCACATAAGTGCTTATTCCATTATCCTCGCTATAAAAGAATAAAATAAATAAATAAACCTGCGCGCTTCATCATAAAAAAAAGTCATCTGAAGTCTGAGTATGGCTGCCTATATGGCATTATAGTTTATGTTTTGCTAGATTTTGCTAGATCAAATACTGATGTATGAATACAGTAATGTTCTGCCATAATAGCGAGGTAGTTGAAACAAGTCGTACTTGCAATCTTCTTTTGCAGTGTATACTTTGGGGCTCACAACAATTCCCAGGTGGGACGAGTGAGACAGAGTGCATATTCTGAGAGACTCCCAAAGTGTAAAGCTGGGGAACGCACAAGAAGAAGAAGGAGAAGAAGAAGAAGAAGAGGAACAACAACAAGAAGAAGAACAGCTAATAACACTTAGAATAATATTAATCTAATATCACTTAGAGTGATATTAGGTCTAATATCACTTAGAGTGAACGAACGTTAAATTGAAGACGATGACAACAACAACAGCAAAGACAAGGTAATAAAAAAAAAGTCATCTGAGCGCTTTGATTTGTTGCTTTACAAGATTCAGCGCTATATATATTCCATACATTATTAATAACAACAACAACAACAGCAACAGCAGCAGCAACAACAGCAAAGACAATACACATAATTAAATGGAGACAAAATTTCGCTCTGTCTGTCTTCGGACATGGCACTGTGGTGTGTGCAGTGCTAACTGCTGTGGTATTAAATGGAGATCTCTCCTGCTCTTGATTCCACTGGCATCCACAGAATTTTCAAATAGTTATCTTGGTTTCTTAAGGACTCTTCGATCAATTGACAGTATGTATCAAATACTGACGTATGAATACAGTAATTTTCTGCCACAATCTTTGTTCCTGATTTTTCTTATTTTTTCCATAATCACTTTCTTATTCATTGTTTTTTCTCAAATCAGTTTACATTGTGTATTTTGTTCAGGAATTCAACAAGTACTAAGAGCAAACAAGTAACACCACAACACCCAAGTGTTTAGCAGAGCAAAATTTCGGTTTATTTAAAACATTCCTCAGGCTAAAAGATCGCCAACTCAAGGTAAATGCTCAATTTTAAATGTTCATTATGCTTTTTTACGGGTTTTTTTTTTGGTGGTAACCTGGGGATGATGAATTAAGTGAAATGGCTGGCGTCCTCAGCACAACCTGGTCTTATTAGCCTTAAGGAATGTAATGATGAAGGTATTCCGACATTTAATGGCTTTTTCAGATTGACAGTGTTGGATGGTTGAAGGGATTTGATGGTGTTGATGTTGAACTTGAGGTGAATGTTTTTAAAGTTGTTGATATTGAGAAAGGTGACAGCCCTGATGTGGCCTTCCTGGTCGGTGGGACTGTACCACAACATGAAATAAAAACGGATGTATTTTTCTTATTGTTTTGATAATTATGTTTTTCTCAGTACTCAAGTCTTGTGCAGTCTTTTTAAAAATTTTAATTTCATTAAAAAAAAGCACTTGTGTAATTGCTTTAATAT
>CM054141.1:62001158-62003658 GCA_028751875.1 Rapana venosa
CAGTGGTTCGGGTACAGCAAACACTATGATCACAGGCGCCATGCCTCGCTGCCTTCCACTGATGTGATCAATTCAACATCAACCACTACTGTCTGCGCGCCCCAAAGTGCATTGAACAGGGAGTGCCCGCCACCCGAATATCTCAGCACCATAAAAATGCCACAAAATATGCACTGATGACTGTTGTCGTTACCGTCCCAGCGCTTGATCATTTGACCATACTCATCCAAGGATTATGTCAGGAGGAATAACGAAGTCGGAGGGACACGTTCATTTTATGCTTTGTTGATATCTAATGTACTGTCTTTGAGAAAGTTCAGATGTGAAGGAAGAGATGAAGTGACAAAGAGATGAGTTAATTGATGCAGTATTTTCAGAATTTCCAGAAACACAGCGACTTTAACGAAAGCAGCAGTAAAGTTTTAATGAAGCGAGGCTCTGGTAAGTAGATGTATTCATTCAATCTTGTTTATAGCTCAGCTGACCACGAAGTCCCAAATTGGTCAAGCGGTAAGACAACAGCGTCAAAATTATAAAACAAAATTGATGACAATTGAACAAAAAAGAAGTAAATTTAAGAGATCATGTTACTCGATTTAATCCAAAGACCAACCATATCCTTGGAAGAAATTGTCTCACATTGTATTATTTTCTTTTGCTGCTGCTACTGTTGCTTCTACTGTTACTACTTCTATTATTGTTGCTGCTGTTATTGCTGAAAATCCACAAACCCGAAGTACATCACTCCAGGTTCACAAAATGTAGAAGCAGAAAATGTAGAAATATTTATAGAAAAAAACACAAACCAAAACGATCTCACACGATTCTTCCCTGTAAATAAAACCTTCAGTACCACCACCAACCAACCAACCAACCAACCGACCAACTAACTCACAGTCTCACGTGTACAAGCGCCAACCCAAGACTGCGGAGACCAAAATGTGAAAAACTGAAGGGACCTTGTAAGGGAAGGGGGACAGGAGTGGGAGGTGGGGGGAACAGGAGAGGGAGAGGGCAGAGAGAGAGAGAGAGAGAGAGAGGAGAGAGAGAGGAGAGAGAGAGAGAGAGAGGGGGGGTGGGGGAGGAGAGAAGGGGGGAGGGAGGAGCAAGTCCACCCCCTCCCCCTCCATCCCACAGGAATCGCTTGCTGCTCGTGGCGCGTGTGCTTGCCTTTGGCCGCGAGGGGGGCGGGGATTTATACCACCTACTCCCTTCCTAGGCTAGGCTAGTAGTATGGCTGTAGTAGTGGCGAGTGGTCTGAGCCCTTGCTACTGCTGCTACTTGCTAGAAGACTCTGTTGATATTGGTGACACTCGGCCCTGGTCGTGTCCCTAGTAGTAGCCTACAACTTTCGCTAAACTTGGTAGAATAGAAGGAAGGAGGACTGTGGTGTTAGGCTAGAGAGAGAGGGAGAGAGACGTAAAGCTTTTATAGCGGTTTCTGCTGGGTTTGGTTGGACACAGGGACTGTTCGTTAACTGCGTTTGGGGGGTGTCGTCCTTTCAGATCTCTCTCCCTGTCTCTGTTTCTTCGTCACTTTCTTTATGTTATGAATGTGTGTGTGTGTTGGGGGTGGGGGTGGGGGGTGTCGGTCTTCTTCTTCTATTGCTTTTGTCACTCTCTTTGTGATGTCTCTGTTCTGTCTGTCTTTCTTTGTCTGTCTGCTATCTGTCTGTCTCTCTATTCGTCTCTCTCTCTCTCCCTATGTGTCTCTCTGTGTATCTGTCTCTCTATGTCTTTCTCTATGATTTTATACCAACGTATGCTATATGTATTGTATGTCTGTGTCTAGACTTTTTGCGTGTGTGACTGAGTCTATGTCAATAGACATATCTGGGTTTTTTTGTCTCTGTCAGTTTATTTTAATTTTAATTTTTTATTTTATTCTTTTATTTCGAGGATAGTGAAATAAGCACTTATGTGCTTTTAAAAAAAAACAACAACACCCATCCAGTCCCCGTGTATATGCGGTTTTGTAAATGTCATCTGTTCCCACCGGCACATAATAGCCTACTCTTACGAAAAGCGGAACAGGATTTAAAGTGTGCGCAAGATGTTCTGCGTGCGTTCGCACACGGGGCCTCGGTTTATAGTCTCATCCCAAGGATCAGTCAGTCAGTCAGTCAGTCAGTCAGTCAGTCAAACAGTCAGTCTCTCTCTCTCTTACTCGCATATAACATCATAATGGATAGTTCAAAAGAAACGAAACACATATTATTTAATTAACCCCCTTCCATCCCAGCACCCCTCCCCCATCTTTCGATCCTTCGTTTTTTCTCTCTTACCATACCCCCCCCCCCCCCCTCTCTCTCTACGTACCGGACATGTATAGCGATTCGCATGGCTAATTGTGCTAACCAATATTGGCAATATCGAGGGGAGGCCACCCACTAATGGCTTGGCAAAGTAATTGAGAAACGGAATAATAGTCTTTATTTCGGAACATAATGTTTTGGGAGGGAGAGAGAGAGAGAGAGAGAGAGAGAGAGAGAGAGAGAGAG
>CM054141.1:62008658-62038658 GCA_028751875.1 Rapana venosa
GAGAGAGGTGAGAGAGAGAGGAGAGGAGAGAGAGAGAGAGAGGAGAGAGAGAGAGAGAGAGAGAGAGAGAGAGAGGAGAGAGAGAGAGAGGAGAGAGAGGGAGAGAGAAAAGAGAGAGAGAGAGGAGAGAGAGAGAGAGGGAGAGAGAAAAGAGAGAGAAAGAGAGAGAGAGGAGAGAGAGAGAGAGAGAGAGGGGGGGGGGGGGGGAGAACTCGATTTCGAATGTTTTAGAGAACTCGAACTCGACTGTTTGAAAGAGGTGGGCAGACAGACAGACAGACGGACAGACAAGCAGACACACCACTAGACAGACAAACAGAAACAGACAGAACCAACATTTTTAATGAATACAAACTCTTGTGGAGCTTGTCATAATAATCATTTCACCTGAAGGCAGGATGACTATCATGATCCCCTCTGAAACACAACCTGACAAATTGCCCTGCAATTTCCCCACCACTGCAGCTAATAATCATTCAACCCCTCCTCCCCCCTCCTCCCTCAAATTAACTCCCCCCCAAAAAAAAACAACCCCCAACCCAATCACAGGTAGACCTAATAGATATCGATTTCATTGGTCCCCCGTATACTTAACTCAGCCTAGCTGATATTTAGCAGGCTAAAAAGTACAGATATCAATCACGGGGTTATAGATATCGATTCCATCGATCCGTGCACCTTAAAACATGAACGGCAAAAACAACAAGCTGGGAGTGTATGTCAGGCAAGGCAAGTCAACAAGCTAGCCCCCTCCAACACAGCTCCTTTCACACTGGAGTGTTTCTTATCTCCGCTGCCAAATAGACGGACGTGGAGTATCTTGAAGTGAGCAGGTTCCAGGCTGGAAGCTAAGCCTTCGCTTGTAGGGGGGGTTAGGGCGGCAAAGGACGAATCGCACGGGTATGAAGTGTGTGTTGATATAAAGGATCACCATGTTACAGTCCCTTCCACCCGTTCCTGACCCACAACCCACCCCGTATGCTAATCCCTTCTACCCCGAGATATCGCCAGCTTTTCAGAATAGCGCGAGGAGAGAGGTGACATGTAAAGCATGGAGCTTTTCTCCACCCCAGCACGTGCGGCAGAGAAGATTGTGTCCCGGTTACCAGGGTGTGTGAGATGAAGTGGGTGAAAAAGGTGTTTATTATAATCAGCACCAGGAACGGAAGATAACAGACAGTCCAGCACCAAGCAAGGGATAAAAAGAACCTACTAGCCTATACCCCCAACTCTGCCTTCCCCCTACCTACCTACCTACCAGTGGACAGAAGGTAGCCACTTGTTACATCACAGGGGAGGGGGTTTGTTTGACGTAGTGTCGGGTGAACGTCATGGTCACTGAATGGCGTCACAGCAGCACTGAAGAGCTTACAGACGTACCAATCTCTATTTGCTGACTTTTCTTGTAGATTTGACACCTGCGACTACTTCAGGTCTGACTAGGTCAGAGTTTGGCGCTGCTATCAGAGGTAAACAGTTCACATACAGACCAGTGAATGGACACTGCCCCCCTACTCTTGTGTATTTACTGGCCACTGGGAGAGGCGTTACATTAAGATCTTTGATAGGCCAAGCAGCCAGACATGGGTCAATATTGTCATTGTTATGAATGAAACTGTTCACATTCGGCTTGGAATAATTCCACTTCGTTATTCCTGTCCCGTAAGAGAACCGTGGTATTTTTTGGTGCTTGGGGGGGGGGGGGGGAAGATTCCGGTGATTATAGTGGGAATCTGTGTAAATCAGATCATTTTTCTGGGAAAAAAATCAGGACAAAAACCACGTAACGAATATTGCTATGAAAGCAATGTTTCGTAGTAATAACAAACCCCAAAGAGTTTCAATGTTGAAATCATACTAGTACTTTGAAAATGTATTGAAAAAAAGCACTGAAAAGCTAACCATATTTTAAGAACATGATATTTCAGTTTGATGTTCGGCGTTATTGGAGACCAGCCGTACAACTGAACTAAAATCATTGCCGCCAAGGAAAGAAGGAAGGAAGGTGGGGAGACAACCTAGTGGTTAGAACCTTGTGCTCGGGGACGGGATAGCTTAGTGGTTAGAACATTGCGCTCGCAATCTGACGACCCGGGTTCGATTCCCGTTCAAAGGGGATATTTTCCCCTAGAGTTAACATCAGTGCAGATTCCACTCTCCCCAAAAGTCCTTCGGATGAGACTATAAACCGAGGTCCCGTGTGCGAACGCACGTAGAACATCTTGCGCACACGTTAAATCCTGTTCCGCTTTTCGTAAGAGAAGGCCATTGTGTGCCGATGGGAACAGATGACAGAATTTACAAAACCGCGTACACACGGGGATTGGATGTTAAAAAGCACATAAGTGCCTATTCCATTATCCTCGATATAAAAGAATGAAGAATAAAAAGAAAGACAGAAAAGAATGACCCGGGATCGAGCCGCCACGGAGGTACCCGTGTTAGGGGATTTTCCCCAGGAGTTAACACCAGTACTGACTCCACTCCCCCAAGGCCCCGTGTACGAATGCACGTAGAACATCTTGCGCACATATCAAAACCCCGTTCTGCCTTTCGGAAGAGTAGGCCATTTCGTGCTGGTTTGAAAGGATGGTAGGTAAAGGTAAAGGAGTCCCATAACCTATAAGGTCGTAGGGGAGCGAGGCGTCAGAGACCTCACTTCTCTAGGGCCAGCATATTGAGGGCGGCGCCCATCTCCTCTCCCTCGCTGCTTTACCTTCCCTGACCCTTAAGAGGCAGGTACCCATTTATAGCTGGGTGAACTGGGGTAACTGTACTGAAGCCAAGGCGCGCAAACGGTCACCCATCCAACTGGTAACCACGCTCGACGCTGCTTAACTTGGCTGGGGGAAAGCGAGTGCTCCGACCACTGAGCTATCAAAAAAAAGAGAAAAACTCATGGACCCAGTTGTCGGAATGCAGCTACCTTAATGATGGGTACAAACGGCCGCAGATGCAAAACTCGCTATTAGTGGACTTGGGAGGTGTAGCCGAGGAAGAGGAACGAAAGCCATTGCCCTCTTTCCCCTGGAACCAACACACGTTCAACCAAAACAGCCAAACACACATAGTTAGTTATACCTTCAACTCTCGTTCTGTCTGTGTGTCTGTCTGTTTTTCTGTGTCTGCCAGTTCCTTGAACTGCTTCTTTTGTGGCTTTCTTCAGCTGGATGTAAACATCGATTATTATCATTTATGTATAAAAGCAAACAGGAACAAAAAACAAAAAAACCCAATATTAACAACTCGTTTGTTCGTTGACTTCAAAATTTTTTCCCCCTCTTCTTACTTCCCTGTCTCCCTCTCTCTCTCTCTCTCTTTTGTCTGTTTTGTCCTCCCCCCTCCACACACACACACACACACACACACACCCTGCATCCCACACCCCCTATAGACACACCCTATACTCATTCCCCCACCCCCACACATACCATCCCCACCTTCCTCACACACATACTCACTCACTCACTCACCTTCACCCATCCTACACACACCCACACCCACCCACCCCCAAATCTCCACATCTCAAACCTGTAATAACCCTTCAGAAAAAGGAATCGTCAACACTCCCACTACACTAAAAGACAACGGACCCCCCCCCTCCCCAACCCTCGCTACACAACAAGAAGACGACTAGAAGTGACCACTACCGCCACTACTACTACTGCTGCTGACCATCACAGGAGACCTGACAGCGCCACTCTTGTGTCCACCCAGGGTGGCTGTAATAAAGGCTTCACAGCAGGAGATGTCCAAAGTCACCCTTTGAAAGCTGGGGCAGCTTTCGGTGTGTCGGCTGAACACTGGGCCATGCGATCCCCGCTCTTGGGAGTCATGGAGGGTGAAGAGGATCATTTCTCGGTAGGCGATGTCATGCTGGGCTTCTTGTTAGTCTCTCTCTCTGTCTGTCTGTCTGTCTGTCTGTCTCCGTCTGTCTGCCTCTCTCTTCTCTCGTCTCTTTCTTTCTTGTTTCTTTCTTTCTTTCTTTCTTTTTTCTTCTTTCCCTTTCTTTCTTTCTCTTCTTCTTTCTTTCTCTTCTTCTCTTCTCTTCCTCTTCTTCTCTTTTTTCTTCTTTTCTTTCTTTCTTTCTTTCTTCCTCTTTCTTTCTTTCCTTCTCTCTTCTCTTCTTTCTTTCTTTCTTTTCTTTCTTTCTTTCTCTTCTCTTCTTCTCCTTCCCCCCCTCTTCTCTTCTCTTCTTTCTTTCTTTCTTTCTTTCTTTCTTTCTTCTCTCCTTCTTTCTCCAGCATCCTCTCTCTTCTCTCGTCCCTTCCTCCCCCCCCCATCCACTGTGGAAAGCTTGGGTAAAGGAATGTGCTGCCCCACCCTTAGAATGGAATGAATTGCGATGTAGAATCGGTATCAAACATTGGATTTATCAAGTCCCTGTTAACTGTCGTGTTTTTTAAAAATAAAAATCGGTGTTGTGTTGTTGTGTTGCTAGATTAATTCAGTATAAGGCATACCAGTCATTTTGTTGTTGTTGTTATTGTTGTAAATTTTGCTATAGTTAAGTTTCTTATTATTTGAATATCAGTGCTTATGTATCTCTTGAACGTATTTAGTGGTGCGCGAAATTGATATTTTTTCGTTTGTTACATTTTCTTCTGCTCTTTTCTTCTTTTTCCTTCTGTTTTCTTTGTCAGAAGTGTCGTGCAATTTGCTATTTTCTATGTTGCGTTCTGTTGTGGTAGGCCCCACCCCCTCCCTCCCTCCCAATTCCTGAGGACCAAATCTCAACTGAAACAAGTCAGTATACAGCAGAGGGTCTGGACGTTATATGCATTTTCTGTGGCGGTCTGGACATTTTCAGTCTCTGTCTTGACCACCGCTTTAGCAAATCGGACTTTTAACATGAGCCCTTTTATCAGTGATTAGTTAGGCACTCAACAAAGTAATGTACTACAATCTTCTAGTTCAGTGTGTGTGATTTGGTCGCTGGGTTGTCTAGCACCCTGTCGTTTGGGTTACATTTCTTCAAATGACAAAACAGAAACTCTTCTCATTAAACAGACTCAAAACTAGTTCATGCGTTATGCCTGCGATCGTCATTTACTGGTATGTATATAAGCAATAGGTGACGGGGAGGCAAAATGGAAATTTGCAGCTTCGTTTCAAATATCATCATCATCATCACATTTATCATCAATGCCTAGATCTAGATGGTTGTCTGGTAAGGGGAGGGAATGGACATAGAGACGCGTTTGTCGACAGAATAGTGCATTGTTCTTAGTGAACAAGTTTCTTTGAAAAGTTGTCAGCTTCAGTGTGTGTGTGTGTGTGTGTGTGTGTGTGTGTGAATAACAAGATTTTGTGACCTTGTTTGATGTATTGTATTCTATGTTCTTGCGTCACCTCATTCCATTGACATCCATGTATCTAATACATCCGCTTCACTTCATTCTGCCACCACTCCCAGGTTCCACACCAGGGTCTGTAGACCTCTGTGTTCATGACTTTGGGAAAGTGAAGTGTCTGCTTTGAAGTGAGGGCTAATCATGGCTTCCTTTTCCTTGTCCTACAACCAGCTTTTCTTCTCAGGCACACCCTGCCTAGCAGTCCACAGACAGACAAGAGGGCGTGCAGTCAGTGGCTACCACACCCTAGCAGAGCCAAACAAAGAAGACCAGAGAAAAGACTGCCAGACTTGAGAGCCACAGAAAGAGAAGAGGGAAGACAGACTGTTACAGGGGGGAAGAGGCGATGACAAGAAGGGAAAGAGTGTTACAGGCAATCACGTGAAGACAACAGCCTGTCACCACCTCCTCCTCCCCCTCCACACACACACACACACCACTGACCAACACGTGAATCCCATTCTCCCTGACCACAGAATGGGTCCCCAGAGAGGCTAAGTTGACCAGTCAATGGCCATACCACCAGTGCTGGGAGATGGACATCACAATGGAACTGACTTCTATTGACCATTGACTTCCCACACTGCAGGCGTTGAGGCGTGAGGGCAGAAATCAACAGACACATGAGGCGTGTTTCTCAACTGCTGGGCAGCTCGCGCACTCTCGGTGTCAAAATGATGTGGCAAGTGGCGAAGAGGAAAAGGTTTCACTGAAACAGTTACAAAGCAGAAAGGACACGATTTGGCAAAAATGTTGGACCGTTATCATACACACCATGCCTAGACCTACAAGGCTGTCGGTTAGGGGGAGGGGATGGACAGAGTACATACACAATAATAAAATTTCAGCTTACAGCAAAGAACACATCCAGCAATAGAGGGATTACGATCGTTCCCTCTTTCTTATGATTATCTGGGAAAATCTATGTCTTAATCACCAAAAAACCCCTCATAAATTAATAGTGTATATCTGTCTGATTCAAAGATGTTTTACAATATGCACGGGGTATTTGTTAACAGTCCTTCTTGACATAAATGTGAAATGTAGCCTTAAACTTGTTTTAAAAAATCCTACTTGTGCTAACTTATCTTGCGACCTCGCTATTTCGTGAAACAAAGAAAAGTCAGATTCTGGCTCAGTTTGTAAGAATACAACCACCCTCTTTCTCTTTTTCTTCCTCCCCATCCTCTCCTCTTTCTTCTTCTTCCTTCTTCTTTCCCTCCTCCTCCTCCTTTTATTCCTCCACATTCTCCTCCCTCCTCCTCCTCCACACTCCTCTCCTCCTTCCTCATCTTTCCCTCCTCCTCCTCCCCTTGTCCTCGTTCTGCTTTTTCACCTCCTTTTAATTTGGCGTAGACTCATGGGAACATAGCACTGAAATGTCGTTCACCAAAGGGAGCTAGAGCGAATGCAACCACGCTCTGACCCTTTCCACAGACAATGACACACAGCCCTGCTGACAGATTTCATCTGCCTGCCCGCCCATCACTCCACAAAGCCAAGGCAGGAGGGCGAGGAAGAGAGCAACAGATTAATTGCAAATGGAATCACACGCAGTCCTCCCATCAGTGGGCTAGGTGTGATTGTATCAACGTGTGAAGGCGTGAAAATTGCAGGCCCCTTCTGTGAGGGTTCTGCTGTAAGGGTCAGCGCTTCTGACAACATTTTGCCTGGAGGTAACAGTCCTGAGTGTGAGAACTCTGTCTGTCTGTCTGTCTGTCTTTCTGTTTGTCTGTCTTTCTGTGTGTCTCTCTATCTGTCTCTCTCTCTCTCTGTCTCTCTATCTCTGTCTTTGTCTCTGTCTCTGTCACGTTGTGGAGACATGTGACAGTGATGATAAATTACTGTTATTTCATAGTGCTTTAGCTTAGGTAATACTGGTTTAATGCACACTACGCGACACTACCCTGAACGGTGCTACACTACACTACACTGCACTGCACTACACTACACTGCACTGCACTACACTACACTGCACTGCACTATACTACGCTGCACTACACTGCACAGCACTGCACTATACTACGCTACACAACACCACACTACGCCTCGCTACACTACACTACACTGCACTGCACTACACCACTGCACTATACCACAGCACACTACACTGCACTACACCACTGCACTATACCACAGCACACTACACTACACTACACTACACTACGCTACTCTGCACTACACTACACTACACTACACTACACTACACTACACTACACTACTCTGCACTACACTACACTACACTACACTACACTACACTACACTACACTACACTACACTACACTACGCTACACTACACTACACTTTTACATGTTATCATCTCTCATATAAAATTGACATTTTCACATTTTGTTTCCTTAAAGCCTTTTGCTTGAAGCTTACTGACGGGCAAAATGGTCGCATAATTATATGCAAAAATCTTCACCATTTGGTGTACCTTGAAGCTTTAGAGGAAACATGGGAAAGCCAATCACGGCTGGAGGTATGGATGATAAACGTACGGCATGCAATTTGCGTGGTTTGTGTCATACTGAAGAAAGGGCAAAAGTAACAGGTCAGCATGCTGTCGCCATATTGAAGACCAAGACCCATCGCCAACAGCAACAAACAGACAAATCGACCAATCAAACACAGAGCCTGCTGTCACATGCCACCTGTACACTTTGTTCATTTTCGCCATCACACGTTAAGGTCTTTACGTTGTTTTGCCAAAACAATGGCGCCAAATGACATGGCAGGATGGGAAGACGGCCGATCAATACAGCAATGCTTCTTTCTTCCTGGTCGAACGCTCAGACAGCAACTATTGTTGTCTGTCACATGAGCGAAAAATGCATTGCGCTGCCGTTAAGCGCCCGACAAGTCAGGCCCAGCAGTTCCGCCTAAGTCGTTTGAGAGAACTGTTATCTTTTAAGTCTTGCTGGAAACAAAGGCAGCAATAGTTTTGCATGTGCCACATTGTCGGTGAAGCACAGTTTCCATTCGGCATGGTTAAGATAGCCAGACAGCATTAAATTTATAACTATCCCCCACCCCCCTCAAACCCTGAAATAGCGCTATATAAAGTCCATTCATCATCATCATCATCATCATCATCACCACCATCACCACCATCACCACCACCACCACCACCATCATCATCATCATCATCATCAGCAGCAGCAGCAGCAGCAGCAGCAGCAAGACCACTGAGCTAATAGTGTCCTTGTGAACAGCGAGATCAAGCAGAACAATCAGAATTGCCTGCGTCCACATAGAGATCTGAGAGAACCTTGGGGAAGTGGTCAACAATGCCCCAAATCAACATCTGCCTGTAGAAGATCATGAAGGATACAAATCCCCAACAGAGGGGTGGCCCACATAAGGGGATTCAGCGAACTTGGCCTGGAATTGGGAGCTAAAACCACAGCCATAATTATTGGGACAGTGACGTTCTGAATAGAGTTTGGTATGATAGTCAAGAGTGAGTTTCAGACGTTGGCTTTTTGGGCGAGTTTCAGTCAGTGTTTTTTTTCTTCCAGCGAGGGTTCTCCGGGGTTCAGCAGACAAAGTGCGCACCCCCCCCCCCAACCCCCCCCTCCCCAACCCCCCCCCCCCCCCCGCCTGTGTGCTGGCTGTATTGCAATGGGCAAATCCTTCCATCCACAAGAAGCGAGCACTCCACGCTCTGGCAGACCGATCTCAGGATGTTGTGATCTTGATGCTGAAGAGGGTGGCAGAGAGGATGCTCACCTGTGGAATCTTATCTCCTGTTCAAAGATGGCAGAGAAAGCGGATCCAACTTTCATATCAAGTTGTCCTTCCACCGCAACTACACTACACTACATTGCACTACGATGTAGGATGAGACTTTGGATTCTTCGGATGAGACTTTTAAACCGAAGCCCCGTGTGTGAACGCAAGCAGAACATCTTGCGCACACGTTAAAATCTGTTCCACTTTTCGGAAGTTGAGGCCATTGTGTGCCGATAGGAACAGATGACAACTTACAAAACTGCATACACACGGGGATTAGATTTTAAAAAACCCGCATGAGTGCTTATTCCATTATTGTCGAAATAAAACAAACACACTTCAAAAACAAAAGCAAGCAATCACGGAAACTGAGGACCTGAAGGCTAAAAACAAAAAAAGATAGCTACCAATAGCTTTTTTTCAGAAAAAAAGATGGCACGAATGCTTCCTGTTTAAAAAGCTTACAGACTCTAAGAAACAACAATTCTGATGGTGGCACACAATCCCATGCTAAGAACTTTGCCTCAGAACGCATTAGTTTGTAAGTGCCGAAACCTGCATCAGAGGATTAAAAGATAAGACTGTCGGCCCGTATTGTCCAATGCATACTTTACACACAAGTCCTTAGCAGACAAAAAGAGTACAACCAAGAGAGCAGACAGTCACAGTGGCAGACCACACACATACGCACCAACATACACGCTCGCATGCAGCGCGCGTAACGTAAACACGCACACAAACACACACATACACGTTCGCACGCCCGCGCGCGCGCACGTACACACACACACACACACACACACACACATACATCACACACACACCCTCCCCTCCTCTCCTACACACACACATACAAACACACACAAACACGCACGCACACGCGCGCGCGCGCATACACACACAACCTTTCTCCCTCTCCTACACACACATACAAACACACACACAGACACACACACACACACACACACACACACACACACACACACACACACACACCACACACACACACACACACACACACTTTCCCTTCCCCCACCCCCTCCCACCCCCCACCACCTCCACCACCACCACTGCCACGACGACGACGACGACGACGACGACCACGACCACCACCACAATAAAGTGTCACCACACAACATAGGTAACTAACTATCCACCTATAGACCTTATACCTGCTGTGTGTGTCAGTGACAGACAGACAGACAGACAGACAGACAGACAGACAGACTGACAAAACAGGCCTCTTCAGTACCTTGTCAGCTCCTCCATTTGCCCTCTTCACCTTCAGCACTTGAAACAATTAGCTTCCATTTATCTCTGGCAGCGGCCTGAAGTGGAGCACTCAGACAGCCACAAGAACCCTCACCTGCCGAGGCCCTGCCTTACCTGTAGGTTGGGACTCGTGGATTGAGATGTCCACCCACACCTCCACCTGTGTAGCTAGTCCCCTTGTAAGGTGTCTAGTGGCTGACCTGTCCAGTCTTGTTCCTGGCAGCAGAACAGTCGAAACATAGTTTGTTGGTTCTGTGAAAATAATGTGGATAAATGACAATTGTGTCAAAGCTACGTAACAGAGTAAGTTATTTAGGGTCGTTTTGGTATAATAGCGGCAGCATGAACAGAAACATGCCAGAATGACGATGATAACGACAATAATGATAGCAGTAGTAGAAGTTGTGATTAGAATAATTTTAATAAAAACAGAATAATAATGGCGATGATGATGATAATAGTGGTGATGATGATGATGATAATAATAATAATAATAATGATGATAATAATAATAATAATAATGATGATGATGATGATGATGATAATATGATGATGATGAGGATGATATGATAATAATAATAATAATAATAATAACAACAACAACAACAATAATAACAACAACAACAACAACAACAACAACAACAACAACAACAACAACAACAACAACAACAACAACAACAACAACCACAACAATAATAATAGCGATTATTCAAAATAACAAGTCATAGCACCTCTTCAAATACAATTCAAATAATTCAAATAAATTCAAATGCCCACTCGCATAGTAGACTCCTCTAAAACCCCCCACTCAAACAACAAGAAATAAGAAAACAATAAAAAAAGAAGATTTAGAAGAACGAAAGGACGAGGATATCTATCACACCAGGAAAGATCTTCAAACCTGATTTGAAATTGCTTGATAATTATAGGCTTTTAAGCGAATGGAGAGGGGGAGGCCTAACCCCCCCAATAAAAAAAAACAAAAACCCACCAAAACATTAAAAAACTAACAAAAAAATACCCATTCACTCCAGCAGTTTTTTTTTGTTTTTGCACTCTTTTGTTGTTGGTTTCTTTGTTGTTGTTGTTTGTTCTGTTTTGTTTTTAGCCAGATTCGATTTTGTAGTTGGAAAGGAAAGTGTTCAGCTGGTTGTGTGCTGACTCTGTCTGCACAAAGGAAAATGCTTTGTAAATAGAGCAGTGAAAGAAAACCTCTGTGAGTGAACTACTGCAAACTTCCTTCTCTGTCTGTCTATCTGTCTTCCTCTGTCTGTCTGTCTGTCTCTCTTTCTCTGTCTGTCTGTCTCTCCGTCTCTCCCTCTAACTGTCTGTCTCTGTTTCTGTCTTTCCCTCCTTTTTTCCTCTTTCCTTTCTTCTTTTGTTTCTATCTTCATTTTCTTTCTTTCTTCTTAATACACTAAAAGGGTCAGGGAAATACAGTTTAGTTTCAACATCCCCCCCTCCCCACCTAATTGAACCTGGTTTAAATAAATAAACAAAACAAAACCCAGACAACCTGCGAGATGAAAGCGGGGGGAAGGGAGGGGGAGGGGGAAGGGAGAGGGGGGAAGGGGGGGGGGGTGCAGTGAAGGTGATCGTGACAGGTTCTCCAGGAGACAGTGCTAGTGTTGAGTTGTCAGATACTTGACTATTTCGGAGTCTGTGACTGTACCAGTCCTTGTTGGGTGGACAAAAGACCCACGCGGACAACGCCCCAATGCTAAAGAGAGGGCGCGGTTCAGTACTGATAACTCGCTGTACAGGACACAGCACTGCTTTGAGGCTTGTTCATATGCAGCATTATCAGCGCTCCTGACGGGGGCATCTGAATACCTTTCATCACCATTGAAAAATCAGAAATGAATACTATGTTAATGTTGGCAATCGTTGTGGTAGTTTTCCCTGAATGATATGTTTTGTTAAGAGTGGACATGTTTCACAAACTGAAAAGTTACCTATGTCCTAAATATGAAGGGATAATTCAAGTCTTACACCGTCATTATGAGAAGATTTGAGGTGTGAATTCAGAAAAAAAATATTGATGCTACTTAACTATCGTATTTCATAGGTGTATGTTCTGCTTTCTGTAGTTTCAAAAGCACCTCGTGTGAAGAAAGACACTTCAAAGAGTCATTCTCGCTGAATTATTTCCAAAGATAATTGTTCCAGCCGATGCAGACCGTTTCCTATACATCAAAGGATCTGACAACTTGTATAATTCTTTTCAGTCTTATTCTTCACTTTTTTCAGAAGCATATTAATCAAAATGTTCAAAGACCACGAATACTACAAGATTATTATGCAATATTCATTTTAATTTTGAACTTTGCAGGCTGGTACCAGAAAACTACATTGAAGAACACCCAACTTCTTAAAGATTCAGACACAATAAAACAGTAAACTAACCTCAGACTTTCAACAGCACTGTTGAGAATTTTTTAACAAAATTGATAAGAGAAGTAGCTTTAAAAAACAGATTCACAAATACGACACACACAAAAAGTCACACATCCCAATCTATCAAATGCTTCTTCCAAATCAAAGGACAGTTAGGGGTGCCCTCCACAGCCATGCATTAATAAACCCCCAAAGTACTGACAGTCCTTTTCCATGCTGCTCGCCTATCAGTCTCTGGGATCTCATTCATCAGTATCTCCCACCCCACCCCCTTCATTCCGCTGATCACATCTCTGTCTGCAAGTTGGGGGGGTGAAGGGAGATTAAAGGGAAATATGGCGGCCAGCCACTCTGGCTCTCTATGTCATTGTCAGCAGGGGGAGATAGGAGCTGTCCTATGTAGCTTCTGGGGTGGCGCTCTGTCATGAATTTTGCCTTGATCAGTTAAAATCTATTTCTTTATGATGACTGGAGTGCATAAACACAGACACGGACACAGACACAGGCAGAGACATAGACACATGCACACAAACACAGAGAAACAGGAGGGCGTCCCTCCCCCCCCCCCCCCCCCCCCCCGACTCTTTCTCTCCCTCTCTCTCTCTTAAAAGAATACTCTCTCTCTCAAACACCATCTCCTTTGACCCCCTCACTCTCATCTGATCTCTCTATCTCTGTCTTTCGCTCTGTCTCTCTGTGTGTCTTTCTCTCTGTCTCGTTAAATCCGGTTCCGCTTTTCGTAAGAGTAGGCCAGTGTGTGCCGGTGGGAACAGATGACAGAATTTACAAAACCGCATAAACACGGGGACTAGATGTAAAAAAGAACATAAGTGCTTATTCCATTATCTTCGATATAAAAGAATAAAAGAAGAACGAAAGAAAAAAAGAATCTCCCCTCCCCCCTCCACACACACACAACACGCGCGCGCGCGCGCGCGCGCGCACGCACACACACACGCACGCACGCACGCACGCACGCACGCACAAAACACACACACACATACACACACACGCACATACACACACACATACACACACACACAAAGCGCGCCAAGCGGAAATGACAGGGGACACCAATTTTTTTTTATAAAAAAGCACCCCCCCCCCCCCCCCCCACAAAAAACAAAAAAGCAAAAAACCCACAAAAATACCAAAAAAAAGCCAAAAAAAAAGCCGCGCCATCAGTAGGCCTACAGGTATGCCATTCCCCACAGTCCCAAATCCAGCCAAGCCAAAGCCAAGCCCTAACCTAACCCAACCTAGCCTAACCTAACCTAGCCCCCCCTCTAATAGCACAGAGACCTGTAGGTCAACACAAACGGCGCTGGTCACTACACAACACTCGCAGGGGGCCACTGCTCTGCTTGTTGGCCGAACGTGGCCAGGCCAGACAGTCACACAGACTGGACAGAGGCTGACGGGAAGAAAAAGAGGTGCAGTGGTGACTTCTGACCTGCCCCTTGTTTGCCCTCTTGCTTCCCTTGTCACGAGTTCCCTCCCTTTCCAGGATGTTTTTGACCATGTCGGAAAACTGAGACATCCGTTACTATTTTTAGGTGCGTGCGTGTGTGTGTGTGTGCGTGCGTGTGCGTGCGTGCTGCGTGTGTGTTGTGTGTGTGTGTGTGTGTGTGTGTGTGTGTATTGTGAGTGAGGGTGGTGGTTGTGGTAGTGACTTTTTACAGGATTGGAGGAGTGGGTGTATGAAATGGGTGAGAAGGGGGGGGGGAGGTTGGGGGGTGGGGGGGGGGGGCAGGCAGGCAGACAGAGAAACAATCAGAAAAAGACAGACAGACAAACAGATAGACAGACAGGCAGGCAGACAGAAAACAAACAGACAAAGAGAGATAAGGAAAGACCGAGAAAAAGAGATGAAGATGGATCTTTTATTCATACTATTCAGCACTGAGCATGCACACAGACAGAGACAGAAAAGTGAACAGACCTACACATACAAAAACAAAAGACACTCCTCCAAATAAACAACAACCACAAAAACACGCCAACAATAACACCCCTAAACAACAAACAAACAACAACACAAACAACAAACAAACAAACAAACAAACAAACAGTGCTGCCTCCTCAAAGATAAAAGAAAAAGGTAAACCAAAAGCTAAAATACTACCACTAAAAACAACAACAAACTGACAGAAAACACAGTTCATAAACAGCTCAAAGAAACAACTAACTAAAAGAAAAACACGAAACAACAACATAAAACAAAACAAAAACGAAACAAAACAACAAAACAGCTAAACAAGACAGAAGAAGAAGGAGAAGAGAAGAAGAAGAAGAAGAAGAAGAAGCAAACTTCCAACCCACACCCCACCACCCCCACAATGCTTAAAAAACGAAACAGAATAGCTACCCTCCCTTCGCCTCCAACACTCGCCCTCTGCCCCCCCTTCTCCCCCCCCCCCCCCCCCAAAAAAAAATGCTGCTTTCGTCAGGGTTCCCCCCAAAGCAGGGTTTAGTCATCAGATAATGATTGGCCAGATGCCAAGGATGGCAGTATGTTTGGCTCTCAACTTTGCCTTCTTCACCTGTCACAGGACACTGGAGTGTGAGAGAATTGCCCCCCCCCCCCATCCTCTCTCCTCCCCCTCCTCTCTCTCTCTCTTGGTTTGTTTGCCTTGTCCAACTGGTTTAGTGTCACACCGAGACATTGGTCACTGATCGACAAACTGAGGGAACATAGATTTGTGTGAGTATAGGTAAAGGCAATTCCACAATGTAGATCTCTTGTGTCTATTTCTCTCACTCTGCCTGCCTGTCTGTCTGTCTGTCTGCAAGCCTAAATTTTAGTTATGTATTCACTTTTTTTTCTGTTTCAGGTTTACGTATCTTCAGTTTCCTACCACATCAAATGCAAAATCACTGTCCCAGGCGAAGATTAGAATAGTACAGTGAGGTGAGATTGTGTTCCCCATGACAAGCTCTTAGCACCATGACCTGTAGTCTCGACTTAAATAAGGGGAAAGAAGATCTGACGAAGTCAGAGTATGGTTGTCTGTCTGTCTTGCGAGGTATTTGAAAACAGGCTTACAGGAAACTTCTCATCCAGTGAGTACTGAGGGTCTTGCAATGATTTTCCGGTGTAAAAAGTGCATACTCTAGAGGATCTCCAATCTGTTAACCTGGGAAAACATTCAACAAAAACACATCATTTGACATTTGACTATTGCAATTTTATTTCATAGATTTAGTCTGCAGCGTACCATGTTTGTAGTATCTGTTTGTTTAAACTATTGATTATTTGTCATTGGTTGCATGACTGTGTAAGATTAGGTTGAATGCATGCGCTTTGATTTGTCTTTGCAAGATATAGCGCTGTATAAGTTCCATTTATTATATTATTGTTGTTATTATTATTATTATTACTATTATTATCATTATTATTGTTGTTGTTGTTATTATCAGCACATCAGTCCTAAAGGTGTGGATCTCTGAAGTAAATTGAGGAGACTGAGACCGGCGTTAAAAAAGACAGCGCGAAATAACAGTTTGTTTAAAAGGTCACCCCTTCCCCCCCCCCAAAGTTGGAAGTAATGTGGGTAGCATGCTCCAATAGTACAAGAAAAAAATCGATAAATATTTGCTATCCCTCGTAACACTGACCAAAAGGAGGTATGATACTGTGCTGTGGAAGGTGCCAGAGAAGGGACTTTGAAGAAAAAAATGCAATATCTCAGTTAAACATAAAAGAAATTCATACCTAGAGGTTTTCTTTAAAAGAACCCTTCCCCCCCCCCCCACCACCAAACTTGAAAACTGTTTTAAAACTTTAGATGAGATTTTTTCTGTATGACCAACATGTTTCTACATAAAAATATAAATTGAATGAAACCAAATAGCACGTTCAGAAATTTCTTTGATAATTTTCTACAAGGCATATGATTATCAGCCGAAAGGGCTTATAACAGAATATCTAAAAACCCAAACTGCTATTTTGGGCAGCACCGAGAGCAGGCTACACAGGGAACACCTTTCATGATCTTATAACGAAATATCAGTACACAAATACAACTCAAAGGAAAGTACAGAATAAGGCAACCCCCCCCCCCTCCCACACACCTTGAAAACAAAAGTCTGTACTAAACTTTAACCATAGTTCCAAGATTCTCATGTCTTTTTTGGTTTTCACACATTCTACCCACTGGACCCTCGCTGTGTGCAGTCTGCCTGTGTGGGTAGTCCTGGAGGAGCCGTCCTTTAGGCTAGCAGCCAGTGTGAGGTAGGCCTACCTTTGGCTGTTAAAGGACGTCCAGACCACCGACAAATCTGGGGGTGATCCTGTCAGGTGTTTAAAGAGAGAACTGGGGTGTAGGGTGTATGTCGTGTGGAGGTTTACTACACCACTAAACACCGGGGTGCCAAGCTCATCAGAGAAATGGGGGCCACATGATCTCCTGTGACGTCCTTCTGGTCACACCTCGAGGGCTCTGCTTTCTTCACCTTTAACCTCATCCAACCAGTCCCCCCCTCCCCACTCCAACCATCCCCCACCCTCCATTCTCCTTCTTCCTGCTCCCCTATCTCTCAGTCGTTAGCACGTGAGGTCAAGTCATGTACAACACTTTACACAGGGACAGATTAGGAAGCACAAAACACTATCAAGATGAATGATCCCCCAACATTAGCAGGTCTTCTCTCATCAGTTGCCTCGAGGAGGCTTCACACTAATGGACTGCTGGTGCTGTGAGTAGAAAGGACCATGATTGTCTATATGTGGATGTGCGTGACAAGATTTTCAAAAAGGCCTAGAAACAGTAGCCCTGATATAAACATCACTCTCTGCAAAAACTGGTAAAGAGAACAATACGTTGGTTTAAGGCATACGTAGACATGATAGATGCCCAGAAAGGCTTTTAACCATCTTGTTGTGAGGTATAGACAAGGCAGACTTCACATCTGGAGAAGATGTGTGGTGTGGTGTCATGACATTGTTGTACTCCAGTGATGTCAGGACAAAGCTGTGCTCCAGTGATGTCAGGACAAAAGCTGTGCTCCAGTGATGTCAGGACAAAAGCTGTGCTCCAGTGATGTCATGACAGAGCTGTGCTCCAGTGATGTCAGGACAAAGCTGTGCTCCAGTGATGTCAGGACAAAGCTGTGCTCCAGTGACGTCAGGACAAAGCTGTGCTCCAGCAGACAAGCCCTGCCTCACTCAGCCCACGGCCACACAGGCACTCCCTGCCCTCACTCCGCTGTGACGCCTCACCACACAGAAAGGGGCAGGCAGCTTGCTGTGGTGAGGGCAAACCTTGTACTGCAGGCCTCCTGGCTGACCCCCCTCCCCTCCCTACCTCTCTCTTCCCCCTTTCACCCCCTCGACACTGGGCACACAGAGGCTGAATAGGATGGAGATAGGATGTAGGACAAGTGTAAACTGTGGAAAAGAATGGAGGAGTGTTTTACAGCATGTGGTGATGGTCAAAATGAGCGGGTCATGTAAGGAAATGGAAAACCCTATTATCTTTTATAGTGTGCGGTGTTTAGCACGTGTGTCTTTTTCTTTTTCTGACCTTCTGTACAACGATGGTGTTTACATGCTGGCTCTGTTTCCCTACCTTTAAAAGCTATACTTTTAAAATAGAATGAGAGAGAGATAGAGTATGGTAGGCATGGTATGGAATGGAATGGTATGGTATGGTATGGTATAGTGCAGTGCAATGCAGTATAGTATAGTACAGTACAGTACAGCACAGCACAGCACAGTAATAGTATAGTATAGTATAGTTAGTATAAAGTAATATTGCTCAAATAATGATCTTTGTATAGAAGCGGTTCCGGTTTAGTTTTAACTTTACTCTCTTGTCTATCACACACACACACACACACACACACACACACACACACACACACACACACACACACACACACACACACACACACACAAACAACACATACACACACACACACACACACACTCAAGGTTAACTGTTTACAAACTTCAATGCACAGTATAGTACATCAATCCCACTTAGTACAGTATTTGTGTTCAGTTAGACTGTTCACAGAATGAAGGGGGAAAAAGCTGTTTTGATTAGAACAGGCCTACAATCTGCAGTCCGTTTAACCTTCACTTTAGTCAGTGTCCTTTCTTTCAGTAAAGAAGAAACGTAGTACGAAGAAAAGTCCAGAGTTCATGTTGTCCACAGAGTGTCCTTGACCTGTAGTGCAAAGGTCAGCCTCAAATCTGGGTGCCACATGTTAGCAGGAAAAGGGTGTGAAGGTCGTGTAGCGAACATAGTTGTTTTTTTTTTATCACACCACTAACTACTGAGGTGCCAAGTCCATCAGAGAAATGGGTGTGACACCTGATAGCTGTGGCACAGTCATCTTCACACCTCAAGGATCTATTCTCCTCTCCGTTCTCCAGTTTTAAAAGCTTGTTGGTCCCATTCCCCTGATTTCATCACCATGACGATACAAGGGTGAAACATGTACACAGATACATCACGGTGTTTCCATAATTTACCTGGCTGGTGGCCAGCAAAGTTTTATAGAACTCAGCTTCTCTAAGGGCTGGCACCTTTGAAGGCAGCACTCAGCTCCTCTCCTTCAAAATATGCATAAAAGGTAAAGTTTAAGGTGTCCCATAACCTCTGAAGTCGTAGGGGAGCGAGGCATCAGAGACCTCAACTTCTCTAGGGGCCAGCATATTGAGGGCGGCGCCAATCTCCTCTCCCTGGCTGCTTGACCTTCCATGACCCTAAAGAGAGCAGGTACTCATTTACAGCTGGGTGAAATGGGGGAATTGTACTGAAGCCAAGGTGCTTAAGTACAGTACCCCAGTTCACCCAGCTGTAAACATGCATAGAAACATTAAAATCAGAAAAGAATATGAGCCAATGTTTTTTGGATTCTTTTGCTATCAAAGATTTATACAGAGTGGGCAGAAATTGAATGGAGTTTGTGGAAATTTTTATTTATTTGAAGCTTGGCAAGTAACAATACTTGCTTTTAATAGAGTTTGAGAATAAAGAGTATTTCTCAAAATTAAAGGTATTAATATATAAAATAAAACATTTTATTTCTGCATAATAAAGGCATTCATAGCCCAAGACAACACGTGTGCCGGTATGGTGGAACCTCTCCTTCTGTGGAGAGTGAGGTAGAATAAACACTGGCTACAAATTAATGTCATTGGAATGATTCAACATACAAGCATAGCTATACCATTGACTTGAAAAGTCAAGTCACCATAAATGGCAAAACGTGCTAACAAATGCCTATAGTTTCATAAGAGATGGCAATCAATACGTCACTCTAACCATCATCTTAGCGAATCATTGATTGATGATTATTATTATTTTGTTTAACATGTTTGAATTGATTTGGTTATTACTTTTTTAAAACATGTTTGAATATTGCAGAGTGGATATGATAGAGGGGATGGTTGTTGGTAGACCGATGTCTTGATTTTGTTTTCTTTTTCTGCATCTCTGCAGTCCATCCATTTAATAAAAGCCCAAACCTAAACGCAAGCATAGGGGATTAGGGAGAGGAAAGTAACAGAACACACACGGGTGGAAAAACTGAGCAATTTGCAAACCTCGCCAGTAACAGCAGGTCTTTATACAGTCTTTCTTTGCACTGCACAAATACAGGCTACAAAAATAGATAGCAGAAGGCTGTGATCAGACAACAGGGCAGAATTGTGGTGTCATGACAAAGCTGTGCTCCAGTGATGTCGTGACAGAGCTGTGCTCCAGTGATGTCAGGACAAAGCTGTGCTCCAGTGATGTCAGGACAAAAGCTGTGCTCCAGTGATGTCATGTCAAAGCTGTGCTCCAGTGATGTCAGGACAAAAGCTGTGCTCCAGTGATGTCAGGACAAAAGCTGTGCTCCAGTGATGTCATGACAAAGCTGTGCTCCAGTGATGTCATGTCAAAGCTGTGCTCCAGTGATGTCAGGACAAAAGCTGTGCTCCAGTGATGTCAGGACAGAGCTGTGCTCCAGTGATGTCATGTCAAACCTGTGCTCCAGTGATGTCAGGACAAAAGCTGTGCTCCAGTGATGTCATGTCAAAGCTGTGCTCCAGTGATGTCAGGACAAAAGCGGTGCTCCAGTGATGTCATGTCAAAGCTGTGCTCCAGTGACGTCAGGACAAAAGCTGTGCTCCAGTGACGTCAGGACAACGATGTGCTCCAGCAGACAAGCCCTGCCTCACTCAGCCCACGGCCACACAGGCACTCCCTGCCCTCACTCCGCTGTGACGCCTCACCACACAGAAAGGGGCAGGCAGCTCGCTGTGGTGAGGACAAACCTTGTACTGCAGGCCTCCTGGCTGACCCCCCTCCCCTGCCCCCCCCCCCCCCCCTCTCTCTCTCTTCTTCCCCCTTTCACCCCCTCGACACTGGGCACACAGAGGCTGAATAGGATGGAGATAGGATGTAGGACAGGTGTAAACTGTGGAAAAGAATGGAGGTGTGTTTTACAGCAAATGCTGCTGGCAAAAATGAGCTGGTAATGGAAGGAAAGGGGAACCCTGTTTTTGATGGTGTGGGGTGTTTAGTACGTGTGTCTGTTTCCTTCTTTCTGCTGTTACTGCACCATTTTGGGGGGGCTATTTCTGTCTCTGTTTCACACCACACACTCTGACTTTGTAAAAGCTCAGAGAGAGGTTTGAATAGTGAGTGATACTTAAAACTGCGTTTGCACAACATTACCTTATGTTTGATTATTTTTGTCTCGTTCTTTCTCTCTTTACATATACAAAACAACAGGCTAATTCTGAAAAATGGTTTCCCTTTTAACAATATATGGAATTTATATAGCGTTGAATCTTGTAAAAACAAAAACAAAACACAAATCGAAGCGCAATATCCCTTTTCTGTTCTAAACGTGTTTTCATGTGCATGCGTGTAAAGGTAAATAAGTCCCATAACCTATGTGGTTGTAGGGGAGCGAGGCTCAGAGACCTCTAGGGGCCAGCATATTGAGGGTAGCACTCATATCATCTCCCTCGCTGCTTTATCTTCCCTGACCCTAAAGAGGGCAGGTACCCATTTACAGTACATGCCTATAAACTCTCTCTCTCCCTCTCTCACGCACACACACTCAGAATGTGACAGACATTCATATCATGAAAAAGCAAGCTAAATGATTAAGAATACAGAGGCTATACATCTATCACGAAGAAGGCAGGAGGTAGGACGGTTAAGTCGTTCACCTACTAAACAAGTAAACTAAAGTTCTGGGTTCCATTCCCAGCTTCGAACTTTCTTCCCAGTTTGACCCACAAAATCTGACTGCATGTCAAAGTCTTTTTGATGAGACTATAAATCAAGGCCCCGCGTGCGAATGCACACAAAATATCTTGCGCACACGTTAAAAACCCGTTCTGCCTTTCAAAAGAGTAGGCCTTTTTGCCGGTAGGAATGGATGGCAAAAAACCAAAACCAACAAACCCAACGCACGCACACAGGTGTGTCATGTTTAGACACCGTCCCCAAAGTCTGAATGTGGCTACCTAAATGATGAGGGGAAAAAGTTCACATGCAGAAATCTCTCCATTAGCGAACCTCAGAGCTCTATCTATCTGTCTATCCATCTATCTGTCTATCCATCTATCTATCTGTCTATCCATCTATCTATCTGTCTATCTATCTATCTGTCTATCTATCTATCTATCTATCTTTCTATCTATCTATCTACCTATCTATCTATCCATCTATATCTATATCCATCTATATCTATCTATCTATTTATCTATCTATCTATCTATCTATCTATCTATCTATCTATCTATCTATCTATCTATCTCCTCTCTTCTCTCTCTATCTTTCCTCTCTCTCTATTTTTCTCTGTCTCTATCTATCTATGTCTCTATCTATCTCTATCTATCTATCTATCTATCTATCTATCTATCTATCTATCTATCTATCTATCTATCTATCACCAATGTGTCTATCTCTACCGCACACATCCTCCTCCCTAACCAAACAAACATCCTCCCAGTCCTCCAGGCATTAAATTCAAGATGACTTGTTTAAACACAGGTGTAGCTGGGGGATCAAAGACTGGAGAACAGCAGACCCTGTCCCCAACCAGGTGAGAGCCTGTGGCCGGCAAGCCTCCCCCCTAGTGCAGCCCTGCACACTGCTTCAGCCGCTGTGTGCGTGCTCCTTCACTGTGGAGACTGTCAGCCAAACCAGCACCTTCTTCTAACTTCTGCTGTGCAGGACAGACACACTCTATACAGTTTCCAACAATCGTGTGACACCACTTGGAGTCTGGAGTAGGCTTCGTTGCCTCTTCTGAGGGAAAAGGTGCTACTGTTTTTGTTTCTGAAACTTGAAACTGGTCAAATTCGGGCTGCAAAGATTTTAGCACGAAGTGTTGTGTAACTGCAAGTTCTTAGCTAAATATGGCGACATTTCTTTTTGACCACGAAAATGATGGAAGGAGTTGGTTCCCTTGTGTGTGGAGAAGTTTGTTTAGTATAAAGTTTTCTGATGTTATATATATTGTTAATGGGTGGAGGGTAAAGAAATAATTCAGCCTTTTGTTGAGATAATGATGTCAGAAAGATGGGACGGGATGTGGGTGGATGTGAGAGGTCAAGAGGCATGGAAGGGTGCAGGATAGCCTTGAGACTGTTACGTTACAATATAACAGCAACTCTGTCTGCTTTAAACCTGTTATTAATCAAAAGAATCTAATCACAAAGTTCATATCACCAGTAACATAAACCACGCTTCTATTATGAGGTGTTGGTTACACGCACTACATTTTCTAAAAAGGTTTATATACAAGAAACATTTTTGTGTAAGACGTTTGGTTCCTGAAATACATTAATTGAATCCCAAATGTGACACCAGAGTATGAGCAATTCCAAACACTGATTTAATAATAATAATAATATATGGAATTTATATAGCGCTGAAAATCTTGTAAAAAAACAAACAAATCAAAGCGCTTATTTACAGAGAGATGTTAATATAGTATCACAATATCTAGATAATTGGAAACAGTCATAGGCAGAGGCTATTGCTCTGCAGAGCTATAACTAAGTCATTAGGAAAACAGACTCACCAAGTACTAATGCTACATTGTAGCTGTATGTTAAAGTGTCCAATCTGATTGTACACATGACACTATTGAACAAGCTAAATTTCAAACAATTAAGAACCGACATCAGTAACAGCTGGCAAGCAGGCCACAGATGAAGGCTTCCATTGATGCTGGTCTGGTGAAACGAAATGGATTCGTGTCAGGCTGTGTCACTACAATAGTTTAGACCTACAATAGACACTGCCCTGTTGTACGACGCGTGCATCAGAGATTTAATTTTAAAAAAGCTCAGAACTGTCCCTTTATGACTAGCTAACACAATATGTTCTTTAGAATTTGTGTGTGTGGATAAGATAGATAGACAGACAGATAGATAGATAGATTGATAGAGGTAGATAGATAGATAGATCGATAGAGAGAGAGAGTAGATGAGAGAGAGAGAGAGAGAGGGAGAGAGAGAGTAAGAGAGTGCGTGTGTATGAGAGAGAGAGAGAGAGAGAGAGAGAGAGAGAGAGAGAGAGAGAGAGAGAGAGCGAGAGAGAGCGAGAGAGAGGGAGAGAGAGAGAGTGAGAGAGAGAGAGAGAGAGAGAAAGAGGGGGGGGGGGGGGGGGGGGAGGGGGGGGGGGGGGGGGGGGGGGGGGGGGGAGAAATTTGAAAAAAACAAATGCTACACCAAAACCTCTCACAGACTATACAAGAGTCTGAACGTGGAAGTTCCATGGTTTCTTGGGGCCATTCCCCTGGTTTTCTTTCTTTATTTGTTTTGTTTGTGATTTTCAAAGGTAGCTGAAAGTCTGAGAGTATGCATGTTTATTTTTGGTCCCTCCTCCATCAGTAAACTCTCTCAAGCATTTTCGTGTTGATGTTTCTTTTAGAAATCATCATCATCATCATCATCATCATCATCATCATCATCATCATCACCACCACCACCACCACCACCACCACCACCGTCTTTATCATCATCACCACTATCATCATCATCATCATCATCGCCACCACTGTCAACATCATCATCCTTATCATCATAATCACCACCATTATCCCCCCCACCACCATTATCAATCATCCCCATTATCATCACCCCACCACCATCTATATCACAACCATCATCATCCATGTCATCATAATCACCACCAACACCACCACTATCACCACCACCACCAACCGCCCGCCACCACCACCATCATCATCATGGCCATCATCTCATGGCTAAAGCTCAACCTGTCAACAACTGATAGATGTCTCAGAGACCTAAAGCCCACACATGCAACTCGGATTCTCAGTCGATGACAATCAGAAACTCTGTCGATAACAAAAAGAGAGAGATGAGGACGCGAGGATAACACATCACCGGTATCTGTGCACAGGCAACAAGTCTTCACAGTCTCCCAATCCTCATCCTAGCCAACCATCTTGCCCCCAACCTACACACACACACACACACACACACATACTATCATCACCAACCTTCCCCCCTTAGGATAAAATCATGACACAATGCCTCCGCAAAACCATCTGCTGCCTACGTCACTACAATTACGTCATTTCGCAAAGCACGTCATTTTGGAGTGACGATCAAGAGGCGGGGACCGTGACCTTTTTAATTAAAGTGTTCGGCAGCTGGCTGGATTTCATCAAGCAAAATGGCGTTGATAGCAATCTGGGGTCCTGACGTTCAGGGAGGTTTTCTGCATTGTCTACGGTCTACAGTCTGCCTTGTGGGCTTGGTCTAGGGTTCAAACCTCCTCGTTTGTCCTTGTCAAGGGGAGGGATTTGTTTGTTTGTGTGTGTGTGTGTTGGGGGGGGGGGGTAGGGGAGGCAGAAGGGTGTGCGTGTATGTGTGCGCGTGTGTGTGTGTAAGGGGAAGGGGGACGTGCGTGCGTGCGTGTGTGTTTGTTTGTGTGTGTGTGTGAGTGTGTGTGTAAGAGTGAGAGAAGGAGAGAGAGAGAGTGTGTGTTTGTGGGTGTGTTCTTGGTTTAAATTATATATTCACAATAAGTTGATTCACACAGGCAAATTTTCATATTAAAAAAGCTCTGCAAACCACAGGGGAGTGATGATTAACAAGATGAAAACAAACAAACAAACAAAAAAGCAAACTAAAACTTACATCAGAACATTAGCAGCAGACCGAGCAATAACATGAGCAATATTAACAATTTTTGGAGTATGTGTGTTACTGCGCGCGCGCACGCGCACGTGTGTGTATGTGCATGCTCGTGCGTGTGAGAGCGGGTGAGTGCAAATGTACACTCATAACTACATCGACATCAAAGCAAAGAGAGGCTCTCAGCTCATGAAAGAGAGGACGACCATTGCAGCATTATCGAGGACAGAGCCTGTTCCATTAGTAGGCTCTGTAGGGGCAGCCTGTGATCAACGCCATGCTCTATCTCCCGCCACATCTATCTCTACCTCTGTACTAGTTCTGCCTCTGCCTCTGAAGGCAGCCTAGCAGGCCTAGCCTATAGGTCTATTGCCGCTGCCTGCCTAGACAAGAAAGGATCCATCAGGATCTCTCTGTCTGTTTGTCTGGAGGTTTGTCTGTGTGTCTGTCTGTGTGTGTGTGTCTGTTTGCGTGTCTTTGTGTGTGTGTCTTTGTGTGTGTGTGTGTGTGTGTGTGTGTGTGTGTGTCCCCGTCTGTCTGTGTCTGTCTGTCTGTCTGTCTCTGTCTGTCTGTCTCTGTCTGGCTGTCTGTCTCTGTGTCACTCTGTCTGTCTGTCTCTGTCTGTATTTGTCTCTGGCAGTCTGTCTCTGTCTTTGTCTGTATGTCTGCCTGCCTGTCTGTCTGTTTCTGTCTGTCAGTCTGTCTGTCTGTCTCTGTCTGTCTGTCTTTCTCTGTCTATCTCTATCTGTCTGCCTGTCTGTCTATCTGTCTGTCAGTCTTTCTGTCTGTCTCTGTCTGTCTGCCTGTCTATCTATCTATCTGTCTGTTTGTCTGTCTCTCTCATCACCCATCCTTTCTTCTCACCTCTCTGACCCTGGGGCTACTATGCTATACCACCTGTTTCCATAGAGCCCCTCCCCCCCTCTACCCTCCCTCACCCCTCCCACCCACCCCCACTCCACCCGTACCATCCCCCTCCCTTCTATCAGCTGAAGCTAGGATAAGTATTACAACTGCGCGTGATTAGTTAGAGCTGATGGTGTTACTGTTGCTCTAATGTGTTTCTGGACTGTGATTTAGGAAAATTAAAAAAAAAGTCAATTTGATTGCATATTAGTTTAAAAGATCATCATTTAAAAAAAATTACTGCTTCATAAAATGTCTCTTTTAAAATAAAATTTAAGCAAAACTTTATTAGTTCAGAATCAACGTAGCTCCAGTACATGAAATGAGTACTTGGCCCAGGCCAAAAGCTGTGTCAGTTATTGATGTCAGCTAATTGCCAAGGCCTACACTAAAATGTTGTTATGTTGTAAAATGTTGTGTTGAGATTGCCTTCAGCCATGACAAGCTCTTAACATAACAACCTGCACTCTTCTTTCAAAGGAGAAAAAAAATCCTCTGAAGTCGGAGTATGGCTGCCTATTTGGCGAGGTACTTGAAAATAGTCATACACGCAAACTTCCATCCGGTGTGCTTCCTATCTCACAGTGATTCCCAGGTGGGATGAGTGATTCAGAGTGCACGTTCTGGGTGACCCCCAGAGTGTAAAGCTGGGGAACGCACAACAACAACAACATGAAATGAGTACAACAAGCAAATTTTAATTTCTGCTGCAAATTGTGGTAGAGATAAATCTTGTGGAAGTATGAAAAGAACTGCATTCAGTGTGACCTTGCGGATAACTTACTTTTTGGTGTGTGTGTGTAACTATTATACTACTAGACTAAGAAAGATTTGTAGAGATCATCATCATCATCATCATCATCATCATCATCATCATCATCATCATCATCATCATCATCATCATCAATGCCTTTGTGCCTTATTGGCACGTAGGGCAGCAACAAATGTTCTCCACTCCTGTCTGTCCTGGGCCAGCTTCTGAATGGTTCCCCAGGTATGTTGGAAGGTCTTCAGCTCTGCTTCGACAGTCCGACGCCAAGTGTTCTTGGGTCGTCCTCGTTTGCGTTTTCCCTCTGGTGTCCAGTGGAGGGCTGTTCGGGCGATGTTTCCCTGTTCCCGACGGCAGATATGCCCTATCCATCCCCATCGCCTATGCATGATGATGGTGTCCATGCTTTCCTGGTTGCAACGGGCAAAAAGTTCTTGGCTGGAGATGGTGTAGAGATTATAAAACTCTGTAATTGTTATCCTGGATGATCTGATAAATAAATATATTATCTTGTAGAATCCATTATGGAATATTCAAGAGATTGTTATCTCACTGCAGAAGCGATCAGAACAACCACAAACAAAAAAAGCAAAACGAGACCAACCCCTCCTTCTCCACCTCCCCTTCCCCGTGTCAACAACAACCCCAAATCAACAAAACACAAGCAAACAAACAAATAAAATAAGAGCAGAGACAAACAAACCAACAAACAAACCTCTTCCACAAAACACACACACACACACACACACACACACACACACACAACACACACACACACACACACACACACACACACACACACACACACACACACACGCGCGCGCGCGCTGTCTGTCTGTCTGTCTGTCTGTATGTATGTATGTATGTATGTATGTATGTATGTATGTATGTGTGTGTGTGGTTATACTATTCAATGACATTTTCGTGCGACTTCACATTTGCTACTAATATGGATTTAGAATTTTACTTGCATAGGATATGCCAAATGGATTCCATCTTTCTCACTTTACTCGAGTTTCAGAGCTAGCAAACAGTTGGAAAGCTTGTTCGGCTAAAAGTGATGCCAGAAGTAAGCGTGATTAATCTAGTCAATAAATGTCAAACCTTTAGTGCAGCGCATTATTTCTGTCTGCCTAAAATTGTGAGCAGGACAGAGGAAGAAAAAGACTGGCAGAACTAGAGAAATCATTGCGCCGACAGTTAAAACCGTCATCATCCTCATAGGTAAAACAGACGACAACATCATCAATCTTACGTGACACAATCTTTTACTGACATCTGAACCAAAGACCACACTGTCATGGCCTCAGACTCTCTCTCATCTCCGTTTGTCAAGTATGAGGTAAAGAAAGACAACCCGACTTTCGCTTCTAGAATTCCTATCATTCCCAAACCAAAGTCAAAGGGAAAGGGAGAATTACCTTCCCCTACCTGAAGACTGACCGGTCTCTAATTATCTGCTCATTACCGACAAAGACAGAGAAAAGATGGCGGCTTGCGAGGAATCTGTTACATGATAACTGTCATCATCGTTGATCTTAAGGTCGTTGTACACTGGATGAGAGAGACTAGATGCTGTAGATTACACGAGACGCAGCTTTACGCCTTCTTCCCTCTCTTCTCCACTACCATCCACTTGCTAGGAGTTGTCTCATCCACCGACTCCAAGAGACAGTTTCCAACTCCTTCTACCAACACAACACAATACCTCTACCGGGGTTCGGTTTCATCCACTTCGAGTCTGCCTCGTATCGCTTTCGCCAGATTAGGGGCTACAGCCCAGGCCAAGCCTCCAATAATAGTGGGCTGAGGTGACAGACACGATGAGAAACAATCGCGAAGATCTGGGCAAAAAAGCAAAGTCCGAAGGCTGGGTAGAACCTCATGTTTCACATCAGGAAAAATACTGGAGAGGGATTGTTGCTGATTTGTAGACAATGTCGGGATAATCTTCGTGATCCTGAAAAGAATGGATGTCTGACATGTTTGGCCCTTAATGTGATGGTATCATGGCTGCCAAGTGGTGCTCAGGGGGATCACTTCCACTACTGAAATACATCACGTCCGGTTGGTGTGTGGATTGATTGATGAGGCAGAAGCGTCGTGTTGTTTTTAAGACATTCCTTGGAGATTATTATATACATAGCAGGGAGATATTTCATTCTCATTTCATGATATTTTCAGAATTTTCTGCTTTCACTTTTGCAGTAAACAGAACAGTGAGGTAAATTTTAAAGAGCGTCGTTTGTGGTGCATAGGAACACATGGAAATACTTCCTTTATAAAGAAGGTGCTTTGTATTGTATTGTAGACCACATTCCCATCTATTTCGTGTATCTGTTTCTCTATCAGAGTGGCTATTATATACATAATTTTGCAAGGAACAAGTGTCTTGTTGCCGTGGGTTCTTACGTGCGGTAAATGCGTGTTACACA
>CM054141.1:62048658-62053658 GCA_028751875.1 Rapana venosa
TAGTAAGATTTTTTTTTGTATGCGACCGTTTTCGCCCACCATTAAGGTAGCCGCATTCCGACTTCGGGGAAGTCTCAAGGATGAAGCTCGTCCTTCCACATCTTCTTCTTTTTCTTCTTTGCGTTGCCTGGGTTATATTGTGAGACCAGATCTTCTGAGGAATTCAGCAGTTGCCTGCAGGTCATCCACCGTGCCGTACAGTTTCTGCTCCAGAGGCGTGGGCTCAGGCCACACTTCCAGCCTTAGCGTCTGGAGAGTCCTGCAGTCTTGTAGGATGTGGGCCGTATCCTGTTCTTCTTCTCCACAGGGGCACATAGCAGATGGTGCAATTTTCAATTTTCTGTGGAGGTGTTTATTCAGCCTGTTGTGCCCTGTGCGTAGTCTGAAAATGACCACCTGTGCTTGTCGTGAAAGCTTCCTTCCACATCTCTTCACATCTTTCCTCACCATTCTCTGGGGTTGTAGGTAAGCTTACACTGACATCATTATCTCAACAAAAGGCTGAATTATACAGTTTACCTTCCACCCATTAACAATATATAACATCGAGAAAACTTTATACTGAACAAACTTCCTCAAGCTAGGGACTCAAAGCCCTCCATCATTTTCGTGGTCAAAAAGAAATGTCCCCATATTTAGTTAAGAACTTGCAGTTACACAACACTTCGTGCTAAAATCTCCTTCAGCCCGAATTTGACCAGTTTCAAGTTTCAGAAACAAAAACAGTAGCATCCTTTCCCTCATGAAGGAAGGTGGCAGGATGGTTAAGACGTTCGCCTGCCAACAAGTAAACCGTGAGGTTCTGGGTTCGATTCCCAGCCTCGCCCTTTCTTCCCAGTATGACCCATATTTAGTTACGAACTTGAGGTTCACAACCTTCGTGAGATAATCACCCAGCCCGATTGCCGATTCGTCAAGTCAGAACACCACCAAACAGTACATCCTTTCCCTTTTCGAAGGAAGGTGCAGGATGTTAAGACGTCGGCCTGCCAACAAATAAAACGATGAGGGATCTGGTTCGAATACCAGACTACGGCTACCTTTTCCTCGATTATGAAAAAAAATCGAACTGATTAAAGTCTCGAGAACTATACACAGAGCCCGAGTGCGAACGCAGCAGAACACTTGCGCGACGGTAAAGCCGGTTCCCGATTTTTCGGAAGAGTATGCATTGTGTGCGTGGACAAGACAAGAATTGACAAAACTGCATACACACGGGGACTGGATGTAAGACAAATGAACAAAGTGCTTATCCATTGTCGTTTGTTAAAGAATAATAAATACAATAATTTAAATTAAAGAAGAGGCAATGAAGCCTACTCCAGACTCCACAGGGTGTCACAAACGATCATTTTATGAAACTGGTAATAGGTATGGTTCTGGCTCAATACACTACAAGGTAAATAGAAAGGCGCTGGTTTGGCTGACAGTCTCCACAGTGGAGGACCACGCTCACAGCGGCTGAAGCAGTGTGCAGGGCTGCACTAGGGGGGAGGCTGCCGGCCACAGGCTCTCACCTGGTTGGGGACAGGGTCTGCTGTTCTCCAGTCTTTGATCCCCCAGCTACACCTGTGTTTAAACAAGTCATCTTGAATTTAATGCCTGGAGGACTGGGAGGATGTTTGGTGAGGGAGGAGGGGGTGGGGGTGGGGGTGGGGAGGTGAGTGAGGGAGGAAAGGATGAGATATCGTGGTGTTTGATGAAAATTGGAAGGTATATTTATTGAACATCTTTTTTTTTCTTTCTTTCGATCAAATGCTAAAAAAAAGATGTCAGCTTCATGTGTGTGTGTGTGTGTGTGTGTGTGTGTTGTGTGTGTGTGTGTGTGTGTGTGTGTGTGTGAGTGGTCTGCGCACACGCGCATGCGCATTTATTTCAGAAAAAAATGACTATGGATTTTCCAGTTTTGCTTACAATATCGCAGAGAAGAGGAGAGAGGAAGAGAGAGAGAGAGAGAGAGAGAGAGAGAGAGAAGAGGAGAGAGAGAGAGAGAGAAACACATGGTATATCTGAGCAGTTGCCTTTTGAGCAAGACATCCAACACACAATCCCCCCCCCCCTCTCTCTCTCTCACACACACACACATCACTCCTTCTCTGTACACCTCTGTCTCTGCTCTTTCTCCTCTGTACTCTCTCTGTCTCCCTCTGTCTCGGTCTGTCTGTCTGTCGTCTCTCTTCTCTCTGTCTGTCTCTCTCTCTCTGTCTCTCTCTGTCTGTCTCTCTCTCTCTCTCTCTCTCTCTCTGTACTCTTTTCAATGTTAGCCTATACCATTTCAAACAGGGAGAGAACAAAAAATCCAGCGAGTGGTAAAGGTTATGTTGAAAAAAAAGAAAAGAAGAAGAGGCAGGGAAACACACACACACAGGTGTGCTAAACACCGCACACTATAAAAGAGAACAGGGTTTGCCCTTTCCTTTCCTTACATGACCAGCTCATTTTTACCAGCATCACTTGCTGTAAACTACACCACCATTCTTTTCCGCAGTTTACACTTGTCCTACATCCTATCTCCATCCTATTCAGCCTCTGTGTGCCCAGTGTCAAGGAGGTGAAAAGGGGGAGGAGAGAGAGAGAGTGGGGGGGGGGGGGGGGGGAGGGGGGTCAGCCAGGAGGCCTGCAGTACAAGGTTTGTCCTCACCACAGCAAGCTGCCTGCCCCTTTCTGTGTGGTGAGGCGTCACAGCGGAGTGAGGGCAGGGAGTGCCTGTGTGGCCGTGGGCTGAGTGAGGCAGGGCTTGTCTGCTGGAGCACAGCTCTGTCCTGACGTCACTGGAGCACAGCTTTTGTCCTGACATCACTGGAGCACAGCTTTTGTCCTGACATCACTGGAGCACAGCTTTTGTCCTGACATCACTGGAGCACAGCTTTTGTCCTGACACCACTGGAGCACAGCTTTTGTCTTGACATCACTGGAGCACAGCTTTTGTCCTGACATCACTGGAGCACAGCTTTTGCCCTGACATCACTGGAGCACAGCTTTTGTCTTGACATCACTGGAGCACAGCTATTGTCATGACATCACTGGAGCACAGCGTTGTCCTGACATCACTGGAGCACAGCTATTGTCCTGACATCACCGGAGCACAGCTTTTGTCCTGACATCACTGGAGCACAGCTTTGTCCTGACATCACTGGAGCACAGCTTTTGTCCTGACATCACTGGAACACAGCTATTGTCATGACATCACTGGAGCACAGCTTTGTCCTGACATCACTGGAGCACAGCTTTGTCCTGACATCACTGGAGCACAGCTTTTGTCCTGACATCACCGGAGCACAGCTTTTGCCCCGACATCACTGGAGCACATTTTTTTCCTGACATCACTGGAGCACAGCTTTGTTCTGACACCACTGGAGAACAGCTTTGTCCTGACATCACTGGAGCACAGCTTTGACCCGACATCAATGGAGCAAAGCTATTGTCATGACATCACTGGAGCACAGCTTTGTCCTGACATCACTGGAGCACAGCTTTGTCATGACGCCACTGGAGCACAGCTTTGTTCTGACATCACTGGAGCACATCTTTGTCATGACGCCACTGGATCACAGCTTTGTCCTGACACCACTGGAGCACAACATTGACACGACAGCACTGGAGCACAACATTGCCCTGACATCACTGGAGCACAATTTTGTCCTGACATCACTGGAGCACAGCTTTGTCCTGACATCACTGGAGCACAGCTTTGTCCTGACATCATTGGAGCACAGCCTTGTCCTGACATCACTGGAGCACATCTTTGTCCCGACATCACTGGAGCACAGCTTTGTCCTGACATCTTTGGAGCACAGCTTTGTTCTGACACCACACCGGTCGAGGAGAGAGGATGTTTTTTTTTTTGTCTTTCACTAGAAAGCTGTGTTCGTAGTGTGTGGTGGTTCGATCCCCGTTTGGGTCAGAAAGTTTTACACCATCCATTAGACCGTGAGTGGCAGCCGGAGTGCTAGTCTTTTGGATGAGACCATAAACCGAGGTCCTGTGTGTTACACATAATTATTTAGCACACGTAAAAGAAACCATGGCCACAAGGGAGTGTTTTTTCCCTGGCAAAATTCTGTAGAAGAAAGCGGCTCTGATAGGGGAAACAAATACAGTTGCGACAGGAAAAGAAAAAAAATAGTGGGTGGCGCTGTTCTTGTGGCGACGCGCTCTCCCTGGGGAGAGCAGCCAGAATTTCGCGGGGAGAGATCTGCCATGATTTAAGGTGGTATACAATACAATACATCACATCAATACATATTGTTTTTACGTTTAGAATTGGAGTATGAAGATAGGATGGTAAAATGTGATGAAGGTGGGTGGGTTTGGAGGGGGGATGGTTGCTTCCCTCCACTTTGAACAGTGGCTTGCCTCCTCTATCTCCGATGTTTTTGTGCCTATTTCTAGATCTGTGTTAATTAGGAGACGTATGTGTTTTTTCCCATCCAGAAATGCAGAGGGAGAGAAATGAAAATACTTGTCCATGATCAGGACTTTTCTTTGTTTTCTCTGTCATGTCCCAGCAAGAAAATGGTGAAGTAGGATCACCATCGTTGCATGATTTGTCAAAGAAAAGCATGGGACATTTTCCCTTATGTCAGTCTCCTAAAGCAATCTTCCTAGCTTTAAATGCAAGACAAAAATGTGCTGGAATATTACGTTCAGTATTTGTGGTAGGTTTGTAGCGTTTATTCTGCAGAGTTTTTCACAGAAGAATAGCCTTTAACCCCCCCCCTCCCCCCCTGAAAAAACAACAAAAACAAAAACAAAACAAAATACTAAAAAACCCTAAGTATTTTGATTTATAAAAAAATACTTGTAATTTTCTTCTTTCTATTATTCATGGTGATATTTGTTCCATGCCCAGTTGCATCATAGAGATATATCAGTGAATGGGAACACATTTTCCGCTGCTTCATAAAGATTTTATCAACAGAAATGCAAAACTCCTAAACTTTGGTATACCTAATGAATGATGCTTACAAATATCAGCTTTTGTTAAAGTTTTAACGCAT
>CM054141.1:62061158-62063658 GCA_028751875.1 Rapana venosa
TTACCCAGCTCTTGGCACAGGCTCTCTCCAACTGTGTGCAGGGCTGGCAGGCGAAACCTTGCAATGGCATTAAAGCCACTCGGCCAATTAGCGCGCACTTCGCTTCCCCCCTCCCAGTCCCGGGGGAAAACTTAAGAGCAAGGCAAACAGTGATTTGTTGGTCCTGGCTACAGTACACATATTGACGGAGGATTGCCATTGGCTACCTCCCCGCATTCCTGCCATTTCATTGGCTGAGACTTCAAGGGGGGGGACCCCTTAGTAGGGGTCTGTGGGGGCTGAATGTGAACTGGTTCGTTTGAGCCAGATGGGAAAAAAGGGTTGAAGAATGACTTTGGCAAACCTGTTTTTGTTTACCTGGACAACATCGTGACGAATGCAGCAGCATGCAGTGGTTAGCAGCAGCAGTAGCAGGAGTAGTGGCAGTTAAAGAGCAGCAGCAGTGGTAAGAGCAATGGTAGGGGCTGTAGAGTGTGACGGCGGAGGTAGTAGCAGTACTAGGGTCGGTGACGGCAGCAGTATTAAAAGAAGATCAATCCTCGAAGTCCGAACGTGGATACTTTAATGGTGGGTAAAATCAGTCGCATACGCAAAATCTCCCCATTGGTGAACCTCGGAGCTCTAGACGAGGAACGAAAATGTAAAATCAAGAAAAAAAATCATCATCATCATCATCATCAGCAGCAGCAGCAGCAGCAGTAGTAGTAGCGGTAGTAGTAGTGGTATTTGTAGTAGTAGTAGTAGTAGTAGTAGTAGTAGTAGTAGTAGTAGTAGTAGTAGTCGTCGTCGTCGTAGGTGTAGTAGGTGTAGTAGGAGTAGTAGGAGAAGTAGTAGTAGTTGTAGTAGTAGTAGTAGTAGTATCAGCAGCAGCAGCAAAAAATGAACGATAACGAACCTGTCTAAAAGAAATTCACAATCAAAGCTGAAAAAATACAAATTAATATTGATTTGGTTTACTAGCCAAGAGGTTAACACACCCGTGTAGAAACCATCAGGTCTGTGTTCGAATCTTCTCCAAAGGCGACTTTTCTTTCTCATCTCACCACAGACCTTTAATGGTGACCTGGGTGCTAGCCTTTCAGAAGAGGCGAGAAACTGACATCCCACAGCAAAGAAAAGAAACCAGCTTTAGCAGACAAGTCATTCTATAGCCAAAGCTCATTCTCACGGGTATGGCATCATATACACAGAAATGACAAACGCGAAAACAAGAGTGGCGCCACAAATTTTTCAAAGTAATGCAAGAAGAACTGTGATAAAGAAATCTTCTGTCACATACAGTGTGAGGAACAAAATGATTACACAGTTGCCAAGTTTCAAGTCAAGTCAAGTCAAGTCAAAAACACTTTAATCATCCCATGAAAGGCAATTACAACACAGGCATATTGATACGTATAATTATCTCACAAGACACAAGAAAAATACATTTCAAATTGGTATGAGCACTCCAAGATGGCTTAAAAAAAATCACACACAAACCCACGTGCGGGCGCACTCACACGCACGGCGTACGCACACACGCACACGCACATAGTTACACACACATGCCCACACACACCAATGTCGGAATACAATGTTGTAAAAACCATTGATTGGAAAAGACATATAAACTTATTATTTACGCGTGCACGCACACGCGCACTCACATACGCATGCACACGTGCACACGTGCACACAAACACACACACACACACGTTTCGTCTTCTGTCTAACACCCATTCCTTTCTCTGTTGGCGTATTTGATTATGATCATTACTGTGTGTGATGGTTCTTTGTATCTGACCTTTGATGTCAAGTTGTGTCTGATCAGATTTCAGTTCCGTCAGTAGTTCTTGTTGTTGTTGTGCCAGTAGGGATGCCGGGGGCTGGTCAGTATAAACAGCATCCCCACCCTCTGGAAACTTTGTGCGAGGAAATTCCTCTTTTCTATTCCTCTCTTTGTTTCTGCCTTGTTCCTTTTCTTCTTGTTACCTCCTCCTTGCCTGTTTTCTGCCTTCTTGGTCCATTCTCCTGCCTTTCTTTCCAGAAAGACTTAAAAGACAATTCCCTACCACACCGAAGTCGGATGTGCTGGGTCTGACTTGTTCCCCTTCTTCTCCTTCTCCTCACCTTCTTCCTCTCCTCCTTCTTCTTCTACTCCTTCTCCTCACCTTCTTCCTCTCCTCCTCCTTCTACTCCTTCTCCTTCCTTTTTCTTCTTCTGTTCCTCTTTGCCGCGGTGACTACAGCTGCACTGGGCTGAAATGTGTTTAAGCCGAAGGTGCACTGTTGTTTCTGACGTGCCTTATCAACAGCAAGGTTTTCCTTTCCTCTACCCCCGGAACACAGAGAGAGAGGGAGAGAGAGAGAGAGAGAGAGAGGAGAGAGAGAGAGAGAGAGAGAGAGGAGAGAGAGAGAGAGAGAGAAGAAGACAGACAGACAGAGAAAGACACACAGAGAAGGAAAAGACGACACAAGAACATACACACAAACAGCGCGACAGCACGCACGCACCCCATCCC
>CM054141.1:62068658-62073658 GCA_028751875.1 Rapana venosa
ACAGGACTTAAATAGTAATAATAATAAATGGAATTCATATAGCGCCATATCTGGAAAAAACCCAAATCATAGCGCTTTGGTTCATCCCACTCATTTACATGCAGCCAGTTACAATTAATAGTTTTTACAAATTCAAATGTATAAACACACGCACGCACACACACAAACACACTCGCACACACACGCACACACATAAAGGTAATACACTCCAGCAGGGTGTGGGGTTTTGGCTGTTGAGGGCAGGGACAAAAATGAGATGGAACAAGAGGGGGAGAATCTTAGATTTGAAATAAATGTGTCTTGAGGCCGGATTTAAAAGCTTCATAAGAAGGCTTTTGGCGAAGGGAGAGAGGGAGGTCATTCCAGATCAATGGACCAGAAACAGAAAGAGCAACGGCCAACGGTGGACTGGTTGAATCTAGGTATTCTTAAGCACAAGGTATCTGCAGCAGAGCAAAGGGAACGAGAAGGATTGTACAGGTGAAGACATTCACAGAGGTAGGTAGGTGCTGTTTTGTGGAAGCATTTGTAACAAAGGGTACTGATCTTATAGTTTACTCTCTGTGGCACAGGCAATCAGTGGAGAGATCGCAAGAGAGGAGTAATGTGCTCAAATGTTTTCTTTTTGAGGACTAGTCGAGCGGCAGAGTTTTGTATACGTTGAAGGGAATTGATAGATGAAGCTGGGAGACCAGCCTAGAAGACTTCTTTGTATCATCTCTTCCTAAAGACAAGACATAGACTAGCATTCATGTTCTCGTGAGGGGCGGGGTAGCCTATTGGTTAGAGCATTGCGCTCACGATTTAACAGCCGAAGGTCGAGCCCCAGTTTGAACCACTACCGAGACGCCCTTCAAGGAGACTTTTCCCCTGGGGTTAACATCAGTGCTGACTCCACTCCCACAAAACTCCTTCGAATGACACTATAAACTTAGGTCTCGTGTGCAAACGCACGCAGAACATGTTGCATACCCGTTAAATCCCGTTCCATCCTTTGGAAGAATTAAACACCAAACAATGTGACAAAAATGCGTGCACTCTAGAATCGTGTTTCGACATCATCACCGAAATTAGAATGCGGCTACTTTAATGCTGGGCAAACGCAGTCACATACGCAGAAATCTCACCATTATTTAGTGAACCTCGGAGCTCTAGCCCAGGAACAAAAAAGAAAAAAAATCTTGTGAGAAGCTGGATGGAAAAATCCAGGAATCAAACCTGGGATAGTAAAGGTAAGGTAAAGGACTCCCATAACCTATAAGGTCGTAGGGGAGCGAGGCGTCAGAGACCTCACTTCTCTAGGGGCCAGCATATTGAGGGCGGCGCCCATCTCCTCTCCCTCGCTGCTTTTACCTTCCCTGACCCTAAAGAGGGCAGGTACCCATTTACAGCTGGGTGAACTGGGGGAACTGTACTGAAGCCAAGGCGCGCAAACGGTCACCCATCCAACTGGTAACCACGCTCGACGCTGCTTAACTTGGCTGGGGGAAAGCGAGTGCTCCGACCACTGAGCTATCCCGTCCCCTTGGATCTGTGGCGTTATATCTGCTGCTGCCCCAGTACAAGTGAGACAAGTCAGCCTAGGCCAGGGGTCGGTTTGGCTGTTTGTCCCTCACTGGTCATCAACTCAGGAAGTGAGGGGAGCTGGGCCACCGTGAATCCAAACATCACACGTACACACACACACACACACACACACACACACACACACACACACACACACACACACACACACACACACCTCACACTGTGGCTGGATGAGGGGGGGGAGAGAGTGGGATGTTAGTGTGTGAGTGTGGGGAGGGGGGATGAAGAGGAGATATAAAGAAACGAGATGAGGGTGGGGATTGGGTGAGCCGTTATTAACTGCAGATTAAAGGATAGTGCTTCATTTCCTCTTATCCTGTTTGTCCCTGTGTCAGGAAGGCTTTGGCCTCGGCTGGTTACTTTAAACCCCCGAGAATCAGGGGATCGGACCTTTATTGGTATTGCCAGGGTCCCATGATATAGCATGGTTGCTGCTGCTGCTGCTGAATAACATCAGCTGGATGTTGTATTAATGTAGCAAGTAGTACCATCACAGGCAAGAAGGTTGGCTGATTGTAGTTTTGTAACAGTAGAAGTGATGGTCAAAAGTGGCAATTTTCGTAACTATTGTTCTTTTGGTTTATACAAGATTTCGTTTTATTTTAGACAGTATCTATTTTGTATTCAGTTCACGCTGTTGTTTCTTTTGTTTGCGGAAAATGATAGCATAATTTTGAATTTGATTTGTTCTTGATGTTGTATTGTGTTGTAAATATTGCGCTGTGTTGTATTGTCTTGCATCGTATTGTGTTGTGTAACATTTTCGATTACGGCAGATTTCACCAACAACACAACAAGGACATCGCAGCATAACACAACATACCACATCACACCATACCACACCACACCACACCAATCTACACCACGCATACACCACATCTTACCACACCACTCTTCATCACTCCACACCAAACCACACCACAACCACATCTTACCACACCCACACTCTATACCACACCACACCACACCCGCCACACCCACACCACACCACACCACACCAAACTTCTCCGCACTACTCACACCACACCACCAACACCACACCACACCACACACACCACACAACACCCACTACACCACAACACACCACACTACACCACACAACACCACACCACACTACACCACACTACACCACAACACTACCCAATACAAAACTTCTAAAGCACTAGGAACCTGTAAAAAAAGGTAGGTCGTAAGGGGGGGGAGGGGGGGGGGATGTGCGAGGCATCAGAGACCTCAACTTCTCAAGGGGTCAGCATATTGAGGGCGGCGCCCATCTCCTCTCCCTCGCTGCTTTACCTTCCCTGACCTTAAAGAGGCAGGTACCCATTTACAGCTGGGTGAACTGGGGGACTGTACTGAAGCCGAAGCGCGCAAACGGTCAGCCTTCCAACTGGTAACCACGCTCGATGCTGCTTAACCTTAGGTGGAGAAAAGCGAGTTCTCTGACCACTGAGCTATCCCAACCCCTAAGTACAATGACTAAGACACAATGCTCCACGCCAAACCAAAAAGAAAATCCCCAGCCAAAACATAAGGATAGCCTCCTGTCATCATTTTCTACCTGACAGGGCAAAAACAGGGCGATGTCTGCAATACTTCAACCTTGGCAGGTCTCTGAGTATCTTCAGACTTCCCCTGTGACAGGTTTCACTCTGGACAAAAGACTTACCCCCTGCACCAACACAAGACAGTCAACCGCAAAACCAAGAGTGACGAATGTACTACAAAGACTTAGGCGATTGTAAAGCGAAGACCTACGACTGTAAAACAAAGGGCTCCACGTGCAAAACAAAAGGCCCACGCCCTGTAAAGCAAAGGGTTTAGGGTTGTAACAACAAGTGACAGTGGTCCACTATACAACTGGCTTACATGGCTAATTGTGTCACTGGCCGGGATTTTTTTTGTTTTCTGTCTCACGTACGCAGTACTTACATGTATTGTGTGCGTACGTGCGCGTGTGTATATTTGCGTTTTTGCACATGTTCGCGCATGCATGTACGTAGTTGCAAACGTGCGCGTGCAGAAACACATATACATGTGCGCGCTTGCGCGGGCATCACAAAAAACACAAACACATGCACACACGCATGCAGGTATACAAAGACATATACTTACCCGTATACACGTACGCACCGACAGATACATACAAACACACACACCCCATCTGGAAATAAAAGATGGACTTGACTTTGATATACACAGGGAACTTCCTGTACATATATGCATGCACATGCAAACAAGAGCACACACACAGCCCCTTGTATATGATATTTTTAAAATCTATTTTTATTTTATTCTTTTATATCGAGGATAATGGAACAAGCACTTATGTACTTTTTTACATCCAGTCCCCGTGTGTATGCGGTTTTGTAAACTTCTGTCATCTGTTCCCACCAGCACACAATGGCCTACTCTTACGAACAGCAGAACATGATTTAACGCAAGATGTTCTGCGTGCGTTCGCACACGGGGCCTCGGTTTATAGTCTCGTCTGAATATGCATTATGCGCAAACAAGCAAAGGCACACACACACACACACACACACACACACACACACACACACACACACACACACACACACACACACACACACACACACACACACACACACACACACACACACACACACACACACACACACACACACACTCACTTTCGTCTGATATCACTATGAGTGAAGAGACGTTAAACTGAAGAAAGAACACACGCACACACTCTCGCACACATACATACACACTCACACACACACACTCACACACACACACACTCACACACATACACGCACACTCACACACGCACACACACACACACACACACACACACACACACACACACACACACACGCACACGCACACACACACACACACACACACACACACACACGCACACACACTTTACCCCACAAAAGTGTGGGGAAAGGCAAAACTGGTCTGGTGGCTATATAAACCAGGAGATTTCAAACAGCTTGAAAGGTTTGGGGGTAGATCTCTGGGTAGCTGAGAAAACTACAAACAGGACAGTTAACGGTACAACACGGCTGTTAGAGAGAGAGAGAGAGAGAGAGAGAGAGAGGGGGGGGGGGGGGGGAGAGCTCGAACTCGGAAGATTTATTCTCCAAAAGGCCATTAGCCCATACATGAACGGGGTTGCAGAACTGTTTGTGGTTTGGTGGGGATAAAAAGCGACAGCAACAACAACAAAATGTTATTGTATATCAAAAAAGTTAGTTACAAAATCATTACTTACGAGATGATCTATCTATCTATCTATCTATCTATCTATCTATCTATCTATCTATCTATCTATCTATTTATCTTTGTATACATGTATTATATTATACATAGAGCACTGTTGCGAGGATAAGAAAAAAGTATAACGTGGCTGTTTTTTAAAATTTACATTCAGTCCTTGC
>CM054141.1:62088658-62091158 GCA_028751875.1 Rapana venosa
CATCAAATCTGTTGCTGGAGCGAATTTTGGAAACGCCCACCGCCTTCCCTCCCTTTGCAGTGTTAGGACATTTCAGTTTTAAATTGAAGCAATCTACTGATTGCTTCGAAAGCAGAGGACCGCGGGGAGTGGAGGAAGCTGGCTGCAAACTCTTCATTAGTGCTCCCACGGTTCACGGGACTATGGGATAGGTGAAGGTGAAGGAATCTACTGATATTTGATACGCTGCAACAGGAGAGTCGAGTAATAGCTGTTACACTAAATAAAATCTTGAAAATAAACCGAAAAGTAATCTGAACGAAAAATTCTAACAGACTAAACAGTTTAAAAAGAAACAAAAGGACCCATTATCCAAAATTTCTCATCGTTTTATGAGTGTAAAACCATAACGGAGTGGATTCAAAACCTTTCTGTGAGTGACTTAGCAGGTGTGGTGTGGCCTATATGGATTAGTTTGTACGCCAAAAGTCAAATCTTTCCCGAAGGAAAATACAAAACGAACACCAAGTTGAAACACAGGTCGGAAACAGCTAAGCGTTGTTATTGTTGCTGGATATTCCCAGCTTTTAACACGGTGCGAGTCTCATAGAACATAACATCTTGCGAACACATTAACATCCTGTTCCGCTTTTCGTAAGAGTAGGCCATTGTGTGCCGGTGGGAACAGATGACAACTTACAAAACCGCATACACACGGGGACTGGATGTAAAAGAGCACATAAATGCTTATTCCATTATTCTCGATATAAAAGAATAAAATAAATAAAGAGAAATAGAATAATGCACAATGTCTCCCTCATCATCACACCTGGGAATCACTGTGAGACAGGAAGTACACACCAGATGTACACACCGGATGTTATTGTTATTCTTTATAAATGTTATTCTTTTATTTCGAGGATAAGGGAATGAGCACTCGTGTCCTTTTTTTAAACATCCAGTCCACGTGTGTATGGGGTTGTGTCAATTTTGTCATCCATTCCCAACAGCACACAATGGCCTACTCTTCCAAACGGGTTTTAATATGTGCGTAAGATGATCTGTGTGCATTCGCACACGGGGCCTCGTTCATAGTCTCATCCTCAGGACTTTTATGGGGAGTGGAATCGGCACTGATGTTAACCCTCGAGGAAAAATGCTCTTGAACGAGATTTGAACCAGGTCAGCAGATCACGAACGCAATGCGCATCACTCTAACCACCAGGCTATCCCGTACAGTGTGTGTGTGTACGACTGTGTTCAAGAACCTTGCCACTCAGGCATCCATACTCCGACTTCAAAGGATTTTTTTAGTTTTAAAGGAGAGAATAGGCTGAAAAAGTAAGAGTTTGCCAAAACTGGTGACAATCTGAACATGACAAGGAAACGCGTTGCTGAAACAGAAGACATGACCAACGCTGACAACTATGTATCAGAAATCATGACCCCCTGCATATGGGTCTTCGTGCCAGCGTGCGTCTGTGCGTGTTTGCGCGCGCGCGTGTGTGTAGGCGTGTGGACAGGCGGACACGTGAGCGTGTGTGTGTGCGTGCGTGCCAAGCTATCACAATAATCCATCTGATTTGAGCGCGCGCGGGAAAATCGATGATAACAGCAGTCAGTGTCCATGTGGCTGTGTCACGGTGACCTGACGGTGATGCTACGGTCCCGAATCACTAAATACTGCCAACAAGATTCTAGTCACGGGCAGATTTCTGTTTTCTTCTTGTTGTTGTTGTTGCTGCTGTTGTTGATGCTGATGTTCTTGTTGTTGTTGGCTGTTTTCCAGCTTAATCCCCCTCCCCCCACCGTGGATGACCCAGAATATTTTATTTATTTATTATCATACCACATTAAGTCCCGGCAGATTTCACTGCGTGAAAATCGGGCTGCTCTCCCCGGGGAGAGCGCATCGCCACAAGAGCAGCGCCGCTCATTATTGTGTTTTTCTTTTTCTGGCTGAAACTGTATTCATTTCCCTATCAGTGTGGCTTTTTTCTACAGAATATTGCCAGGGGAAACTCTTTTGTTGGCATGGGTTCTTTTACGTGCGCTAAATAATTTTGTATAATACACGGGGACCTCGGTTTATCGCCTCATCCGAAAGACTAGTACGAGACTACCATTCATGGTCTAATGGATGGGTGGAAAGTTTCAGGCCCAAACGGGGATCAAACCACGGCACACTTCAGACCCGGACTTTTCGCTTTCTAGGCAGGTGCATTACCTCTAGACCACTGATCCGAGTATGTATGTCCTGTCTCCTTCATCCCTCTTAACAGTCACTGTGAGACTGAAAGAACCCCACACTGGATGAGAAGTTTGCCTGTATGATGATTCCTTTTCAGGTACAACAGTAGCCATGCAGGTAGCCACATTCCGACTTCAGAAGATTTTTTTCTCCTTTGAAAGAGAGTATAAGAAGTTGCTATGCTATAAACCACCACCACCACCACCACCACAACCACCCACCACCACCACCACCACCACCACCACCACCACCACCACCACCACCACCACC
>CM054141.1:62098658-62106158 GCA_028751875.1 Rapana venosa
TACTCTTTTATTCTGATGAGCAAAATGTAACCCAGAATGATTCATTTGCTAAAATTGTTTGTTTGAGTAAAAATGACAGTTATGAAGCTCAGCCGTTTAACAAAAGTGAAGCAAAGACAAGCAAACAAGTATACTCCCAAAGAAAACAAAAAAAAAGAGGAAAAAAGAGAAATTGAAGATAAAAAAAAGAAACTTGCATGACATCTTTTCTTCTAGCAATCTTCGCTTCAATAATAAAAAAAGTGATAAAACTGAGTTTGAATCAGAGAATGGTTATATATACATACGAATAACATTTTAGATAGCTATACATGTAAAAACAATAAATAACACGTCCTATTCCGTGTAGTAGCTCATATCTAATTTCTAAGTTTTCAACACTTTAAAGCATAAAATGTTGCTTTTCTTGGGAAAGACGACCCCACACAGATATCCTGACAAGGGCAGACAGAGAGGTGTGGACACTGGGGTCTGAAACCACAGACAAGAATAAATGTGCCAGGTTTGTGGATGGTTAGATTCAGCTATGTCCTTTCTGTCTCTGACACTCATATTTTCTACTATTTTTAGAACTGTCTCTACGTGACCTCACACGTGTATATACTTTCCGTTTTTACCGACAGAAGAGTGAATTAAGCTGAAAACTCGAACTGGACTAAAAATCTTTCGAACAAGACTATAAACCAGTCAGATCTGTGTGCTTACAGACATGTACACGTCTAACAAAAACAACATACACAGTAGAAAATCAGAAAGAAAAGGAAGGAACCTGCTGACTGCCCTAGCAAAATTGGAAGGTTCAATTTCTAACTGAATCCCCAAAGTCAGTATGTGGCTACCTGTAATGGTTAGGGAGGGGGTGGGGACGCTATCATACACAAAGATAATAATAATAATAATAATATGGAATTTATATAGCGCTGAATCTTGTAAAACAATCAAATCGAATCGCTTGATCTCACGATCAGTGAACTTCAGAGCTCTAGCCGAGGAAGGTAAGGTAAAGGTAAAGCAGTCCCATAACCTATAAGGTCGTAGGGGAGCGAGGCGTCAGAGACCTCACTTCTCTAGGGCCAGCATATTGAGGGCGGCGCCCATCTCCTCTCCCTCGCTGCTTTACCTTCCCTGACCCTAAAGAGGGCAGGTACCCATTTACAGCTGGGTGAACTGGGGGAACTGTACTGAAGCCAAGGAGCGCAAACGGTCACCCATCCAACTGGTAACCAGGCTCGACGCTGCTTAACTTGGCTGGGGGAAAGCGAGTGCTCCGACCACTGAGCTATCCCGTCCCCGTAGCCGAGGAACGAAAGCTAAAACCTACTCCTTCCTATAGCGTCTGCGTGTGCTCTAACCTTCGCTAAAGATGATCCCTGTCTGTACACCGTAGGCCTACAAACACATCTCTTGACGCTTTTATGGCATATAACATCTTGGCTGAATGGAAAACAGTGGGCCGGATTGGCTGGGTCTGGGAGCTAGCATCGTTTTACCCGTAAAAACGAATTTATAGCATGTTACGCGTGCCTTAAAATTTTTGGTATACTTTGTACGTGTTGGGGAGGGAGGGAGGGAGGGAGAGAGAGAGAGAGAGAGAGAGAGAGAGAGAGAGAGAGAGAGCACTGACAGTCCGACCCCCTCTCCCCTCCTTAGATACCCCCCCCCCCCCCCAAGAAAATAGCAGACTATATTAACAAAAAAGAAAACACAGATAAGAAAGCAACCCCCTTTCCCCAAACACACAACAACAACAACATATAAACAACAGGTAAAGGGAAAAGGTAAAGGTGTACCATAACCTATGCGGTCGTAGGGGAGCGAGGCATCAGAAACCTCAGCTTCTCTAGGGGCCAGCATATTGATGGCGGCGCCCATCTCCTCTCCCTCGTTGCTTTACCTTCATTGACCCTAAAGAGGGCAGGAAATCATGTGCAGCTGGGTGAACTTGGGGACTGTACTGAAGCCAAGAGGCGTAAACGGTTACCCACCCACTTGGTAACCACGCTCAGTGCCGCTTTACCTTAGCTTGGGAGAAAGCGAGTGCTCTGACCACTGGAGCTATCCCGTTCCCCAACAAACAAAAAAAACAAACAAAGAGCAGAAGCTAGCTGCATCAAGTTATAATTCGTCTGTCGCAGACGAGATTCAAAGCAAAACAACAACTGAAGACTGTGAGCCCTGTACAGAGTAGACGGCTTTGCTCTGGTTGTCCAGTGTGTGAAACATTGATACATTCATCTGAAAAGAAAAAAAGGCAAATTATGACAGAGACAGATGATGGGCTTTGTTGAATCCATCATTGAAGTAACGAGTTTATTTGGAGTTCATCTTTAAACATTTCTTTTTTACAATGACCATTTATTGATTATTAGCAATTTTATTCTTCTATTTCATTTATGAATTTATCTTTATACCACCACTGACAAAACACATTTTAGCATATGCGATGTCAAACAACTTCAGGACATAGATCATTAACACGCCCTCTTTTCTTTCACACACGTGTGCAAGCAACTGAACGCCAGAAAATTGCTAACAAGAAGAGAGAGAGAGAGAGAGGAGAGAGAGAGAGAGAGAGAGAGAGAGAGAGAGAGAGAGAGAGAGAGAGAAACCATGCTAAAGTAATATGAAGATCTACCAATGCCTCAATTACGCCAGGGTCTGTCTATACATGTGAAGATGATTGAATATGCATAGACAAGGTGCTATAATTTCAAGTGAGTAAAGTTGTGGAGACACGCCACACAAACATAAAAACCAGCATTTGGTTTAACGTCTAATTGTACATTGAGTTTTATAACTTGAACAGACCCCGCTTAACAAATTTCTTGTGAAAAGGATGTAGCATGGAATATCTGGTAGGAAGTAACCCTCGACTCATAACCCAGCTCCATTCTTCAGGAACTAACCTGCACAATCATCGTCTTGTAAGCCAGATTGGACAACTATGTTTCCAAAAATGACAAAATAGCAAACAATGAGGTTAACTATCTCCCCCTCCTCCCTCAAAAAAGAATAACAAAACAAAATAAAACAAACCCAAACCCCCAAATCCCAGAGAAAACAAAAACACGAAGATATACACATGCACATCATGTTGTAAAACTAGTTTTTGGGCAACTACGTTCAAAATTTGACAAAAAAAAAAAAAAACAACGTTTAGATATCCCCCCCCCCCCAAAAAAAACCCCAACAACAACAAAATTAAAAAAAGATGAAGAAATCCCCAAACAAACAAAAGCCAAAGAAACAGAAACAAGAAGCAAAACAAAGGGAATTATACTTCTTAAAGAAGATTTAAGAGATTGTCGTTCTTAGTCATAAAACGTCCACAAATTCAAAAGGTGAGCCGATTTAATAGTATCCCTTATGAAAACCATGTGCACCATTTTACATCCTGCAATGCTTTAATCTTCACAGACGAAAATCTCAATCCGCACTGCCTTGCAACACCCGCTAATAACAACTACGCTCAAAACGAAACAAAACCGAAATCCGCGCTAATTGGACAACAGTTGAATACTATTTCTGCAAAGTGTACCTCGTTCCCTAATCCATTACTCTTCACTATATTTTTTTTTCTCTCTCTCTCTCTCTTCTTGTTAGCAATTTCCTGGCCTACAGTTGCTTGCACACGTGTGTGAGGGAAGAGAGGGCGTGGTCATAGCAGGAGGGGGTCTGCATAATGCTCCTTTTAAGAGGCTGTCCATAAAACCTTGCTTATTCATCTTCAGAGGATTAGAAAAGCTTTAAAGGGGAGGGTCCTCCATGATCCCCCTACAGCCTCCACCAGTCTAATGTGCTTCATTAAAACTCCACACCTCCCCCAGGTCCTGCTCCTTACGCTTGAGTGTTGCTAATACCCACGGGTACCTATTCGGGGTGGCTACTAATTGACACTCGGATGAATAGCCAGCCAGCCATCCTCTTCGCTACTGTGCTGAAAGAGAATGGAGAGTTTGGGCTTCCCGGTGACCAGTATAAAATACTAATGGCCGCCACGTGCGCTGGGAAAAATATCTGGTTTGGGTTTTTAATTATGTATTTTCTTTTCTTTTCTTTCTTTCTTTTTTTAAATCTCTCGGGATAAGGGGTGGGGGGTTGGGGGTGGGGATGGATCAATATAATGAGTTTGATCCCTTATGAGAAGGAGGCTTGGTACTGTAGAGGTAAGATTTATTGAACGGTGTAATAGCAAGGTTTTTTTTCCCCCAATACATGTATACACATTCGTAAATGTGCACGCACGTACTCACGTATGCACGTACACATGAATGCGTGTATGCAGGCATGCACTATACTGAGAGAGAGTCTCTAAAACTGATATGAGACAACTTGTTTGTTGTATGTGTTGCAAAAAGTTATGTTACTTGAGATAAATGCACGATACAGATGAAAACTGGGTTGATTTGTTTTAATCCAAATGGTACTCATGTCATCAGTTAATATTTACCGACAGACAGACAGATACACACACACACACACACACACACACACACACACACAAACACACACACACACAACACACACACACACACACACACACACACACACACGCACGCACGCACGCACGCACGCACGCACGCACGCACACACACACCTGGGTTTTGAAAAACATTATGCAAAAAGGAACAATCCATTTCTTCCTCAGTAACAACAACTTCAAACAGCCCACTTATTCCACTGAAGACCATCTTTTTCCAACGATGCATCTTTTTACCACACGATACACATACATTATCATACAGTCAAGAAAAACAAATCTTCCTATTCTTGTTTCCATAAGTTCACATTATATGATAATTCATACTGTCTAAAAAAAACCCAACCCCAAACAAACAATCTTCCTTTTTTTTCTTCTTCTTCATAACCTCACATTACATGATAATTCAATCTCTCTGTCAAGCAAGCTGTGGATGTGATTCATCGCAACAAGCATCATCTCCCCACCCAAGACGGATCAGCCGACCACCAGCAACACCATTCCGCAAGCGGGGACCATCTTGTTTTCGTGTCCCCAGTCATGTCACCGGCACAAACCCATCCATCGATGTCAGGGGTCACGATAATAAATCTCCGGGGGCCGAGGGCTGTGGCCACTGTCTCATTTAGGCGTCAAGGTTGGATGCCCCCAGCTCTGAAATGGCCCTCTCGTTTTCACCAGGGCTTTTGCTTGTTTCTCTCCCCTGGAGAGCTGGACAGGGGAGGTTAGAAAGATGGCAGGTTCTCACAGGTGGGGGACAAAAGCCTGGGGTGTGGAGGGGGTGGGGACCTCCCGGAGGTGTGTTGTCCTGTGAAAGATGAGCTCCCTTGGAGAACCTCACTGACTTTGCATTCTAGGATCTCCTCCTCCTCCTCCTGCCCTTTCTTTGCTGCTGCTGCTGCTGCTGCTGGGGCGGTGGTCATGTTACAGGACTGACTACCCGTGTTATTTTTGACACAAGGTATTTTTTTGTGTTGCTCCCTACCTCTTTCCTAAATCTGTGTCTGCCCACTGGTTACTTCTTATCTCCAGAGCAGCCAGCTTGCTTAACCATGTTCTGGGAAACTGAGTCTTTTCAAAGAAAATGTTCTTTTATTCTTTGTGATGTTTTCGCTACATAATCATCATAGTAATTCTGCTCGCAGATTTTATTGAATCTTAAATGGCGGCGTGAGCGTTAGTATGAGAGAAAAGGTGAACTTCGAGTCTATGGGTATATGCAGAAAGTATTTAGTATAGGTAAAAAGTTAATAGGAAAAGATGCTTGTTCCTGATGAAAAGAAACTCAATCTAAAGTAAGCAACGCATGTAGAGAGATTAAAAAAAGCAATAAATAAGCGCTCTCTAGACAAAATATAAAATAAAATCAACATTATTGCCTTCCCATAATAAGCCAAGCGAAAAGCAAATAGCCAATAACGAACAAAATTTTATAAACAAAACAAACTAAAAACTAAGCATGGCATGCTCCTCTCACAGAGAACAGTCCCTATTTCACATTGTAGAATTGCTGCATAATTATTATGTTATTCCATTTGCAAACAATTTCTCTGGGAATGAGAAAACTCTTCGTAGTTAAAAAGCCATGGACTCTTGAGCAGGGGAAAGCTGTGACAATCTTGTTAAGAGACAACACCCCGATAATCATCTGACTCCCTAGCAGGAGCATTGCCTCCCCTGCCAGTGGGGCGCCATCTAGCGCGCTGGTGGCATCAAGGGAGATGATTCATGGGGGCGGGCTAAGGCAGGCTGACAGGGAACTCAACCCCCTCACTGGAAAAGGGAAGGGAGTACAGAAGCTGCCGGGCTGTGTTCAGCCACAGATGCCGCCCCCCTCCTCTGCTGGGGACGCATTCAGCTAGGCCTAGCCATAATATACATTTTTCTTCCTGGAAAACCCACACAGTAGCTATTGTTGTTTGTTCTATGAGCGAAAATGCATCACGCTGCCTTTAAGTCAAAGTCAAAGTCAAACTTTTATTTAAGCACTTGACATGTCAGACCCAGCGCATCCGACTTTGGCATAAGAGAGAATTTAAAAAAAAAAGTCTTTCTGGGGGGAAAAAATGGTAGGAGAATGGACCAAGAAGGCAGAAAATAGACAAGAAGGAGGTGACAGGAAGAAAAGGAACAAGGCAGTAACAAAGAGAGTGATAGAAAAGAGGAAATCTACAGCACATTATTTCCAGAAGGTGGCGTTGTTACTTATATTGACAGGCCCCTGGGATACCCACGGGGGAGGGGGGGGGGGGGTGATAAAATATACATTTAATTCATTAAAAAAAAAAAAGGGAAGAATTTCGACTGCTTCCATTCGCGGACAGTTTTCTGGCGAGTTACGTTTTCCTTCCTTACATATTTTGACGCAGTTTCTAACCAAATGCTTTATACTTGCTGAAGGCAAACTCCTAAAAGTACAGAAAGCAGGTAGATATTTTGTCAGATTCTCTCTTTTTTTCAGAAAAAATATGACATTAGAAGATGAAACATACATCTGTTAGAATTCATTGTCTAGAAATGTAATGGTGGGTGGAGATGGGGTGAATGGTATGTGGGTATCAGGATGGTTAGTGAACATAAGTGTTATTGTATGTTTCGTTTTCATTGTTTTGAGAAGTGCAGAACAGTTTTCTCACGTTGCACTACGCCACACATGTGCAGGAATGGACTAGGCCGGATTCAACTTGTCCCAGACGCATTGCTTGAAAAATTTAATGTGATCAAGCCCCAATGACTCCTTAAGGAGTTAGAGGAGAAGTCAAGTTCAGTCCTGTGATATGGCATCGCAGCCAGGAAATTCTAGCCAGGAATGGCAGATGCTCGACCAGTTGCGTAATCCACTGCGTTGGTAAAGCCTTGGGTGCATGTTTGGTAGTTTTCAGGCAGGCCAAAAATCAACAAGACCAAATCAAAAGTAAACACAGGACCCTCCACCACCCCCCCTCCCCAAGAACCCCAAAACTAAAAGCAAAGGTCACCTCCCTCTTTGAAAAGAAAAGACAACAACAGCAAAAACAAAA
>CM054141.1:62116158-62153658 GCA_028751875.1 Rapana venosa
ATTTTGAGAGAAACGGTACCCCAAATTTGTTTTCGTGTTTGTTTGGTTTGTTATCTTTTTTTCTAGTAAAGAATCTTTTTTTTTCCAGCTGGGTTGTTGTTCATTCGCCTATTGGAATGGGGATCAGAACGTCTTTTGTTACAAGTTATGGGATGGACTGTTTGCTTTAGTAGGTGACTGGTAGGGCTGTCATTGGTCAGTTGCATGCAGGCTGGCTCAGGCCAAAGCTGTGTCAGTTATTGATGTCAGCTAATTGCCAATGTCCTACACTAAAATGTTGTTATGTTGTAAAATGTTGTGTTGAGATTGCCTTCAGCCATGACAAGCTCTTAACATAACAACCTGCACTCTCCTTTAAAGGAGAAAAAAACATTCCTTAAGTCGGAGTATGGCTGCCTATATGGCGAGGTACTTAAAACTGTGATACACGAAAACTTCTCATTCATTGTGCAATTTCAATCTCACAGTGATTCCCAGGTGGGATGAATGAGTCAAAGAGCACATGCTGGGTGTTAAGCTGGGGAACATACAACAACAATTGCAGGCCAGGAACGTTATGATATGGAGAGAGAGAGAGAAGAGAGAGGAAGAGAGAGAGGAGAGAGAGAGAGAGAATTGATAGAGACGAAGAGGAAAGAGAGAGAGAGAGAGAGATGAGAGGAAGAGAGAGAGAGAGAGAGATGAGGAGAGAGAGAGAGAGAGAGAGAGAGGAGGGAGAGGAGGAGAGAGAGAGAGAGAGGGAGAGGAAGAGAGGAGAGAGAGAGAGGAGAGAGAGAGAGATTAGACAGACAGAGAGATACGGAAAACAGACAGAGAGAGAGAGAGAGAGAGAGGAGAGAGAGAGAGAGGAGAGAGAGAGAGGGGAGAGAGAGAGCGAGAGAGAGAGAGGGAGGGACACACACACACACACACACACACACGCTACACACAAACACACACACCCCCTACACGCACAGAGGTTTCAATACAGTCAAAAGTCTACAAAAGAGCAGTCATTTGACCAGAACAAACGACACACTAATGGCGGAACTGATAGCACTCCCAAGAACCGCCACTCCTGTGTCAATGAAAGCCTGACGAAAATTAATGTGGTGCACAGTCTGCGGATCACGGTGACCTGTCTTCGTGACTGGCTGATGTGGTATGTGGCTGTCCTCTGCTCACCGCCATTTCTAGCGCTCGGGGAATGATGGGTAACATTTTGAAACCCGCGATGATAATTTTGTTCCGTGTTATCATGTTTAAGTCTAATCAGTGTGTATTGGGTGTGTTTGATTTTATTCAGGGGGCTATTTTTGGGGGGTTTGCTTTGGTTTGTGATGTAGTGTATTTCCCGTCCTGCCTGCTTACTTCATGTAGTGGTTTGTGGTTAGCTTGAGCTATAATGATAATTATGTATTTTCAGATTCTTTGTCATCTAAAGAAAAAAGACTGGACCCCAGAAGGAGGGAGAAAGAAAGGAAGACCAAAAGCAACGAGGAGGAGGACTGTAGAAAGTGAGATGAAGGCCATGCAGCACTCTTGGGGATCAGTGACTAGGTTGGCCCAGGATAGGCAAGAATGGAAGCGCTTTGTTGCTGCCCTACACACCACTGGGTGTAATGGTTAATGATAATGATGAAAGAAAAAAGAAATCCCATTTTGTTTGTAATTCGTTTTCTCTTGGGTATCTCTCTCTCTCTGTCTTCATCTGCAGAACCTTTCCCTTGCAGTTTCAAGTTTTCGAAGACGGGGTTATAGAATGCCTAACAGTACACCAGCAACAAATCATATCTATTCTAAAACACCACCAGCAAACCTTGAAAAAACTGTCTTGAACACACGCAGCCTGGAACACACGCAGGGTATTAACTTTGTCTGTCTGCATCCCTTGTTGTAATGACATGATGAAGACTTCACACATTCCATCCAGTGCTAATGAGAACTAGAAGATCGGAAACTTGCAGATTCGATCTTTTGTTTACCTAATAGCCTGGTGGTGTGAGCGTTGGGCATTGTGCTTGTGATTTCATGGCCAGAGTTCAAGCCTCAGCTTGAATCACCATCAAGACGCGCCCTTCCAAGGGCAGTTTTCCTCTGGAATTAACGTAAGTGTCGATCCACTCTCCTGAAAGTCTTTTGGATGAGACTAGAAACCGAGGTCCCGTGTGCAACAGCACACAGATGATCTTTTCCACATGGTTGAAACGATTGCTTATTAAGAAAAGTAAATAAATGCACACAAACACATTTGGAGCAGCAACAAGCTAATATCTTATAGCGTACTCCACTATACTATTACTACTACTACTACTACTACTACTACTACTGCTGCTGCTGCTGCTGCTGCTGCTGCTGCTAGTACTACTACATCTACATGGAATTTATATAGCGCCATATCTTGCAAAAAACAAATCAAAGCGCTTTCGTTCATCCCACTCATTCACATGCAGCCAGTTACAATTAATAGTTTTTACAAATTCAAATGTATAATCACACACGCACACACATAAAGGTTGTACACTCCTGCAAAACGAAACTTGTTATTTTGTAGCACATCCTACATATTAAAACCTGATCTGCTTTTCGGAAGAGTAGGGCATTTGTGTAAGAGGGAATGGATGACAAAATTTACAAAAGCGCTTGCGCACGAGATCCGGATGTAGAACAGCACATAAGAACTTATTCCAATATCTTTAAATTCGAAAAACACCACATAGATAAAAAATATAAAATAAAAAGACTGCATTGATAAGAAACCTCCCAAACTATGTATGCAGTAGAGGGACTATTTGGAACCAGCAGGTCTGCACATGACCTGACCTGTGAATGTGTAAAATTCCTCAGCTGTTATGATGTCGAGGGGATTCCAGCCACGTGACTCCTGCAGTTTTAGGATTAGAAATCTGTCATCTTATCCACCTGCCTGAATGACCTGTCACGCACACCTCACCTCACCCTCCTTTCCTCCCTGTTCCCCCACCTCACCTACCCCCTTTACTTGCCTAGCATTGGCGTGCAGGCCCACAGTGCAGCGGCGTGTGTTATCAGGGGCTGACAGGGCTCACATCAGAGGATTGTCAGCAGGGGCCGCCATGCCTGCCTCACCAGGGCAGGGACACATGTGGGGACAGACACTGGCATGACATGGCATGGCATGGCATGGCCCCCAAACCCAGTGACCCTGCCACCTTCCTTCCACTCTGTGGATGTTGTGGGGATGATTGAATACTTTGTGTTGAACTAGGATTTGGGGGCCGGATATCCATGTTTGTTTTCTAAAGTGTATCTTTGCCGGTATAGGTTACAAATGTTTCATATATTGTGATAAATGTAGATCATAATATATTGTGAAAAATGCGGATCATTATCTGCTTGCCATAGTTGGTTGTGAAATTTTTGTTGCAGTAAATATGCTTACAGTTCTTATTTCATTTTCTTCTTCTTCCTTTAACGCACAGACAATTTTGCTTATTTGAATATGATATACTTTTGTGATATCAGCTTTTGAAAGGTTATTTAATGGCGTGTTTGTATTGTAGGGCCCGTACCCTTAGCATCAAAAATGAATATCTTTTATCCTCTTCACCTTCACCTATTCTTTAGTTTGATCGACTGTTGGGGCACCATTGGAGATCTTGCACTCAGCTTCCTCCACCTTACTTCTCACAGTTCTCAGCTTTCTGCAGTATGTTATTCCACTCAAGGCCAGTCCACTCTCTGATGTTGTCTTCCCATCGTTTTCTCTGTCTGCCTCTTCGTCTCCCTCCTTGTACTGTTCCCTGTAGGACAGTCTTGACCAGTCCAGATGTTCGTGTGACGTGCCCGTACCACTTTAGTATGCATGTTTTGTTTGTTGTTGGTGATATTGTTGTTTTTTTGGGTTTCTTTTCACTGAAGTCATTGGTCTTTATATGGCCCTGTGGCTTTTTCAGTTACTCTTATATTGAAGGTGATAAAGCAGTATGTGACATCTTGTTTACAGGGCAACTGTTTGTATTGTCTGTGAGTCTAAGGTGTACCATGATTGTTTCCATCTAATTAACACTGAACAACATTTACAAGGTCCACTTATAAGTAATATTGTTTTGAATCTTACTGCTTGAAAGGTGGGTCAAGAACAGCTTAGAAAGAAGACACAATCTCCATATCTTACAGGATTTTCCAGATTCCCGACAACCAGAACGCTAATTCAACAGTGAATTATGCCCAGATGAAATACAACCCCCATTTCAAATTTCCTTAATTACACCCACGTTTGTTCATTTTCCCCACACCCTGCAATCATCTCTCACAGGGGCAATACAGCCAGTACATCCTAAGGTCAAAGAGGGGCTCACATTTCGCCATTTTTGTCCCCGGCTAAACGGCCTGATCACCCCGAAGAAGCCGATAATGGCGTCTGTAATGAGACAGGGAGCTCTCTAGTGTCAGAGGTCGGGAAGGAAAACTGCACGCTCCACCAATCAGAATGGCTCCCAGTCTTTCTACAGCCAAGGGTAAGGTCGTATCGAGTGTCTGCGAACCTGTGTGCTACTGACGACCTTATTATTGACAGTCCGTTAACTTGTAGCTTTGAGGGCTGTGAATTATGGATCCAAGGCCTGACGCGGGGTCGTTATTGGTGAGGGAAGTTGTACTGCTGGTTTGTTTGTTTTCCTTGACACTTTTCTACGGTAGTTGTAGGCAAGGTTGTCAGTGACCCCCATCACGCTGTGTCAGGCATGGGCTTTGTTGAGGGAGGGATGGGCTTACTTTGTGACCTCGTTTAAAGCATTTTATCCCCGCATTTGCACTTGCATGGTGTGTAAGGGTTAATTAAACATACCTTGGTTCAGTGATTGGGGTGACAATTAAAAAGGTGATCTGGTGGCTAAGGGCTTAAAGCAAATTATCTAGAAATTGAAGAGTGTGGGGTTTCATTCCTTTTTCCCATGCTGAGGTTCTGCTTTTCAGTCCATTAGATTTTGAATGCTGTATGGGGTCTCTGTTTTTTGCATGTGATGATAACCCTAGACCCCCAGCGGGTGCACAGCTAGCATATAATGCCCCTTCCTCTCTTCCCAGCTTCCACAAAGCAACGAAACATTACTTCCATGCAAATTTTCTAATGCAAAACTCCACTGCCATAGACGAAATATATTCACGAAGGTAACAAGATGAACAACAAGAAGAGCAAAAACAACAGCAAATGGGAAAGACAGAGGGTATAAAGTTGCATGGTGATAGTGTTTTCTAAAGGAGAGAGCAGCTTAAAACTCTCACAGAAAAATATGCTATAATGGTAGGGAAACCATACCACACCACACTATACCACACCACACCACCATACCATACTATACCACAGCACACCACACACCATACCATACCATACAACACCACACCACACTACCATACCATACCATACCATACCACACCACACCACACCACACACCACTACACCACCATACCATTCAATACCCTACCCTATACCCTACCCTACCATACCATACCATACCATACAATACAATACCATACCATACCATACAATACCATACCATACCATACCATACCATACCATACAATACCATACCATACCATAACATACCATCCAGAAAGTAAGACGCCTGTGCCTTGCTTTACCATACGATACCCTACCTTACCATACTCTACCATACCCTATTCTACCATACCATACTCTACCATACCCTACTCTACCATACCCTACTCTACGCTACCTCACCACACTACACCAAGTCAAAATCACGACACTGTGTGTACCCCTCCCTTTCACTTTGCACAAAAGACCGCCCCCTCTGTTAAATTGCTGACACCATTACTCACACCTCGCACTTCCTAGGTACTCAAACACTTCACTGCAGCAAGCCTTGTTTGAGAAGAGACACAAAGACCTTCTCCTTTTACCTCCCCAGGGAGAGAAAGACTAACACCCTGACCGTTTGCACAGCATCCACTTCGGCTTTCATCACTCTGGGGGGCTGCAGTCTCTAGATCAACGTGTAGTATGTAGACTTTGCCGGGTCTTTCCTTTTCGTGTGTGAGGTGAACTGATCTGTAGCAAGATTTTCAAGTACCATACATGTCAGGCCATCCTTGTGAAAGTGTAGCAGAGCGAAAGGCTTTGTTTGAAGTCTGGCTGTGCAACACTGTTGTAGGTATAATTTGAAGGTGGGGGGGGGGGGGGGTGTACAAGGTGGAACAGTGCCATTTCTTTCTTACTGTCTGCCTGTCTTTATTCTTGTCTTGTCTTGTCTTGTCTTTCTTTCTTTCTTTCTTTTCATTTCCTGTCTGTCTGTGAATTAAGGGTGGGCAGTTTTACGAACTCCCACCTCATCTTAAGTGTCAGATCTGCCAGTGCCTTAATTACCTTCGTGTTTAATAATATACACTTGCGGAATATCAAAAATTCAAGTTATAGATCCCGTAGTTTATGTCAGCGTTTACAGAAACACGAATATACCTAGAATACATCCCTGAAGTCGGAATGCGGCTACCTTCATAGTTGACAACAACGGTCGCACACGCAAAACATCATTGTTGAACCTCGGAGCTCTAGCTGAGAATCGAAAAAAGATTCCTGACTTTAATTAATAGCTTTTTATGGAAGAAAATTCCTGCGTTTCATAACTGGTTTTATGCTGGTAAATTCCTTCATGATATTTAGAGGCTGGTTTCCTGCAGAAAAGTTCCTCAATTCAATGTTTGAAGGCAAAGGAAAAAATCTCACCACTGGTAAACCTCAAAACTGTAGCTGAGAAACAACAACAACAACAACAATAACAACAAGCAAACTAGGTAAATGTGTGTGTGTGTGTGTGTGTGTGTGTGTGTGTGTGTGTGTGTGTGTGTGTGTGTGTGTGTGTGTGTGTATGTGTGGTGTGTGTGTGTGTGTGTTGTGTGAAAGTCAAAGTCAAAGTCAAAGTCAAATTTTTATTTCCAGATGGTACATTGAAGCAATGCATTTTTTTTTAATATCTAGCCATCTATCTAGGAACAAAAATTACTCAATAATAATATTTTACTACTACATTATTACAACCCTTAACAATAAGATGTACCAGTGTGTATGTGTGTGTGTGCGCGCGTGCGTGTGTGTGTGTGTGAGTGTGTGCGCGCGCGTATGTGTGTGTGGGAGAGAAAAGAGAAGAGAGAGAGAGAGAGAGAGAGAGAGAGAGAGAGAGTTTATGCGTGTGCACGTGCACATTGCAGACAGAGCTGATAGGGATGGTTGGGTCGACTACTGTCAGATTAGCGTTTGACAGGGGGGACAAACAGAGAAAAGACGTGACGAATACAATTAGCATAATTATTTTCATTTGCGTTTTCTCAAATTTACAAGGGTGATATTTTCATATGTTTGATAAGATTTTCATATATTAGTTTGTGTTTACTTGTATCAATCTGATGCAAAAGATGAAAACAGCACTTTTAATTTGTTTTTCGCTTTCTTTTCGAGTTCTGTTTGTTTGTTTGTGTCGTCCTTTCTTTCTTCTTTCTTTCTTTTTTCTTTCTTTTCTTCTTTTTCTTTCTTTCTTTTTTTCTCTTTCTTTTCTTTCTTTCTTTTTCTTTCTTTCTTTCATTCTTTCTTTCATTTCTTTCCTTTTCTTTCTTTCTTTCTTTCTTTTTCTTTCTGTCTGTCTGCCTGCCTTCCTGTCTGTCTGTCTGTCTTTCTTTCTCCCTCTCTCTGTTTCCCTATGCCATCTGCCTCTGTTTTTCCCTGTTTGCTTCTCTGCCTTTGGGTTTGTCCGTCTGTCTGCCTGTTCTGTCTCTTTCTCTGTCTGTCTGTCTCTCTGTATCTGTCTGTCTGTCCGTCTGTCTGTCTGTCTCGCTCTCTCTCTTCTTGTTCTTCTTCTTGTTCTTCTTCTTGTTCTTCTTCTTGTTCTTCTTGTTCTTCTTCTTCTTCTTCTCCTTCTCCTTCTTCTTCTCAATCTTCTTCTTCTTCTCAATCTTCTTCTTCTTCTTCTTCTTCTTCTTCTTCTCAATCTTCTACGCACTATCCTTGTCGTCCTCTGTCCTCAAAGACGTGCGTAACAAAGCGAGTAGCCTTTGCCAACTGAAGCACAGAAAATACACCCTGGCTTACCTAAGTGCACACACACAGACAGACTCACACACACACACAGGCACACACACACAGACACACACACACACACACACTGGTACCCTCCTGTACTAGAGAACAGTTTGTTAAAGAGAGGCTGCAGCGGAGAGGAAGAAACCAGCATTACGAAATGGAATGACAGGGTTGGACAGATTAATCACATGGTACGGGGCGAAGGACCTACGACCTCATTTCACCTCATTAACCCTCACCACTGCCCTCACCTCACCAGCTGTCAGATACCGACGTAAGTAATGAAGGTGGGAGGGAGAGGATGGAGGAGGGAGGAGGGAGGATGCAAGAAGGGAGGGAGGGAAGGAGGGAGGAGGGAGGGGTTTAGTGATGGGAATGGTTGGTTGGTTAGGTGAGGATAAGGGAGATTCTTTTGCTGCAGCGCAGGTTCACTTGGCTTGGCATGTGGACTGTGTACAGAGTGGTACTGGTGTAGTAGAAGGCTAGTAGTGGTTTGTTATGTGTTGAGCAAAGGAATGTGTGGAGTGGAAGTGGAGTGGTGATGGTTGGGTGCATTGTTGGTGGAGCCGCTTTGTCTGTGTGTTGTGTCTGTTTGTGATTGTATCTGTTTTGTCTGCTTGCTTGTTTGGTTGGTTGGTTGTTGGGTTGTTTTTGTGTGTATTCATGTTGTTTTGAGTATGGTCTGTGTGTGGTTGTTAGATTTGGTTTATCTTATTTTATTTTATTTTTCTTTAGGTGGGGTTTGGGGTATCTATCTACCTACATGCCGGTTTGTCCATCTATTGGTTCGTCCATTATCCATCTGTCTGTTATGTCCATTTATCCATCCACCTAACCACCCACCCACCCTTCGATCAATCGATCGATCGATCCATCCATCCATCCATCCATCCATCCATCCATCCACCCACCTACCAAAACCCACCACCCACCCATCCATCCATCCATCCATCCAACCTTCCACTGCCCATCCATCCATCCATCCATCCATCCATCCATCCACCCACCTATCCATCCATCCATCCATCCATCCATCCATCCATCCACCCACCCACCACCAACCCACCCACCCATCCATCCATCCATCCATCCATCCACCTTCCACTGCCCATCCATCCTTCCATACATCCATCCATCCATCCATCCATCCATCCATCCACCTATCCATCCACCTATCCATCCATCCATCCATCCATCTATCCATCTATCCATCCATCTATCCATCTATCCATCCATCCAGTCATCTAGTGTTGTTTTATCCTTGGGTCACAGGTACACTTCTGATTACAGTTACAGAACATCTTGCGCACTCGTTTAATCCTGTTCCGCTTTTCGGAAGAGTAGGCCATTGGGGGGGGGATAGCTCAGTGGTCGGAGCACTCGCTTTCCCCCAGCCAAGTTAAGCAGCGTCGAGCGTGGTTACCAGTTGGATGGGTGACCGTTTGCGCGCCTTGGCTTCAGTACAGTTCCCCCCAGTTCACCCAGCTGTAAATGGGTACCTGCCCTCTTTAGGGTCAGGGAAGGTAAAGCAGCGAGGGAGAGGAGATGGGCGCCGCCCTCAATATGCTGGCCCTAGAGAAGTGAGGTCTCTGACGCCTCGCTCCCCTACGACCTTATAGATTATGGGACTCCTTTACCTTTACCTTCCTAGGCCATTGTGTGCCGGTGGGAACAGATGACAGAATTTACAATACCGCATACACTCGGGGACTAGATGTAAAAAAGCACATAAATGCTTATTCCATTATCCTCGATATAAAAGAATAAAATAAATAAATAAAATAAATAATACAGTCCCTATTCCTCTCAGCTCCTCTCTCTGCTACTCACACAAAGATGGTTATAGTCAAGCCCGTCTCTTTCATGATTTTGTCTTCCCATCTCCTCTTCTGTCTGCTTTACCTTCTCTGTTTCTCGGACACCGCTCTGCACGATGGTCATTGCTTGGCCGAATGGCCCGGTGATGATGATCCTCTGGACACTCGGCCTCCTTCTCACAGTCCATTAATCGCAAATCTCCGCTGGGATGCAAATGCTAAAGCTAGTTCTTATGTCTGGTAATAAAGAGCTTATTAGTTAGTTATCGATTCTTACAAAATCTATGAAAAAAGAGACACACGACTCTCTCATGAGGGAACAAGGAGGACACTACATAAACTCCTTCTCTGCAGTCGAAACAAACGGACCACCAGGTAAATGAAAGGCAAACAAACAAAGAAAAAGCAATGCAATAAGTAAGACAAGAACTGCAATAAGGAATAGGTATGCAGACAAGAAAATCATTTCAACTATTATTGCACATGTATGCACATTTATATATCAACTACCCCTGAAGTCAAAATACGATTTCCTTAATTAATTAATGTTGGATAATAAAAACGGTTGCATGCGCAAAATCTCACCATTGGCAAATCTCATAGCTCTAGCTGAGGGTCGGAAACACACACACATACAGACACAGACACACAGACCACACACACACACACACACACACACACACACACACACACACACACACACACACACACACACCCTATCATTTATCATTTACATGTCGTTACAATTCTTCTTTAAATCATGACCAATACAATGTCTGAGCATATTGAACTGTTCATAAATCTAAAAAGAATGGAGAACAAATTGCTAAACTACGGCCAGGAGCCGTTAACTGATTCATTTGGAATGGTCGTAAAGCAAGAAAAGCTATTACCAACGGTGGACATATTTTTTCTCTCGTAGGGATTTACTTTCGCATGAGCACAGAACGGTAAAACCTGTCAACATATAGAAAAACAGACACGACCCTTCAATGCTGAGATCTTTGTCAGACACCTGCCGAGCGTGTATTGGCGTGGTTAAAGCCTCAGTGTATGGCCCGCCAGCCTTTCATCCCCGTGGTTCTATTCTGGGGGCAGGAGTAGGGAAGTCTTGTGTCCCCTTCCTTCCTTCCTTCCTTCCTTCATTCTACATGATCTCTTTTGTGCTTTCATATAGCGGCAGAATCATTCTGTATGGCTGCACGCTAGCGTCTGAAGGTTTGTTGTGTTTACTAAGGAAACGAATAATTTTCAGTAAATGATGGTATCAATTTTTGTTTTACTCTTGAAGATGAGATTTTTGGGGGGTTGAAACTTCTGACTGAAAAAATATTTGAAAAAGTTATATCTAGGGGCATTGAAGCAAAGCCAAAAAGAAAGCACTAACATAATATTATGCTACTTTGGACTTCTAGAGTTAATGAATCCGATTTTAAGGTATTCAATCACAATTATAAGATTGGATTATTCCTTGGTACACACTCACACGCATCCTGTTCCACTTTTGACGTGGCATTTCAAAATTTCTCTGGAAACAGCATACAGAATTAGCGCAGGAAAAAACAAAACAGTGACTGTAGTACTCAATACCAACAGATTTTTTCTCAACACGGTCTGCTTACTCTTTCGAAGTAAATATCACCTTCAATGTCATGTACATGTCTTTGTTTTATATAAGCACACCGTAAGCTATAACCTTACTGCCAAAAAGTCAATATTATAGTTAGGGTCTTCTTCTTCTTCAAGTGTCCGGTCTGGTCCTGCAGACATCGACGATCATGGCTCTCCATTCTTCCCTGTTCTCGGTCCCTCTCATGAGCTCATTGTTAGTGTCCTCTTTATTCGTTGCGAATTTGTTTAAGCTGTCTGTGAATTTTGTGCGTTGTCTTCCTCTGCTCTTGTTTCCACAGATTTTGCCACTCCATAACAGTTTCTCTAGTCCGTCAGCCCTGATTATATGGCCGAAAAATTTGAGCTGTCTTTCTCTGATGGTGTTGAGAAGGGATCTCTTGTACCCAGCCATTTCCATTACTTCTGCATTTGTTTTTCTTTCTGTCCATGAGATTTTCATGATTCTCCGGATGAACCACATTTCCACTGCTTCTAGTCGCTGTTCTGTGTCCTTGGCTAGGGTCCAGCACTCACATCCGTACAGAAGAATGGACCATACGTAGGCTCTCAAAACATGGATCTTTGTCTTGAGGCTTATCTTACTGTTGGTAAAAATGCATTTCATGTTGTTAAAAGTTGCCTTAGATTGACCGATTTTCTTCTTGATTTCTGTGTCACACTTGCCGTCCGGGGTGATAGTACAACCAAGGTATTTAAAGGTGTTTACTTGTCTGATTCTCTCTCCTTTACAGGCTATGTTGCATTGTGGTATAACAGCTTTTTTCGAGATCACCATGCATTCTGTCTTCTTTGCATTGAGCTGTAATCCTTTCTTTTCGCTTTCGTCTGTTACTGTTGTTAAAATCTTTTGCAGTTTTTCTTCAGAGTCGGCGATAAGGACTGTGTCATCTGCATATCTCAGGTTGTTGATGTTGTGGCCACCTACACTAATTCCCTCATGATTCTCAATATTTCGTAGAATTATTTCACTATATACATTAAATAAATCAGGCGAGAACACGCAGCCCTGCCTCACACCCCTGCAGATTGGTCTATATTGACTGATGTTATTGTCGACTCTAATGGCTGCCTCCTGTTCCCAATATATGTTTCTGAGGACTCGAAGATCTTTCCCGTCGATGTATAGCCCTGCCAGAATATCAAACAAGTCGGAGTGTCGTACTTTGTCGAACGCTTTTGAGTAGTCAATGAAGCAGAGGTACAGGTCTTTCTGGACCTCGATGGATCTTTCCATGAGAGTTTTCAATGCGAAGATTGCATTTCTGGTGCCAGGTGGTCAGAATACATCGAAGAGTTATACCACGACGACAGAGGTCCACCTCCTCATATTAGCAACGAAGATGGCCCCATAATCATGGAAGACGAAGTGAGACATGCACTCAGCAAGATGAAAAGTGGTAAGGCGCCAGGACCTGATGATATCCCATCTGAATTGATAACAGCCCTGGATGAAGTGGGAATTAAGGCGGTCACAAAACTACTAAACAATATATATGTCACAGGAGAGATTCCGACAGATATGAAGAAGTCCATCTACATTGCGATCCCTAAGAAACTGGGTACAGCTGAATGTGACCAACATCGTACAATCAGCCTGATGAGTCACCTCACCAAAGTTCTTTTACGAATACTCATGAAGAGAATGAGAAATAAAATACTCCCAGAAATATCAGAAACGCAATTTGGATTCATGGCAGACAAAGGCACCAGAAATACTTAGGGTAAACAATGTATTTGATGAAAAAAAGCTGTTTAAAACAATATCTTGAGTACACATCGAAAATCCTAACGAAGACACTGGTCATGTCCCATAAGATCCCCTATGAACCCCCAACCCCATTCGTGGCGTGAGCTTTACCCCCCAACCTTTTCTCTCAATGCTTTTGGCGGAGGTCATGTTTTCACACACAGGCACAAAAGGCTACTGAGCCTCCACGCTATCCTGCACTTCATATTTTCCAAACCCATCAAAGCGCAGGGCCCCAAAACGAAAGGCGTGGATTGTACCAGCAGGCAGTGCTCGATTCCAAGGCTAGATAAAAAACGGGGAGCATTGTGCACTGTCAAAGGGGTGAGGCTTCGTCTACCCGGCCCCCTCCACAACAAACAACGATCTGGGCTGTTTTCTCTGATCGACTTGTGAAGAATGCTGGGGACTTGCTTAGCTGAAAGGGCTGGGGTCGAGGTGACGGATTTACTTTCAATGCTGGATTGAAGGGAACCGATCCAAAACACACCCTGTGTGTGTGGGGAGGGGTAGAGTCGGAAAACACCGTTGTTGATGAAGAGATTTTTGAAAGGCGCCATGTTTAATCTGATGGATTGGCACGTGTGTTTTTTAAAAAGACGAGGGCGAATAATTTATGGAAATATATCCCTTCTCACTTCTCTTTTTGATCAAACGGATTGATCATGCTCTCTTTGTGAAGGTTTTAAAGCTTGAAGGTTGATGAATGCTCGAACAAATACACAGAAAAACTTCTTTTTCTTCTTCTTCTTCTTCCCTTAGCATCTTTGAGCAGTAATTGGGGCATGGCACAGGAAATCTTCTCATTATACATCCATTGGCCTTAGTGGTACATCTGTTGGGTGCCAAAGAACTAATCTCCAGAAATACTATCTTACTCTTTCTGAAATGTTATCTATCTAACTCTCTTGCTGCCTCTCCTTTCGTCTGTGGGGACGGGATAGCTTAGTGGTGGGAGTACTCCCTACCCCAGCCCTAGATAGAGCACTGTTGAGCCTGGTTACCTTGTGGGTGTGTGGACCACTCGTATGTCATGGCTTCAGTGCAGCTAGCTCATGTCTTTAATCAGCCGTGTGCATGGGTACCTGCCATCTCTAGGAACAGGAAAAGTAAAGCAGCGAGGGAGAGGAGATGGGCGCCGCTGCCCTCAATTATGCTGGCCTCTGGAGAAGCTGAGGTCTCTGACATCTTGCTACCCAGCGACAGCAAAGGTTATGGGAACACCTTTACCTTTTATCTCCCCTCTACTTCCTGCAGCTCTTGCCAGGAGAAGAGTTTTGGCTGAGTGATGAACCTTTTTGTTGTGGCTACATGTCGACGCTTCGATTTGTTTGTTTTAAAGATTCAGTTGCTATTAATTCCATATTTTATTTATTATTATTATTTTGTATTTTTTATTATCATTCTCTTCTCTTCTTCTTCCCTTTGTTATTGTTAGCTTATGATTATGATGATGATTAGTTGATTTTTCTTCACTGACGTCCTCAGAGCTGTTTAAAACATCTGGTGCTTTTGTGTTTTGATACACGTACACGTCCAGAGTTTCTGATGTTTGACATTCAAGGAAAAATGCTGTAGTTCAAGATCAATCTGGGGAATTGACTGATTGACTCGATGGTTGTATGATGTTTGTTGGAATAAAAAAAATTGACCATGAAAAAAGTTTTGCTTTAAAAAGAAAAAGAAAATCAATGATCGAGTGAAATCTTTAACTCTACCATCGTTTTCGTCCTCAAGTAAACCTCTCAAAATATGATTGGAACAACCACAAAAGTGAATGTAATTATGTAGTCATCTTGAACATTCTCCCGTACAAATACCAATATTCGATGCATATAACCTAATAATAAAAGAACCCTGCCTGAACATGGGCAAGTCTGTCTTGAAGAAGACACTCCATCTCTGAAGATGTAAAAATACTGTCTTGTCACAATTCTACCGTAGACTCATGCTGGTCCTACGCGTTCATTGCTGCAAGCAGCTGAAGCAGTCCACCACACACAGTGATTTATTTATCAATTTATTTTTATTTCGAGCATAATGGAATGAACACTCATGTGCTTTTTTTTTTACATCCAGTTTCCGTGTGAATGTAGTTTGGTTAAATTTTGTCATCTGTTCCCTCCACCACACAATGGCCTACTCTTCTGAAAAGCGTTCACACACAGGACCTCGGTTTATAGTATCATCCGAAGGATGTTGGTTGAGTCGGCACTGATGTTAACTCCAGGGGAAAATCTCCCCTTGAACGGGATTCGAACCCTGGTCAGCAGATCACGAGCACAATGCGCAACGCACTAACCATCCAGGCCATCCCGCCCCCGTATTTGCCGTAATTGCTTCGTTCAGGTTGCTAGTATACTATTTTCTGCTGTAGTTATGAATTATTTTCTGCTTTTCCTTTTCCTAGTAATAAAATATAGCTTTATCTCACTTTTCAAAGCCCGAATTTCTGCGCATTATTGGAGTTTTCGTGCGAATACCACTTTCTATGTATAAAAATATGGAAGTTTACTTGCCATTATTTTTTGCTTGTAAATGAAAACAAACGCATGGGTAAAATAGTAAATTTTATCTTATGAACATGATAAAAGTATAGTATAATATAAATAAAAACTTTGTGTGTGTGTACATGCTTGCTCAAAATCGAAAATTTCATTTCTTTGATGATTGCATTTTTATTTAACAATTCATTTGCTTTCTTCATTAAAACATTCACCAAGAGGAGAGAGAGAGAGAGAGAGAGAGAGAGAGAGAGAGAGAGAGAGAGAGAGAGAGGAGAGAGAGAGAGAGAGAGAGAGAGAGAGAGGAACAGACAGACAGACAGACAGACAGACAGACAGACAGACAGAGACTAGAGACAAGACAGACAGACAAACATAGAGATGAAAGAAGACAGCAGTACAACACACACACAGACAAACACAGAGAGGAGAGACAACGACAAACAGACAGAACAGGACCCACTCATTCTCTAACAGACCACCAAGACCCCTTCACAGAAAAAAGCAGAGCACCACAAACCATGTCTCCAACAAATAAAACCATGAGACAAAACCCCGTCTCCAATCTCTTACATCCTCTCTCCTGTCCTCATCACTCTCTCCCTCTCTCCTCTCTCTCTCACTCTCTCCCCCTCTCTCTCCTCTCTTCCCCCTTACCCCCACTCTCTCTCTCTCAGTTTGCCTTCCAGCCTCCTACCCAACCCTACTCTTCCAACTCGTCAATTCCGTTTTTACTGTCACAGATGACACAGGCAAGGCGGATTATAAATGGGTGAGGGTGTGGGTGTGACACTTCCCCCCTCTCCCTGTCACCCCCCATCCCTCATTGTAGGCCCCTTTTCCTCCCCTCCATCCCCTAAAGGCATCTGAGGCCTAAAGTCAAGTCACTAACGACGTCCAGTGAGCACAAATGAGCATCAGGGAAGCCACCCATGGCCCTTCTGACTGCTTTCATCCCTCCCTTAATGGGCACAGTAAGGTCCAATCCCTTCTCCCCCCTTCCTTTTCTCTTCTTCTTTATCGACCTTTTCACAGACAGCAAAGCCATCAAGCGGAAATGACGTGTAACTTCCGTGGTGGTGGTGGAGAAGAAATACACCCCCTCTCTAAAAACCATACCGGGAGTGAAAACGAGGCGAGAGAGGGGGGTAGAGAACCCGGATCAAAGAATGGCGGCCAGCTTTTGAAGTCGATGTGGAACGGTGGATAGTTTGTCTTTCTTGAAGTTCCTAGAGGATTTATGGTTTTAGTTTTTCCGGAGTTTGGGTATTGTTGCGGGCAGACTCTGAAGTTTTGGAATGTGTCTTGAGGTCTTTTGATGGTGAGCTTCCTCATGGCTGTGTCTGGAGTCTGGGGTCTGACAATGTCTCCCGAATTTCTCACAATTTCCACCTCCTTCTTGCTAGGTGAATTGCATCACCTCCGTGACATTAGTTGAAGTGGGAAGGATTCAAACTGGCATGGGAACTTGCGAAAAGTTGGTTCAGGCTCACAGAGTTTCTATGCTGATTTTGTTCACATTTTGTGTTAACATCGGAGCCCTGGTATACCGAATAGGCCTCTTTTTGTGTATAGTTTTGTAATCTTTGTAAAACTAATGTTACTTTTCTGAGTGTTTATTCTCCCCCCCCCCCCCCCCACTCTTCATAGATCGTTCCTTACCCCTCTATTCCTAATGTCTTTGTTTCTATTTACCGTTTCATGTTCCCACAAAATTCTGGTTCAGACGTGAATTTGAGTGTGTTAGTGTGTGTGTTAGTGTTAGTGTTAGTGTGTGTGTGTGTGTGGATGCTACTCTGAGGAAGAAAGGGGGCATCATTGCAAACACACACACACACACACACACACACACACACACACACACACACACACACACACCACACACACACACACATATCTTTATTGTTTATTTTCTCGGGGGATTGGAGTGTACTTTTTGCTCTTTTAGGGGACGGGATAGCTCAGTGGTCGGAGCACTCGCTTCCCCCCAGCCAAGTTAAGCAGCGTCAAGCGTGGTTACCAGTTGGATGGGTGACCGTTTGCGCGCCTTGGCTTCAGTACAGTTCCCCCAGTTCACCCAGCTGTGAATGGGTACCTGCCCTCTTTAGGGTCAGGGAAGGTAAAGCAGTGAGGGAGAGGAGATGGGCGCCGCCCTCAATATGCTAGCCCTAGAGAAGTGAGGTCTCTGACGCCCTGCTCCCCTACGACCTTATAGGTTATGGGACTCCTTTACCTCCCTTTACTAGTGGAATCTGTTCTTCGATACCTCTTCATAGAAAATCACATTAAGAAAAAAAAGGATTTCTTTTTATTTCTTTTCTTTTTCTCTTTTTCTTTCCCGAGACTTTTCGATTTTCTTCCCCGCCCCCTTCTGTTTTCTTCCCATTTGTTGGTCTTGCTGGTTTGCTTTTGTTTCATTTTTTGTCCACTTGTGATTATGATAATACACAAACATCCTTAAAATGTACTTATGGGAGTGGATGATGGGGGGTGAGTGGGGGTGGGGGGATGAACTTTCTCCTGTATTATTAGTAAAAAAAAAATCGAACCTACTAACAAAAAACTGTGACTTTAAGCCAACTCACTGATCAGCAGAGTGCATTTAGTGCTTGCCATCTCATCGCTCAATTATTGAGTCGCCTTGTTCATCATGGAGTCTCTTTTGTTGTGGGACCCATGTTATAGGAACTGGGGAACTGAACGAACCGTGACTGGGCCGTAGGAGTGACTGTATGTACACTGTGTGACTGTGTGTGTGTATGTGTGCATATCACACAGTACTGTTACCTCCTCCTGCCCTGGATTATTGGTACAACACGATCGAGTTTTATTGTATGGTACATCATATAGGTCAATAGTGCACCTTTTTGTGGACTGTAACGCGTTGTGTGGTATCGATATTTGAGCACCTATTGCCAGGGAGAGGAGAGAGAGAGAGAGAGAGAGAGAGAGAGGGGAGAGAGAGAGAGAGAGAGAGAGAGAGAGAGAGAAGTTATTAAGAGAAATTTGTACCTGATGCAGCCATTTATAGGGAACCAGCGAGGCTCCGCTAGAAAAAGAGCTATGCGCTCGGTTTGCTATGTTCTGGGCAGGAACTTTGATATCAATTTGGGCATTCAGAAAAAAACCCGGTGTTTTGGTGACTGACAAAACCTCGCAATCAGACCGGTACAGGGATCCAATCTAAGCAGAAAAATGCAGAGATAATCCACACTCCATGCACCTCGTGGTAAAAAAAAGTTGTTGTGATTATAATAATGTCTGTTCCAGATGAGATTTTCAATTTAGGGACTTCAAGGTAAAAAAAAACAACAACCCCGAGCTCTGCCCTTAAAAATGAAAGCATTCTCGAAGTCGGGATGCAGTTACTTTAAAGGTGGGTAACAATGGACTTGTATGCAAAATCTTACTAATGTGGACCTCGGAGTTCTAGCCGAGGATCCCCCCAAAAAAACCCCCCCCCCACAACAACAACAAAAACCAACAAAACCAACAACACAACAAAACAACCACCCAACAACAATAAAAAACAAACAAAGCAAAAACACAAAACAAAACAAAACAAACAAAAACCCCCAAAAAAAACCAACAAAAAACACCCACACAAAAACAAACAAAAACAAAAACAAAAAAAACAAAACAAAACAAAACCCCCTCTCCCCCCCAAAAAACAAAAAAATACCCAGAAAAAACACACACACACGAGAGGAAAGCAGGACATTCACAACACAAGGCTCCTTGTGTTGTTGTTGTTTGAAAGCGGAGAGGTCAGCATAAAGGCTTACCCGGTACCCCAGAGGTGTGAGAGTGCACGGAAAGTCAGTGGGATGGCAGCTGCACAGACCGTGACACAATCAACAGGGAGTCCTTGCCCACTCTTGTTGATGATGGCCAACAGAGGAGTGCCTGCCTGCCTGTCTGGGTGTGTGTCTTTGTGCTGTTTTAGTTCAGTCCAGGATGAAAGATTTTACGGTTTACCTGGTGTCCCAGTACATTGCTACATGCAGAAGATTCATAGTAAAAGACTGTTACAGACCCAGCGCGTCACGCCTACGTTTTACAGAATGCAGGATGAGGGAAAGAGACAGACCCACCCCCCAAAAACAAACATATAGAACAAATATACATATGAACACGCAAAAAAACAACTACCCCCCAAAAAACCCCCCAAACCACACCAAAACAAAACAAACCCAACCAAGTAAGCTATCACAAGCAACAACAAAAAATTATTCTTTCTTTTATTTCTAGGATAATGGAATGCTCAACTCGTGCTTTTTTTGCATCCAGTCCCCGTGTTTGCAGTTTTGAAAATTATTTTGTCATCTGTGCCCACCGACACATAATGGTCTACTCTTCGAAAAGGGGAACATGTTTTAACGTGTGCGCAAGATGTTCTACGTGCGTTCTCACAGGGACCTCGGTTTATAGTCTCATCCGGATAAAAAAAACCCAACAACCTGTGAGAAACAAAGTTACAACAAAAACAAACTCAAACGAAAAGACCTACCCCCCCCCACCCCCCGTCCCTTTCACACCAGCCATCCAACCTTTCAACCAATCAATCAAATACCAACCTACCCATCCAACTAGCATAGCATGAACTCAAGGGTTTTCCAGAGCTATGAGCCTTCCAACTGTTCAAATACCTGCTGAAAGAACATCTTGATACATACTGTATGTTTTATTTTTGCAATATATTTCACTATTGTTTTCTTATGTTTTGTGTGTGCGTACAAATAATTTTTCAGTCTCTGTCCACCTGTTTTCTCTGTATGTTTGTCTGTCTGTCTTTGTGTGTGTGTGTGTGTGTGTGTGTGTGTGTGTGTGTGTGTTCCATCGTTTGTTTTCCATTTTATTTGACTTTTGTTTAAATTTGTGTTTGCCACTATGTGCACACGTGCCTATGAGTAGGCGTGCGCTCTTTCCTCCGATCACATTAAAACTTTAATTTTGACACAAGGAAAGTCCTTACTTCATACCAGAAGCGCAACATGTATCCACACTTTCTCTTCAGCGTTTATCGAGATGGCAATACACAGCTTTTGACTCGAACAATGTGCCATAGTGAGGGGGGGTGACAGAATTATTTATTAATAATGGTCGCCGACAAATCAATGTGTACGATATTGTTCCGACTTATCGACAAGCGGTTCACTCGTCCATAATGCCATCGTTTGTGAGTGTGCCTTTATTGGGCCTTTAGTGGGCTGTACGACTAGTGAATTGCTCAGTCTTCACATGTCTGTCTGTCTGGCTGGCTGCCTGTCTGTCTGCCTCTCTTTCTGTCTCTGCCTGTCTGTCTCTGTCTCTCTCTGCCTCTCTGTCTCTACCTCTCTGTCTGTCTCTGTCTGTTTGTCTGTCTGTCTCTCTCCCCCTGAAATGTGTAGAATGTTCTTGTTATTATTTTAGTTATTGTTTATTGGTTCCTGTTGTTCATCCTTGACATGACTTTGTGTTCAATATGAAGCTGAGTTTACGCCAGAGCTTTAAGTCGTATCCATTTATAGAGCTAGAGAGCTCTTGTTTTTTTCACTGCGTTAAATGCATCATGTAGTTTTTCTTGTATTTATTTGTATTTACCAAAGAAAGTCGTGTGTAATCCCCTTGCCAATAGACCGCATTGGGCAGACAATAAATTGGTCAAAGCGTCAAACAAGCGTCTCCGTCTCCCTCCCTCCCTCTATATATATCTCTCTCTCAGTGTCTATTTGTCTCTCTCAATGTATGTTAGTCTCTTTCCTATAATGTGGGAATAACTGTGTGATATACATATTAAGGACTGCAGACAGTGGAACACACACACACACACACACACACACACACACACACGCACGCACGCACGCACGCACGCACGCACGCACGCACGCACGCACGCAGGCACGCGCGCGCGCGCGCGGCCTGGTGGTTAGAGTGATGCGCTAGTGATCTGCTGACCAGGGTTCGAATCTATTTTAAGATGATTTTTCCTCTGGAGTTAATATCAGTGCCAACTCCACTCTCCCGAAAAGTCCTTCGGATGAGACTATAAAACCGAGGCCCCGTGTGCGAACGCACGCAGAACATCTTGCGCGCATGTTCAAACCCAGTAGGCGATTGTGTGCCGTCGGGAACGGATGACAAAATTTACAAAACTGTAAACACACGGGGACTGGATGTAAAAAACCCAACGAACGCTTATTCTGTTATCATCGAAATAATAATACCCCCCCCCCCCACACACACACACACACAGTGGAGAAAAAATTGTTTTCTGCCTAACATAAAAAAATAGGACCTAAAATAAAAAAAACCAACCAACAAAAACCCCCAACAACAACCAAAGCCAAAGACTGTTTCCTTACAAACAAGTGATACTGTATCTCGGAACAACATGACAGATTGTTACAATAGTCCATTTTATTATTTTTTGTTTTTGTTTGTCATTATGTTTTTTTCCCTGTTTTAAGGTGTGCTTGTTTGTGCTTCCGACACTTGTTTTTATTTCGGGGTGATCTTATCTTTAGAACAGTTTGATTTTAGGCGACGGCAGTAGCAACAGTAACTATAATGATAACAATGATGATGATGATGAGGAGGAGGAGAATAATAGTAACAATACTGTTTGAGTTATACTGAAGTAGTACAGTATGTTTTGTTTTGCTGGTTTGTAAGCATTGTTGTTGATTAAGTTTCGTTTTTGTTCTTGGTTGTTGCTTTGTTGTTGTTTTTTTTTGTTAGCTGATATCTGCATTTCAAGATTTGCTCTTTTTAAAATTTTACGTTGAAAGGAAAAAAAAAGTAGTTTCACCCGCGCGTGTGTGTGTATTTCAAGTCAAGTCAAGTCGAAATTTTATTTCCAGATGGTATATTGAATAAGCAATGCATTTGCTCTTTTTCATCAAGCCATCTATCTAAGAACAAATTTCGTAATGATTATACTAAGACACTACATTATTGCATCATTTACCATTGAATTAAACCAGTAAAAAAAAAGGAAAAAAATCGATAAGGAAATACATTGAAAATGCAAATTACCTCATATACATGTATGTATGTGTGTGTTGTGTGTGTGTGTGTGTGTGTGTGTGTGTGGGGTTGGTGAGAGAGAGAGAGAGAGAGAGAGAGAGAGAGAGAGAGAGAGAGAGAGAGAGAGAGAGAGAGAGAGAGAGAGAGAGAGAGAGAGAGAGAGAGAACAATTTTTTTTGAACAATTTTTATTTTTCAGGGGGTAATAGATTAAGCATTACATTGCTTTTTTACATCCAGCCCTCGGGGAAAAAAAAAGAAGAAATAAATAATAAGGAAAAAATGTGCATAATGACAGAATTGCATAGAAAACAATACACACACATACTTGTGCGCGCATGCGCGCGCGCACACACACACACACACACTGAAAAGCAAGCAAGAAATAGAATACATCAAAGAGAGAGAGAGAGAGAGAGAGAGAGGAGAGAGAGAGAGAGAGAGAGAGAGAGAGAGAGAGAGAGAGAGAGAGAGAGTTAAGATATACATAGAAATGATGGAAAACAAACAAAATATTAATAGGAATGCATACTAACAAAATTAACTATACCATCCGGGGAGACAACTTATGTGACTGAAACTACTAGCGGTTCGATCAAAACATTTGTGGTGAAAACAGTGTGACATTTTTATGAGTCATCAGAAAATCATAGAACAGACTTTTAAATCTTGAAAACTTTGTTTCATTTTTTAGAAAGGTTGGGAGCCTATTCCAAAACCAGCTCCCGCTATAAACTAGACTTGATTTGAATAGAGTAATAGCTGGTAAAGGGAGATTAATTTTATGTGAGTGTCGAAAAATGTTTTCGATGAACATGCTGCTCAAGGAAGACGGGGCACTACCATGAAGAATTTTATGCATTAGTACCCCTTTATTAAATAGCAATCTTGTTTTGAGAGGAAGGATGTTGACATTTTTGTAATCGGAAAATGTTAATGAAGATGACTTACCTATTACTATTTTGACAGCTCGTTTGTGTATACTGATTAATGGTTTAAATAGGTTATTACTGGCTAAATCCCACAATGTAGATGCATAATCCACAATAGACTGAATAAATGAATAAAAAAATATTTTTCTCGCATGCAGATTCAGAAAGTGTTTGATCTTATTTAACTGGTAGGTTTTGGAGGCAATTTTCTTTGTTAGATTACGTATATGTAGAGACCAAGACAAATTATTATCGATGGTTATCCCCAAAATTTTGTGACTAGAAACTTCTTCAATTTTAACACTGTTGACATAAATAGAAGGTAAGTTTATGTTAAGATTTTGACGTTTATGTCTTGTTGATAACAGCATGAATTTTGTTTTACCTGGATGAAGGGCCATGTGGTTCATTTGTGTCCAGTCGACAACTATGTTGATATTCTCTTGTAAACTTTGACATACTTGGAGAGGGTTTTTGTGGCTAGTATCAAGAGTTGTATCATCTGCAAATAGTTCATTTTGTACATTTATACTCAATGGCAGGTCATTTATATACAGAAGAAACAACAAGGGACCAAGCACTGATCCTTGTGGAACACCAAAGCTATTAAGAAGAAAACTTGAAGAAGTGTTGTTTAGATATACCGTTTGAAGTCTGTCAGAAAGGAATGATGAGATAAGTGTGATGGTACTTGGGGATAGTTTGTAGACTGCAAGCTTCCGTAGTAGAAGTCTGTGGTCTATAATATCAAAGGCTTTAGCAAAATCAATAAAGAGTATACCTGTAAATTCCTTTTTATTCATATTATGCAACCATCTGTCTGTCATTTTTACAAGGGTAGTGTGGCAGGAATGGTTTGCTCTAAATCCAGACTGGTTAGGGTGTAGCAGATTATATTTGTTTAAGTGGGCTAGTAAACATTTATGAATGTGCTGCTCTAATGGTTTTGAAAGAGTGGACAATATTGAAATTGGTCTGTAGTTTGATGGTTCTGAGGTATTTCCTGATTTATGTAAAGGAATAATTTTTGCCTGTTTTAAGATTCTAGGAAATGTGTTTTTACTTATGCAAAGATTATAATATATGTAAGTGTTTCTGCTATAACTGATGCAGATAGTTTAAGAATTTTCCCATCTATTCCATCAAGTCCACGAGTTGATGATTGCTTCAGACGATTTAAAGCAGTGAAAACCTCGTTAACTGTAATAAATGTTAACTCAATTTTAGATTCAATATTTTTACTGTCGCAAAAAGCTTTCAAGTTTTTTAAGTCATTGTCTTCTGATTTGTCCTCAGAGAGAGAGAGAGGAGAGAGAGAGAGAGAGAGAGAGAGAGAGAGAGAGAGAGAGAGAGAGAGAGATCTTGAACCCCTCGTTAGAAAGGACTCTTTAGAGATGGAAGCGATTTACGGGAAGTAGCTCAGTATTTATGTAACAGAAGAATATATGCGCAGTAGTCTCCCTTATTTCCCCTACCTGCTGACAACGAACAGCTGAGGAGTGAGTAAAATGCCTTTCAAAAAGAAAAATAAAGATGAGAAATAAAGGAAAAAAAGCCTGTTAAAGTAAAATTTAATATTGACTTATCTTTCCCTCTAATAGGCTGTACCAGAGCTATGTGGGTAGAACTGTGCTCATTTATTCATTTATTTATTCATTTGTTTCTCTCTCTCTCTCTCTCTCTCTCTCTCTCTCTCTCTCTCTCTCTCTCTCTCTCTCTCTCTCTCTCTCTCTCTCTCTCTCTCTCTCTCCACTTTGCAGAAACATTCAGGCAATGCAAGATGGGCAACTTGATCCTTGAAAAGTCCATCTCTTTCCAGATGGCGAATTACATGCTGTGTATGCATGTTCGTAAGAAAAAAACCAGTTGACCACTTCATTATAACATCTTCCCAATTCACAACCGTTATTCCCATGAACGCTTTTGAGCTATATAGAAACAAAAAGCAGACATGTCAATAAATAAAGGACGGGTATCAAGAGGAAGAACGAACACAAATAAACAAAGGACAATAATAATAAAAACGAATTAGACATTGTTATACATTGTTAGGGTTGATGCATCCTATTATAGATGGGGAATTACTCATGTACTTTCGGGAAGTGTACAGGTATCTGAAGTGAAAACAAAGAGAGAATAGCAACAAAATTTATATAAATGATAGGAGAAATAGGCCAATAACTGAGCGAGACAACAATATTATGGATCAGGCTGTACGAAAAATAAAAACAAAAGCAGCACTTTAAGAATAATACAAGTCAGAATGAATTATTGTGACGCGCTCAGCAATCTACGAAAGATAACTGCTATCTACTAGAAAATACAGAGCTATATAGAGTTGTGTCCCTTTTGCATGACCGAGAAGTCAGTTCATAATTTGGCAACGTTTTGTTTGTTTCCATTCAATCTTTTGAACTATAGAAAAGCAAAAAGACAAACTATATACATTCAGCATATTAATGACGAGTATCAAGAGGAAGAGCAAGACACAAATGTACAAAAGACAGCAGTCACCACAATGAGTTAGACATGGTTATATATACACTGTAAGCGTTATTGAACCCTACATAGGTTGCAAATTACTCGTGTACCTCCAAGAATTATACAGTTATCTGAAGTGATAAAAAAGGAGAACCACAGAAGTTAGGCTACATAATTATAATAGGATAGGTGAGCCAATAACTGGACAAGTATATTGCCATCGTGGATCAGGCTAACAAAGGGGGGAAAATGAAACAAAAAAATAATACAATCATTCAAGAGCAAAAATGATCTGACTGAAAATGAAGGGAGAGAATCGGCAGGAGTGAAGGCGACTAACACTAGGCTGAACTGAGGATTACAGCCCTTCTTACTCTACAAGATTCGGCGCTAAATAATAACAATAATAATAATAATAATCATCATCATCATCATCATTTATTGACCGATGTGTTCTAAGAAGATTTGATATCTGAGTTATTAAGGATCTGGTGTGTGTTGCAGTGATGCGAGTTATCATTTATATTGTCTTTAGCATAATACTTCACACAGACACTGCCACTGAAAAAAAATTCTAAGCAGATTTGCCAAAAATATATACATGCAAATGATATCTATTTGTGTTCATTCCTTGCTTTGTATCGGTACGCTTCTTTCAAATTTGGGAAATGCAGAGCAGTTTAGCTATGAGAAATAAGTTTGTATGTGTTAGAAAATGTCATTACTGTAATTCTCTCTGTCTCTCTCTCTCTGTCTCTCTCCCTCTGTCTCTCTATCTGTCTGCCTGTCTCTCTCTCTCTCTCTGAGAGTAGCAGAAAGAAAACTGCGACTGCTTTGTTTTCAGACACGTTATTGTTTGACGCTAGATAAATGATGTGATGGGTGAAGACAACAATGTCGTGTTCGTCATGAGAACGAAGCCAGTTAGGCTGCCAGTTGGTCACCATGCATGGCAGACCCTGCACCAAGCCACCCCCACACAGGGGCAACACTGCAGACAGCCACTTGGTCACACCCGCCTTGTTTGATTACCTACATGCCTGTTTGTTTTCGTGATCATCATCATTTGTTTATTTTTTAGTTCTTAAAGACCTACTACGGGGAGATGCAGGCAGGAAGACATGGGAACCATCATCACCAGACGACGGTGGAAGTGAATTGGGCACATCCTCCGAAGAGACCCACAGTCAGTCAAAAGAACAGCATTGCACTGGACCCCAGAAGGAAGGAGAAAGAAAGGAAGACAAAAGCAACGTGGAGGAGAACTGTAGAAAGTGAGATGAAGGCCATGCAGCACTCTTGGGGATCAGTGACTAGGTTGGCCCAGGATAGACAGAAGTGGAAGCACTTTGTTGCTGCCCCACACACTACTGGATGTAATGGTTAATGATGATGATAGTTCTTTTTATGTGTGTTTTAGTTATTGTTTTTCCTCGCTTTTTGTTTATTTATTTATTTATTATTTTAAATTGTTGTTTTATTTGTTGTTTAAAAAAAAATGTTTATCTTGATGTTATCCCTGATAAAGGCAGGGACTGGATGTAAAAAGCACTTACATGGGTGCTTATTCATGATCGTCGAAATAAAAGAATTTGATTTGATTTGATTTGATTTTACTTGTGTGTGTGCGTACGCGCACGTGCACGCGCGCGTGTGTATGTGTGTGCATGCGTGCGCGTGCGTTCTTTCGTACCTGCGTGCTTGCGGGCATTTGAATGTTCTACTTCTTTATTTTAAGTCTAATTGAGAGGAGGCTTGATTAGCTCAGGCAGTTTGCGTGTGGGCATTGCAATTCTAAAACTGCTGGGTTTGATGAAGCCATTGAGGATGCTGGCTGTTTTGTCCCCTTGTGTAAGGAGTGTGGCCACTGCAGTCCAGGAAGCCCCGGCATTGATAGCATGTTCCTTAATATAATCATTATTCTTTTTGTACTACTTTTTGGGGGCTCATTTTTCTTTTTCTCTTCAATCTCTCTGAGTTATTTTACACGCACCGCGTTCGTTACAAGAAACAGTATTTGATTCCGTCTTCATTATGTTTCTTCATCTCTCCTGAAGTTTCGAAGGCTTATCCAAGAGTCAAAACTCGAGTCAGGTCAGGCTATACAACACTTTTAATTGTTTCGTTTTCTATGCCATTCTATGTCACGGCAGAGTTCTCCGCGTGAAATTCAGGCTGCTCTCCGTCGCCTCAAGAGCAGCGCCACTCTTTTATTTTTTGTCTGCAGCTGTATTTGTTTCTCTATCAGAGTGGCTTTTTTCTACATAATGTTGCCAGGGCCAACTCTTTTGTTGCCGTGGGTTCTTTTACGTGCGCTAAATAATAATTTTTGTAACCTAGGGACCTCGGTTCATCGTCTCATCCGAAAGACTTGGCGCAAAAGGGGATCGAACCGTCGTACACTTCGGACCCGGACTTTTTGCTTTCTAGGCATGTGCGTTACCTCTAGACCACCAATCCAATGTGCAATGCAGCAGTCAACAAGACTGGTATATTTGATATGGAAAGCATACAAACTCAACGCGATGGCATTGTCTCGATGTGGGCTTAGTGGTCGGCAGGGCTATAAACACCATCCATCCACCTCAACATTACACTTCCAGACGATGTGATCACTGATTTAAGCAGACAATAAGGACAGACAATTGACAATTGACAATTGACACAATTTTATTGCTATTTAGCGATCAAGCCATATAGCGCTGCGGCGCGGTAACGACGATATCGAACGCGACGCGATTACAATGACATGGAAACCATGGCAGTAGTGGTATGTACATCAAGATTCGATACATTATTGTCTGTGTCTCAAGTGTCTCAATTTTCAAACGGGATAGCTCAGTGGTCGGAGCACTCGCTTTCCCCCAGCCAAGTTAAGCAGCGTCGAGCGTGGTTACCAGTTGGATGGGTGACCGTTTGCGCGCCTTGGCTTCAGTACAGTTCCCCCAGTTCCCCCAGCTGTAAATGGGTACCTGCCCTCTTTAGGGTCAGGGAAGGTAAAGCAGCGAGGGAGAGGAGATGGGCGCCGCCCTCAATATGCTGGCCCTAGAGAAGTGAGGTCTCTGACGCCTCGCTCCCCTACGACCTTATAGGTTATGGGACTCCTTTACCTTTACCTTTCCCTTTCCAGTCTACAGCCAGCGAAGTCAGCCCATGTAAGACGAAGTCAGCCCATGTAAGACCGGATCAGGTCCCGAAGATGATGTAACTCCTGCTCAGCACTCGCCACCACTGTCGCTGTGTGTTGTGTGTTAGTACACTGTTTCCCTTTACGAAGCCTGACACGTTCTTCTGGCAACATGTTTTTCTCTTCTTGCTTGATGTACCAGAACACACACTTAGATTCCTCACCAGGATCTCCATTCCAAGAGTATTCCAGGGTGATGTCATCTGATTCACACATCACAATGTTTGATCAACCGAACTATGTACCACCACCTTTCGAAACCGTGTGTTTCTCTTGCTGTCCCTTAATCGACGCCAATAAGGACAGAGAGAGAGAGAGAGAGAGAGAGAGAGAGAGAGAGAGAGAGAGAGAGAGAGAGAGAGAGAGAGAGAGAGAGACAGAGACAGACAGAGAAAGACAGACAGATAGACAGATAGAGAGACAGAGAGAGAGACAGAGACAGACAGAGACAGAGACAGAGAGAAAGGAATTTTCCCCTCAATCATTGTATGCATGATAAAGAAGGAGGGAAGCCAAGGAAGAAGGATGATGAATGAGTGTTGACACTGGCTAGACACTGGCCTCCCTCTTCATTCTCCCCCAGATAATAATTAGTTAGTTAAGTTTTCTTCTTCGGCTTTGTTCTGATAGTTTTGTTTTCTTGTTTTTGTTGTTGCTGCCTCATCTTCTGTGACGTCCCCATCCTGCTGTTCCCACTCCGCTCATTTCAATCCTCCCACTTCCCCCGCCACAGCCATACCCAGACTCGTTATGTCTCATCTTCAATGTTGTTATAGTTGACCGTCACTGCTCACTGTTCAGAAATTGCCATTGTGTCTTTCTGTCTTTTCTAGTTTTCGTATAAAATAGAAGATAAGGCGTGCAGGCACAAGCGCTTTGTGTGTGTGTGTGTGTGTGTGTGTGTGTGTGTGTGTGTGTGTGTGTGTGTGTGTGTGTGTGCGTGTACACGTGGGGACACAAACACACGCATGCAGAGACAGACAGGCAGATAGACAGACAGACAGACACACACACACACACACACCACGTAAGCACTCACACATACATGCATACATGCATTCTCAAAAGATAAAACGAATAAGCAAAAAGAAAAGAAAAACGAAACACCTCAAACAAACTAGAGACTCCAAAGAAAACAACAACAACAACAATAAAAACAACAGCCAGGATCCACCCCCCCGAAAAAAAAATCCCAAACAAAAAACCCTCAAAAATAATAATTAATACAAAAGACATCCCCCCCAAAAAACAACAACAACAACCCACCACAACAACAACAAAACAACCCAACAAAAAACCCCACACAAAATCAACCCCCAAAATAAAACCCCAGAAACCATAAAATTGAAGACCAACAATCCTTCACCCCCACCTCCCTGCTACCGATAAAACAAACAATAAAACAACACTTTCGCCCCCTATCCCCCCCGCCCCCCCAAAAAACCCCCAAAAAAACCCCGAAAGAAGGGGAAAAAACCCCAAGAAAAAATAATATTTACTCTTCTGGCCATATTGAAGCGAAAATCAGTAACCGGTTATGGTCCTGAGCAAAGGTAGAGAATCATTGGGTAGGACAAAGAGGCAGAGGTTGTCTCCCTTCGTTTAGATGCCTCGCTCTCACGGGTTATAATTATTTTCATCGGTAGAATGCCCTCCCTTCATTCGTCTTTTCATATCAAGTAATTATATGCTTCCCCCCCTCCCCTAATGTGAATTATATCTATATTGTAGCATTATGTTGTTGGTCTTTTGGATCATCGTGATTCATATGTCGTACATGTTTAGCTCATGTTTAAAAAAATGTGTGCCGGTGGGAACAGCTGACACAATTTACCAAACCGCGTACACACGGGGACTGGATGTAAAAAAACACATGAGCGCTTATTCAATTATCCTCGAAATAAAAGAATAAATAAATAAACAAACAATTTACTAAATAAATAAATAAAATTAATAGATAAATAAATAAAAACAACATCAAAAACATTCATAGCAATCACGAGAGTTATGTCAGACAAGTCAAACCAAACCCCCCACTACAACAATACAGTTATAGTTGGCAAAATTCTGACACTGAAACCCATTTTCGCAAGCAACCAAAGATAATTTTTATACTAAACCCCCCCCCCCCAAAAAAAAAAAAAAGGTGGTGCTGGAATGTGGCGTAGGGTTTACCACAGAAACAACGGAGTAGAAATATTCGTTGTGACAGAACAATCCAATCTACACCTACAAAGGGTTCACAAGATGACCTTTACTTGGGGGTCAGTCGCAGCCTTTGTCTTGGGGGTGCGTGGGTGGGTGGGGTGGGTGGGGGTGGGGGGGGGGGGGGGTAGTGGAGTGTAAAGGAGTGGGGGTGGGGGAGGGGGAGGTATAATCCACTGTCTGGCACCAATCGTATTGGCACTGTCTGATGTCAGAACTCGTGCTGACTTCAGCACGCACACAGCACGTGCAGCCATGCACGACACCATTCTTAGAGAGAGAGAGAGAGAGAGAGAGAGAGAGAGAGAGAGAGAGAGAGAGAGAGAGATAAAGGCGAGAAAGAGCTGAAGGTAATATTGCTCGGAAACATTGTCCTAAGCCATGTGAAGACAACTCTTGTTTCCCCTACCTATCGCTTTACCCTGCCACTTCTCTCCCTTCCCGCTCTCAGCAGGTATAGGCAGTTGCAGTCACCGTACGTTCAGGACTTTGAGACATGGACTGCCTGCCTGTCTCTACACAGTGGACAGATTTCTGGTATTCCTCATATGAATATTTTCAAAATGCAACTCTGGTGAATTTGAAGACAAATGTCTTTGTATGTATGTATGTATGTATGTATGTATGTATGTATGTATGTATGTATGTATGTATGTATGTATGTATGTATGTATGTATGTATGTATGAATGTATGTATGAATGCATGCATGCATGCATGTATGTATGTATGTATGTATGTATGTATGTATGTATGTATCTCTCTCTCTCTCTCTCTCTCTCTCTCTCTCTCTCGTTGGTTTGAATGCGGGTGTATCTATATCACCAAGTAGTGAATGGACATTAAACAAAACAAAACAAAACGAAAAAAAAGATAAATGTCCTCACAATATGCCCATTTTTCAATAATGTCACTTTGAGCATTACTATAACAAATATCACCCGTCATCCGCCCGATGCTTTGGAATAAAACGCCCTGAATATTAGGAACAGCCAACAAAACCAGGAATTGATATCCTTTTTTGAAACAACAGTAAGTGCATTCTAAATTATAGCGCGTAAAATTCATCACTATTTTTGTTTTAGTTTTAGTTTTTTGCTTATTTGTCTCTTTGTTTGTTTCACTGCTAGGGGGTTTTATATTACCAGAGTGTTAATGTCCAATTTGTGTGTGTGTGTGTGTGTGGGGGGGGGGGGGGGGGCGTGTGTGTGTGCGTGTGTGTGTGTGCGCGCGCGCGTATGCGTGTGTGTATGTGTGCGTTCGTGCGTCTGTGTGTGTTTGCTTGTTTGTTTGCTTGCGTGCGTGCGTGTGTGTCGTATGTGTGTACGCGTGTGCGCCTGCGTGGGCGCGCACGCGCGCGTTGTGTGTGTGTGTGTGTGTGTTGATGCTGCGCAAGCAGCTGTAATAATCTCCTGCCACACACACTTTCTCCACCTCTACTTGCCCCCCCCCCCCCCCCCCCATTTTCCTTTCACTGTTCATTTTCTCGCTCAGACTCCCACAAACTTGTGCCATTCCTCCAAACTTCTCTTCTCATTCCGCTGAAAGCCTCTCGCCCTCCCTGTGGCCGGCTGGCTGTCTGCATCGTCCTGTCTTGATTGGACCCTAGGGGCCTCGCCTCTCCTCGGCTCTTCTGTCCTGTCCTGTGCCGTCCTGTGCTGTGCTGTGCTGTGCTGTCCCTACTCCTTCTCTTTTCTCATTCATTAGTTTTTCAATGACGTCGGTTTTTGTTGTTGTTGCTGTTTTTACCTGGTTGTAGTCTATTAGTTCATCTTTTTAGGCCAGAGGAAAAAAACACCCACAAAAACATGTCCAATACCCGCCCTCCCAAAGAGAAATGACCCCCTTCCCCCACCTCCTTCCCCCCACCTCCTAACACAATCAAATCCAACCAAGTCAAACTAAGACTAAACAAAGCAATCCCCGGCAGACAAGTGTTCATCACTGGGGCTTGACTCGCTCATTCAATTGTTAGTGCAGACCAAAAACGCTGCCAGTACTGATGCCAGTTATCAGAATGTAGTTATTTATTTATTATTAATTCGTTTAAAACACTGCCAGCACTGATGCCGGTTATCAGAATGTAGTTATGCTTTAATTAAAATGTTATGCTGTCGTTGTCTTCGCATAATTATAACCATCTCTTTTCTAAACAATCTGTAAAATCTAAAGGTGTTCCCATAACCTATGAGCTCGTTGGAAAACGAGATGCCAGAGACCTCAGCTTCTCTAGAAGGCCAGCATGTTGAGGGTGGCTTCCATCTGCTCTCCCTCGCTGGTTTACCTTCCCTGTTTCTAAAGAGGGCATGTACCCATTGGCAGCTGTACTGTACTGAAGCCAAGAGGGCGCACGAACGGTCACCCACCCACAAGGCGACCAAGCTCAATGCTGCTGAACCTTGGATAGGCGAGAGCGATTGCTCTGACCACTGAGCTGTCCAATACACAGTCTGTTCTTTGTATTGATAGAGAAAATTCATTGCTAGCTATCCATGTAAGCAAAATGCCAAAGTTTCAGTAAAGGCGAGTAATGCTGTGAAATGTCGAGATTGCCTTTATCCGTGGCAAGCTCTTAGAATAACAGATGTTGAGCAGCATCGAGCATGAATACTTCTTGGATGGGTGACCATTTGCGCGCCCTGGGCTTCAGTACAGTCCCCCAGTTCACCCAGCTGTAAATAGGTACCTGCCATCTTTAGGAATAGGGAAGGTAAAGCAGCGAGGGAGAGGAGATGGGCGCCGCCCTCAATATGCTGGCCCCTAGAGAAGTTGAGGTCGCCCCCCTACAACCGCATAGGTTATGGTATATCTTTATTTTTTACCTTACTAAAGGAAAACAAAATCTCTCCAAGTGTGAGTATGGCAGCATGGATGGCGAGGTACCCGAGAACAGCTAAACATTCAAACCCCTCATGCAGTGTGTGCTTCCTGTCTTTCGATGATTCCCAGGTGTGATGAGTGAAGAATGATGCATATTCTGGGCGACCTCCAGAATGTCAAGCAGTGGAGTGACCGACAACAGCAACAACAAAAACACCGCCAACATTACCACTTTCAGCGGTACTGCTTAGATTGGTGAATTGATGATCTAGCTGTAGTGCACCTTTAAAGAAAGCCAACATTTGCAGGTTTGATTTGATCTGAAGGTAAATTGACCACCATCTATGAGACATTATTCATGGTCTGGTTTTTAATACTTTGGATGAGACAATAAAATAAGAGCCTGTGGGAAAAGCAGAATTTAGCAAAGCCAAAAAAGTATCCCCCCAAATAAATAAACACCGCAACCCCACCAGCCAGCCAACCAACAAACAAGCTAACCACCCTACCTAGGAAAATCTTTTAGAAAAGACAAACAGGAAAGGGCATAGGCATAAAGTAATAATAATAATAATAATAATAATAATAAAAGGAACTTATATAGCGCTATATCTTGCAAAGACAAATCAAAGCGCATGCATTCAACCTAATCTTACACAGTCATACAACCAATGACAAACAATCAATAGTTTAAACAAACAGATATTAAAAACATGGCACGCTGCAGACCAAATTATGAAATAAAATTGTAATAGTCAAATGTTTTTCAAAAGCGCGCGCGCGCGCACGCACGCACGCACGCACGCACGCACGCACGCACGCACGCACGCACGCACGCGCGCACGCGCGCACGCGCGCACGCGCACACGCGCACACGCGCACACGCGCGCACGCGCGCACGCGCACGCGCACGCGCACGCACACGCACACGCACACGCACACACCACACACACACACACACACACACACACACACACACACACACACACACACACACACACACACACACACACACACACACACACACACACAGATCATATACTTTAGCAGAGTGATAGGACATGGGTTAGTGAAGGTGGGGTAGTTCTGATATGAAACAGGAGGGGGGAAATCTTAGGTTTGAAATAGATATGTCTTGAGGCTGGATTTAAAAGTGCCATAGCTAGGCTTCTGGCGAAGAGAGAGAGGGAGCTTATTCCAGGTCGATGGACCCGAAATAGAGAAAGTCCGTGTAAAGCGTCAAATTGTTCCATAGAATATATTGTTCTCAAGCAGTGTCAGTTACTTTGTGTTAAACTGAAAACTGTACATTTCTCTAGAAGTTTAAATGCATGAACGAACGGTCGAGTGCATCTGTACTCCGATAAAGAAACATGTACAAGTAGTCAACCCCACATTCATGTACATAGAAATGTTGCTTCTATCTATAGAAAAATCGCCACCAAAGTATTTATCACGTCTCCTTGTCGCCATCTTTGTCTGTCTGTTTGTATTTGCTTGTCTTTCTACTGTCATCTGTTTTTGCTTGTTTGTCTGTCTTTCGTGTACAAGAGACTTTTTTCTCTGTTCTCTCTCTGTCTTTCCCCCTGTTCTTCTGTCTGTTTTTCACCATCATCCTTCCTTCCTTCCTCTCTTCTTTTCACTACTTCTATTCATTCTTTCTTCTTTTCTTTCTGTCCACCCCACATTTTGTTATTGGTCGTTTTGTCTTTCTTCCCTGTACATCAAAGTATCTGTCTTTTTACTCTGTCCTCTGTCCTTCCGTCTCTTTTCCCCCCATCATCCTTCCTTCCTTCCTCTCTCTTTCCCCTCCTGTTAATTTCTCTTTTTTTTCTTTTTGTCCATCCTCACAGTTTGTTATTGCGTAAGTCCCTGTAATATGCCAGAAATCTGTGAAAAGCAACAACAACAACAACAAAAAGCCCCCATCAATATGACCCAGAAATAAGACATATCTGAAATAACAGAAAGAATGACAAGGAAAACGTAAGAAGAGAGGATTGACAGAAACGGTGGAAAAGCACGCACAAAAAATTGTCCAGAAAGCCCGGAAAAGGTTTTGATGACTTCTGACGTATCATCTGACAGAAAATCAGCCACATTACCATAAAATAATAGATGCTTGCTCTACAGAAAATTGTCAAAAAATGCCACTCAAAGCCGTACAACTAGCCCATCTGTCTCTTTGCCATTCTGTCTGTCTGTCTGTCCGTCTGTCAGTCGGTCGGTCTGTCTTTCTATCTGTCTGTCTGCCTGTCTGTCTGCCTGCCTGTCTGTCTGTCTGTCTCACTGTCTGTCTGTCTGTCTGTCTGTCTGTCTGTCTCTCTCTCTCTCTCTCTCTCTCTCTCTCTCTCTCTCTCTCTCTCTCTCTCTCTTAAAAACATCACAATTTTTTAAAAGTTTTTCATCATATGTATAACCGATTTCAAGTTTGCATTGTTTGGTTTTCTATGTTTGACTACACTTTTTCCACATTATTATCTCGCTTAAAACAGAGTGATCGTGAGTTAATGCTTCACAGGGGCCATAGCTTATAAAAATATTGTTTTAAACACACAGTCTGCATCTTTCTGATTCTTCCTCTCTTATGATCTACCCCTTCTCTTCTATCCTTTTTTCTTACTCACACACACACACACACAAGGCACAACAAGGCATAACAGCCTGTCAAAGACAGTCCTGCAGGGAATGGTTGAAGGAGCAAGGAAGCAGGGACGACCACGCAAAAGCTGGATATCCAACACAAGGAGGACCGGCCTTACGTACCAAACCTCTGAAAGCAGCCCGCATACCATTTGCGTCACTTGCATGCGTCCGTGCGGTACCCAACGGTGTCCCGACAGGAGATGTTATGATGACACAAACAACACCCACACACACACAACACAACACACCACACACACCACCCACACACCACACCACACAACACACCACACAAAACTATGGCTTATTCAATCCCCCAAATCGAATTGTAGCAGCCTAAAAAGTGGGTGGGCAAGAGACGATAGCATACGCGAAATAATCTCACTATTGGTGAACCTTAGAGCTCGAATCGAGGATCGAGGTAAAATGTTTATACTTTTCGGTTTGTGTAGTTGAAAGCATCTACATTTTGG
>CM054141.1:62156158-62196158 GCA_028751875.1 Rapana venosa
CTAGGAGGCTTGACTCGCACAGTCCTTATGTGCTGCAGCCCTGGGGGCTGGTTGGCCTTTGGAGAACATCTCCAACGCTGACTGTCCTTATGCCCACTAGGCCGAGAGAGTGGGGATGTACTGAGGGCAAGGCATCTGCACTATAATCAAATTTCTGCCCAATTTCCAAAATAGCAGCTGCCTCCTCTGCTGGTTTGGAGGTCATCGTCGGACACGACGGACAAACATACAGTCAGTCAGTCTGTCTGTCTGTCCATCTGTCTTCTCTCTCTCTCTCACTCGCTCTCACACCCATCCACCCCCCACCTACCCCCCCCCCCCCACCCCCACACACACTTTCCTGCATTCATCCGTTCTTCTTGTCTTGTCTGTCTGAAAGCATTCCCCTCTCAGCGGCAGGCTGTCTACATCGTCTGTCTTGATTGGTCCCCCCTGGTACCCCAGCTCTTCTGTCCCTCCTCACCTCCTCCATTTTTATGAGTACTTCAGTGACTTGGATCGCTTTTCCAGCTTCCATATTGTCAGTTCTGGCTTTGGGAAGCGGTTGTCTTCTGGTGGTCCATCTTCAAGCCACAGACGAGGCAGTGGCCATCGCACTGGTGCTTAGTCCATCAGTCAGAATGAAGTTAACGTCAGTGCTGACTCCACTCCCCCTCCAAAAGTCCTTTGAATGAGACTATAAACCGAGGACCCGTCTGCGAATGCGCGCAGAACATCTCGAGCACACGTTAAAACCTGTTCCGCTTTTCGGAAGAATAGGCCATTATGTGCCGGTGGGAACGGATGACAAAATTGACAAAACTGCATACACATGGGGACTTCATGTGAAAAAGCACATCATGTCCATTATCCTTGAAATAAAAGAATGAATAAATACATTAACAAACAGATGAATAAATGAATAAATGGATAAATAAATGGATGAATAGATGAATAAATAAATACTGCTGACGACTCCTCAGCGGAATGTTCATCTTCCCTACCCATCAGCTGCCCTTTCTGTTTTTCTTTCCCCTCTTTCTCTTGTACTGCTTGCTGGGCGCTGCAGCATATCACATAACAGCGTTTGCTGTTTCCATGTTGGGGGTCCAGAAAGTCATAGCCTTCAATGGTTGGCGGTGGTGTCTGCACGTCACCCGAATATCTGGACTGGTCAAGACTGTCCTCCAGGGAACAGTACAAGGAGGGAGACGAAGAAGCGGCAGACAGAGAACACGATGGGAAGGCAATATCAGACAGTGGACTGGCCATGAGCGGAACGATGTCGCAGGGAGTGGAGGAAGCTGGTTGTAAAATCTTCATTGGTGCTGCCATGATTCACGGGACTACGGGATAGGTGAAGGTGAAGGAAAAAGTGTCTGGTGATTTAAAGATGGGAATTAAAAAAAAGTCTTCCAGTTCAACTTGAAATGTACACTCACTGGTGGATTAATTCCTTTCTAAATGCAAAAGATCAGATATACGCGTTAAAGATCCCTTAGTTTGCGTCAGGATTCGGTGGGTTATGAAACACGAACATAGTCAACATGTACCCCGTGCCTTGAGATGAATAGGCTTCACCTGGTTTCAAGTTGCCTAAGATAAGCATCCTGAGCCGTTCTGTGCAGTGCTCCAAATGTTCCTCAGGGCATTCAGAGAGAAGAGAAGGGGAAGAGAACAGACGTCCTTTAACCATTCCTCCACTTTCTCACCAAATAGTCATGTGATACGCATGCCTTCCTAGAAAAAACCCAAATATCCACACACAAACACCAGCATAACCACAAACATTCTAAAAAGATTACCCGCATCTGTTTGTTTCTTTTAAAACAGATGGCAAAGCCAGAAAGGTACCCCATAAAGAAGAGGAAACAACTTTGTGGAAAACGAGAGTGAGCCTTCCACCGTCACCCCAAGGGATCCATTCCCAGACTGCAGATGAAGATGTCAGCTTGCATCCCTCCAGGTAAAGGGCAACCAGTGTGTTGAAGAAGACTGAAAACACATAGGTAATATAAGGTTAAAAAGTTTAAATGGTCTTGTTTGGCTATGTTTTAAAGTAGCCAACATTGCCATCAGGATGTAGGAAAATAATAGAAAAAAACCAAGTCTCATTGCAGAGTCTGCTGTAGTTACTCCTGCCAGCCATCAACTCTGTCTGTCTCAGTGTCTGGTCAATCAGTGGTTGATCCAGTGAGGAAAACAGTAAGTGTTATTGCAGTGATTAAAAAACCGTTTTCTGTGTCTGTGTTCTCGCTTAAATTGTCTGACAACATGTCTGCCTGTCAACCAGCTGCCGTGGAGCCGTGGCTAGATCACAGACTGGAGGGTTGTGGGTTTGAATCCAATAAGTGATTTTTGGACTCCAGCCAGCTCTTGGCCACAGCGAATTTGGAATGGGCTCAGTTGGAAGACAGGGTCCACACAGCAGGTTTTTATCCACTTTACAAATGCAGTATTGAATGTTGCTCAAATTACCTGACCAACATCGCAGGTGTATGTATTTCTTAGGCCCGGATGATGTCAGAAACTATGATTATAGGAAGCGTAGAGTTCATCTCGGTGAAGTATGCACAAACACCACCAAAGTAGCCCAGAAGCAGTGCAGGGCTCCTCCGGCTGGTGACCCTATGGCGGCCTGACATTGATAGGCTCCCTGTGGATTTATAACCCTGAGGATGCAACATAATGGATCTGGAGAAGATGAGGCAGCACAAAGAAGTTTGTCTATCTGTGTTTGCCTCATCTGCCTGTCTGTCTTCTTGCCTGCTTGTCTATCTGCATGTTTATATTTTCTCTTTGTTTTCTGCCTTTTTCTATTAATGGCCGTTCTGCCTTCTTGTGCTTGTTCTCCCATTTCGTCTGTATCCACCCACACATTTCTCAGCATAAAAATAACAGTGTTACGGCCTTATTTGAAAACAACAGGACCAAGAAAAAGCAAGAATATGACATATCTAATGGAGTGCAAAAAGAAAACTAGGTGAATAAAGAGAGAAATAATTTGCTCAGGAAAAGCAGAGCAGAAAAGGCAGAATTCTGAGCACTAACACCCATTTTGATTGCCTCTGACATTTCAGCTGGAAAACGGCCAGCCCCATTACCGTAAAATATGACAGTTTTTTTGCTGCAGAAAATTATCCAAAAAATCACCACTGACAACCTGCATTAACATGTGTGTGTGTGTGTGTGTGTGTGTGTGTGTGGTGTGTGTGTGCGTCGCGCGCGCGCGCGCGTGTGTGTGTATGTCTGTCTATTTGTATGAATGTCCATTGTTTATTTGTTGATTTGCCTGTCTGCTTTTCTATGTTTATGAGGGTTGTCATGGATATGCATACATAGAGATAACTAAACAGGCATGCAGGCAGACATAAAGTAAACACACACACACACACACTCACACACAGAGCATACATGCAACATACAAACACACACACAACCAACAAAACACCCACACACACACACACACACACACACACACACACACAACACACACAACACACACACACACACACCACACACACACACAACACACACACACACACACACACACACACACACACACACACCACACAAACAAACACACACATCACAACACCCCACGCAAACTTCAAACCAGACTTACAATCATTTTAACAGAGAAGAAAAAAACAGAAAAAAACCCAGCCCAGCAAAGAAGGGGAAACAACTTTGTGGAAAACGAAAGTGAACCTTCCACAGTCAACTCAGGGGATCCATTTCCCAGACTGCAGATGAAGATGTCAGCTTCCATCCCACAAGTGAAATGGGAACCGATATGTCGAAGAAAGCAGAAATCACTGTATGGTATTTTTGACCATTAAAAAGTTTAAACTGTCGTGTTTGTCCATGGTTAAGTAGACAACGTTGCCCTAAGGATGTAAGGCAAATAGTTTTATGAAAAAATCCCAGTCTCATTGCAGCTGTTACTGTAATCATTCTTACCAGCTGTAAACTCCAATTCATAGTATTTTCTGTCAACGCTAATCGTGAGATGCAACCACAAGCCTGTCTGTCTGCCTGCCTGCTTGGCTGTCTCCTTGAATGCTTCTGTCTGCCTGCCTGCTTTGTAATTGTCTATCTTCTTTTATGCTTCTCTGTCTGCCTGCCTTATTGTCTGTCTTCTTGTATGCTTTCCTGCCTGTCTGCCTGCTTGCTTTGTCTGTCTTCTTGTATGCTTCCCTGCTGTCTGCCTGCTTGCTTTGTCTGTCTTCTTGTATGCTTTCCTGCCTGTCTGCCTGCTTGTCTGTATTCCTGTATGTTTCCATGCCTTCCTTCCTGTCTGTCTGCCTTCCTGTATGCTTTCCTGCCTGCCTTCCTGTCTGTCTGTTTGTCGTGTCTTGCTGCCTGTCCATCTTCCTCTAGACAGGGACGGGGTGGTGTCATGGTCAGAGCATCGCGCTCATGATCTTATGGCCTGGGTTCAAACTACCACCAAGATTCCTGTTGTAAGGGATATTTCCCCCTGGAAATAACATCAGTGGTGACTCCACACCCCAATAACGAATTAGGCACATGTTAAAACGTGTTACACTATTTGGAAGAGAAGACTATTGCGTGGCAGAGGGAATGGACGACAAGATTTACAAAACTGCATGCCGGCGGGAACTGAATGTAAAAAAGCACATGGGTGCTTATTCATTCTCCTCAAAGTAAAAAAACAAACCTACAACAAACAAACAGAAAAAGAAGTGAAAAATCCTCTGCCGGACAGCTCATTTTTTGTTTTTTCTCTGACCCTTACTTTTTGCACTTTCTTTTTGATATTTTCTCTCCTTTTTATTGCTCATTGCGCCCTTGAAATATTTCCCCACAAAAGATCAATATTGTGCCCAATTTCTGATAGGAAAGAACAACAAATACAAAATAGTGTACATGATTTATCTGAAGATTACAGCAAGGAGAGAAAGTGAAGAATGTAACAAAATAACGCTAAAAAGAAAAGGGAGGAAGAAGATCAGGATGAAGAAAATAATCTGTAGGAAAGCTGATAAAGGCTGTAATTACTTGTGACATGTCATCTGAAAAAATCCCCATATTGCTATATGAAAAAAGTAATGCACTTTCTGCAAAGAATTGTAGGGAAAAAATCACCTCTAAAATCTTAGGATATTTGTGGTTTGTCATTTTGTCTTTCTCTAAGTTTCTATGTGATATTTTCTCTCTAGGAGTGTATGCGTGGTAAATATTAATGTTTTTTAAAAACAATTGATGGAAGCAAAAATACCCTCTAAAGCAAGTCCTTATTGACAAAAGCAATGCCTATTAAATCAATAGCTTTAAAAACGATGACAGAATAGAAACTTTCAAATTAAGAAGAATGATAATGAACAGACAAATACAAGCTCTTCTTCAAATACCCCTAAAAACTGCAATAACCCCCATTCGAAAAATAGCAACAACAAACCATTCATTACCATTCTATGATAAGAATAAGCTATATAGTGTCCATACTGTGTAACAACTAGACAGACAGATAGATAAAAAGACAAACTGACAGACAGGCAGACAGGCATGTGCACGCACACACACGCACAAACACAAACACACTCCACCCTCTTGCACATACTCATCCACAAAAAATCACAAAAGCACACACAAACTTCAAAACAGCTTTGCACTTATTTTAACAGAGGAGGAAAACCACAAAAAAGCAACCAAACCAAACCAAAACAACAACCCCCCCCCCCCCCCCCCCCAGCCCAGTAAAGAGGGGAAACAACTTTGCGGAAAACGAGAGTGAACCTTTCTTTCACCGTCACCCCAAGGGATCCATTTCCCAGACTGCAGATGAAGATGTCAGCTTCCATCCCTCCAGTGAAGTGGGAACCAGTGTGTTGAAGAAAGATGAAAAACACTGTATGTTGTTCTGACCATTTAAAAGTTTCAAGTCTTGTATGGCTGTAGCTCAAGCCGACAACAACACTGCCATAAGGATGTAGGCGAAGTATTAGGAAAAATAATCCCATTGCAGGGTCTGCTGTGGTAATTTTACTGCCTGTAAATTTTTCTTGTAGTTTTTTGTTTGAAATTAGTGTTTCATTTGAAAGTAAAACCAAAAGTGATAATTTTGTTGTATATTGACGTTTCAAGATATCCAAAACTGGATGATACAAAACAAGTTACAGTTAAACGCAGATAAAACCAAAGCCATGCTTGTAGGGACCAAACACAAACTCTCCTCCATTACAACAACTTCAATAGAACTCGGCAATACATCGGTCCCTCTGTCCACTGCTGTGAAGTATCTAGGAGTTGTTATCGACAGCACACTCTCTATGGAAAAATTCATCACCCAGACCTGTCAGTCGTGCTACTATCAATTACGGCGTATCAGTTCAATTCGATAGTACCTGTCCACTGATGCAACATCCAAACTTGTTGCGTCTCTCATTCTTTCACATCTGGACTATTGCAATTCTCTTTTAGCTGGTCTGCCAGCAACATCTATCCATTCCCTTCAACGTATACAAAACTCTGCAGCTCGCCTAGTCCTCAGAAAGAAAAAATCTGAACACATTACTCCTCTCTTGCGATCTCTCCACTGGTTGCCTGTGCCACAGAGAGTAAACTATAAGATCAGTACCCTCTGTTACAAATGTCTCCACCAAACAGCACCCTCCTAACTCTGTGAATGTCTTCACCTGTACACTCCTTCTCGTTCCCTCTGCTCTGCTGCAGATACCTTGTGCTTACGAACACCTAGATTCAACCAGTCCACCGTTGGTCGTCGCTCTTTCTCTTTTTCTGGTCCATCCATCTGGAACAACCTTCCTCTCTCTCTTCGACAGAGGCCTACATATGACACATATAAATCCAGCCTCAAGACATATTTGTTTCAAACCTAACTTTTTTCCTCTTTCATCTCAAAACTGCCCCTGCCTTCAACAGCCCGAATCCCATTACCCTGCCAAAGCCTACAACCTGTGTGTGTGTGTGTGTGTGTGTGTGTGTGTGTACATTTGAATTTTGTTTAATCTTTTGATAGTTATTGGCTGCATGACTCTGTAAGAAAATGTTGAATGCAAGCGCTCTGATTTGTCTTTGCAAGATATAGCGCTATACAAACTTTATTTATTATTATTATTATTATTATTATTATTATTAATATTATATTGAGATGTTTTAGGATTTTTGTTTGAATTTTGATGGCGATGCTTGTGCCTTTTTAAGTTTTAGTAGACTGCACAATACAAATAGTTGATTTTGGTGACGTTTTTGGTTTAGAAAGCTTCATTATATGTTGTTGTTGTTGTTCTTCTGCTAGAGCTCCAAAGTTCACCCATGGTCAGATTTTTTTGCGTGTGCAACTGGTTTTGCCCACCATTGAGGTAGCGGCATTCCGACATCAGGGGTGTACAGAATTTTTATGTTTTTTGTGGTTTTTTTTCCCGAAACTTCAGAATTTAATGGGTGTATTTGTGAGATTTTTATTTGCAAACTTCGAAGTTTTTAAATGTGTTTTTGTAGGTTTTTTGTTTGGAAACTTTTGCACTTAATTAATTGACTTTGTGGCTTTTTGGTTAAAAAAACTACGGTATGTTTTTTATGTTTTTTTGTTTTGAAATTATGAAACTTTCGAGAATTATTTTCTATGGCTTGTTGTGTGCAACTTACAGAATTAAAAAAATGACTTTTGTGGGAGTTTTTTTGTCTGGAAACTTTCAAACGATAGCGATTGCTTTTGTAGCATTTTGTTTCAAAAATACAACATCTTAAAGATTTTGAAAGATGCTCGGCTTCATATCAAGACTGTAATGCAGTAGGATTCAGTTGGTGAGAAAGAAACATGGAGGCTGGTGCAGTCACACTTTGTTCCGAACACGACACCCCATGGCTGGGGGTAGCCTTGGGGGGTCACAGAGACCTGCAAGCACAATCTGATTCAAAGCCTTGCACTACAGCAGATTTTACACCCGGGTAAAGAGACTTTTGGTGGCAAGAGAATTGCTTTTGTGCAATGTTACAGATGGAAAATTCAACTCCCATAGAAGATATGCGCAACTACGCACACCCACGCTCGCAAGCACACATGCACGCACGCACGCACGCGTGCACGCACACACACACACACGCGCGCACGCACGCACACGCACACACGCACGCACTCTCGGACGCGTAGGCACACACAACATACACACATACGCGCAGGCGCGGCGCGCGCATTGGGGGTGTCTTGCTTGGTTTCGTTTTCGACCTAATGTCCCTGGTTTAAAGAAACAGTGATGGATTTGAAAATGACTAAAAGACTCTGCTGAAAAAATGTACTTTATCAGATAGATGTGAAACTGGTTTTAAGGTTCTATTTCACTGGCGTACTTTTTGGGTTATGTCTTTGTTAGACGTTTCGTCTAAACGTAATTTGTTCAAGCTTTTGCAGGTACAATTTAAGTGATATGGAATAGACCATATGCAAAGGTATCTTTTCCTGAAAATAATCACTCAAGTGCTTGATTCAGAGAGTTTTTTGTATTTGATGATTGTCTTCGTCGACTTTAATTTTGAGCTTATCATCCAATTCCGCTAATGGAGAGATTAATTTTCTTCTGTGGCTTTTACCGTTCCCTCGCCAATGGTTGCCAGATTGCAATGTTGAGCAGGAGTGATTTTGCTGTGAAATATTTGCCGAAACACTGAGATAAAACACAGAGTAATGCAAGATTTTGATTGTATCTGGTTCATAGATTTTTTTTTCATTTTGAAAGCAGTCAACAGAATTGCACAACGTAACGCATGATCCAGAAATATTTCTGAAATCTTGGAGTTTCTATTAGGCTCTAATTAAAAAAGATGTGTCTAAGAATTCTTTTCTAAAGTAAAGATAATATTGTATTTGACCTGATGACAGTCAGTGCTCTGTACTATTTATTACTGGCAATATGTATCGCAGGCAACTTGTTATTTGAGCAACAGAAAATTCTGCTTTGAATTGCGCACAATTCCTATTAGTATATGCAGGCACTTTTCATTCTGAATGGATAATAAACTGCACTCTGAATTCAAATAACGTATCACTCCAATATCTATCTCAATTACTGCCAAGTTACATTTTAAACTGCTTGTAATTCACACTTGAAAAAATAAAAGATTAAATCTGAGCTGCAGGAGATTTTCACTTTCCAAATTGCAGACATTTTGGTCATCAGACTAGACTTAAAATACTAAACAGTTTGACTGCAAGAAATCTATCTAGGAAACTGTAAATTATATGTACTCTGTAGTGCATTCAGTCTATAATAACCCCAGACAATTTGCACTGTGAACTACATATATCTGCACAACCAGGTGTAGACTACTTCTATTTTGGCTGGTCTGCCAGCATCATCAAATCCACTCCCTTCAACGTATACAAAACTCTGCAGTTTGACTAGTCCTCAGAAAGAAAAATCTGAGCACATTCCCCCTCTCTCGCGATCTCTCCACTGGCTGCTTGTGCCACAGAGAGTAAACTAGAAGATCAGTACCCTTTGTTACAAATGTCTCCACAAAACAACTCCCTCCTACCTCTGTGAATATCTTCACTCTTTCTCGTTCCCTCCGCTCTGCTGCAGATACCTTGTCCTTACGAATACCTAGATTCAACAAATCCACCGTCGTCTCTATTTCTGGTCCATCGATCTGGAATGACCTCCCGCTTTCTCTTCGCGTGCTTGCGGGGCGTACACATTTGGACTTGTTGGAACTATTCATTGTTACTGGTTGCATGACTGTGTAAGAATGTGTTGAGTGCAAGCGCTTTGATTTGTCGCTGCAAGATATAGCGCTATATAAATTCCATTTACTATTACTATTACTATTATTATTGTTATTATTATTATCATTATTATTATTATCATGATGATGATGATGATGCTATGAGCTGTAGATGATTTTAATAAGGTCTGTAAAGAGTTTACTTTCTAATCTACAAAAGTCTTCACAATAAATTGCGAGGTGTTTCATTCGGAACTGCAGAAAATTTGCATAATGAACTGTTCACAATTGCAGTCTTGACTGACCCGCAATTAGTAGTCTAAATTGTAGAAAAATACACTTGAAAATGTAAACAATTTGCGATCTACGCTGCAGGCGATTGTAGTCGATATTGCAGACATTATACCCTCAGATAACTAACAATTCCCACCCTAAACGACAGATAATTTAGTTCTTGATTCTATGGAATACAACTGCAAATAATTTAAAAAAACGATCTACGCTCTAGCTGGCAAACGATGTGAACACTGATCTGCAGAAAATCTTCATAGCCATCTGCAGGCAGTCAGTGCTCCGTATTCCGAATCTTCAGTTTGCACCGTAAATTCTAGACATCGTCCTCTGAACTGCAGACAGCTGAGATTACCAGCTGCAGGCAATTTGTACATCCAGCTACAGGCAATTTGTACATCCAGCTGCAGACAACTTGTACATCCAGCTACAGGCAATTTGTACATCCAGCTACAGACAACTTGTACATCCAGCTACAGGCAATTTGTATATCCAGCTGCAGACAATTTGTACATCTATCTGCAGACAACTTGTATATCAAACAGCAGACAATCTGTACATCAAACTGCAGACAATTTGTCATCCAACTGCAGACAATTTCCAACTGCAGACAATTTTCATCCAAGTGCAGACAATGTACAAACCCACCCTGTTTCAGACACTTTGAATCTCGAGCTGCTAATCAACTTCTCCCTAGACTGTAAATAATGCACTCTCCTGACTGCAGACGTATTGCACTCACAACACCTGAATGAAGGACCATGTACAATTTGTAATCTTGACTCTGCAGTTGGTATCTGTTTCCACAGGATACCCCTTCTCAAACTCTTAGAGAAAGGCATCCACGACCACGAAGTGACCTACAAACACCATCATTCCATCTTGCACTGTGTGTTCATCCCTGTAATGGAAGTGATCTCCTTTCGCCCTCTACTCCACCCCACCCCAGCCCCTGCCCACCCATTTCCTGATAACATCGAGCCCTACAAACCATACTTTCCCACAAGGAACCTGTGACGGACAAGAGTTCATTGACTCAACCTCCATTAACTAATGATAGCTGCTGTTCACAAACCTTGGCCTGGACATGAAATCCGTCACTGACAGGATTTCCTGCCGTCACCCTGTATTGGCCCATACCGCTACTTTTCTTTTGTCTACATGAAATCTGTGAGGGAGAGGTTTGCTTGCGTCCCCCCTTCCATTAGTTAATAATGTTTGCTGCACAAATGCTGGTCTCTGCACTAGATCGGAGATCGTTGTTGTCTTTGCACACGTATGTATTGACGACGCTTAGTGTGATGATGGATATCAAGCCGCAAGGAGGCAGAGCAATGCTTTTCACACACATCAGCCTGGGGCATGTCTGGCTGTTGTTGCCTGGCTTCCTTCCTTCTGTATACAAGAAAAGGGTTTTCCTATCAAATAGATTCATTATGTGATGAGCTCTTCTGTGTGTGTGTATGTAATTGTGTGTGTATGTTATTGTGTGTGTGCTATTCTATTTATTTTTTTTATTTTTTATTCTTTTGTTTGACGATAATGAAAAAAAGCACGTGAGCTTTTAAAAAAAAATCCAGTCTCCTTGCGTATGCAGTTTTGTAGATTTTGTCGTCCGTTCCCACAGGCACACAATGGCCTACGCTTTGGAAAAGTGGAACGGGTTTTAACTTGCGCAAAAGATGTTCTGCGCGCGTTTGCGCACGGGACCTCGGTTTATAGTCTCATCCGAAGGACCTTTGGGTAGAGTGGAGTCGGCACTGATGTTAACTCCAGAGGAAAAATCCTCTTGAACAAGATTCGAACACGGGTCAGCAGATTACGAGCGCAATGCCCATCACTCTAACCGCAAGGCTATTCTGTGTGTGAGTGTAAGTGTGTTTGTGTGTTTCTCTGTGTGTGTGTGTGTGTGTGTGTGTGTGTGTGTGTTTGTGTGTAGACAGACATGCAGACACACACAGATAGAAGAAAGAAAGAAAGAAGCAAGGAAAATAGAAGGAGCGAAGAATAAAATGTAAAAAAAAGAAAGAAGAAAAAGAAAGAAACAGAATTAGACAAAAGACAGAAAATGGGAGTGAAAAATAAGGAAAAAGAAAGATGAACATAACATTTTATCCACAAGCTCAAAATGTCAAAGAGCTGTGTTCGTGCACATGAATCTCTCTCTCTCTCTCTCTCTCTCTCTCTCTCTCTCTCTCATCTCTCTCTCTCTCTCTCTCTCTCTCTCTCTCTCTCTCTCTCTCTCTCTCTGTATGTGTGTGCGTGTGTGCGTGCGCGCACGCGCGCAAACAAGGAAGAGAAAAGGAGAGAATCCTATGTTGAAACACTGCGTGAAGGACTGTGAGCCATAGAATTTTCTTCCACACAAAAATTACCCCTAGGCTTACTCCTTCCCTTTTCATTTCAAATATCACACAGTCGGTAAGGAAGATCTTAAGCAGAACAAACAGCTCATAGTCTTCCTGAAAACACATGGAACCCTGGCTGGAGATTGTGAACTACTCTTTTGATATTCAGCGTAAAACAGCTCTTAGTCATCAGAGTCAAGCAGTGTTCCTTACAAACGCAAAACAAATCTTTAATGGATGGATTCCCATGTTATTGGAAAAAAATACAGATACTTTTACAATGTACAGAAAATACAGATACTTTTATAAGGTACACAAAATACAGATACTTTTACAATGTACAGAAAATACAGATACTTTTACAAGGTACACAAAATACAGATACTTTTACATGTACAGAAAATACAGATACTTTTACAAGGTACAGAAAATACAGATACTTTTACAAGGTACAGAAAATACAGATACTTTTACAAGGTACAGAAAATACAGATACTTTTACAAGGTACAGAAAATACAGATGTTTTTACAATGAACATAAAATACATATATTTTTACAATACAGAAAATACAGATCGTTTACAATACCGAAAATACAGATTTTTTACAATGTACATAAAATACAGATTTTTTTACAATGTACATAAAATACAGATATTTTTACAATGTACATAAAATAGATATTTTTACAATACAGAAATTACAGATATTTTTACAATACAGAAAATATAGATTTTAAAAAACAAAATACATAAAATACAGATATTTTTACAATACAGAAAATACAGACTTTTTTTTACAATATACATAAAATACAGATATTTTTACAATACAGAAATACATATATTTTTACAATACAGAAAATACAGATACTTTTACAGGTTACAGAAAAACATAGATACTTTTATGATGTACAGAAAATATAAATACAGGTACTTTTACGCTGTATAGTACACAAAGGAAAAATAAACCCGACCATTGCAAATGATACTACTATGCTATATGAACTGTGTCAAAACTCACAACTTTGTATTGAAAAAGTATAACGTTCACGATGTAAAAACGAATATTTACCCTAAGCCCCAAGTTACCATTCTGAAATTGCTGACAACATTATTGCAAGAACAAAAGTGTCAGAGTACATGACGAATATATATATATTTTTTAAAGAAAATGTGATGAAAGTGATAGTGCATTGTCTAGATTGCTCTATAACCTGCATTGGAATACACTTGTATCTAAAATGTATGGAATTAGTATTGTCCTTGTGCGCAGTATTAATCATACTTTTTGACATCCTTAGTCTGCAACTGGGACAAACAGAGGCCAAAGCAGGCTGGGAAGATGAAAACAGTCCGGAAACAACAATGACACTGCTGCATGCGAGGCTGGGACTTGAAACACCAGAGAAGAATCAGCAGTTGAGTGCAGGACTGCACGAGCATTAGTGATAGTTCTTTCCTGTACCATGTCACGAATGAGGAAGTGCACAAAATTAGTTTTAGAAAAAGGCACACATCATCACTGACAATGTTTTTTCTTGTTAAGAAAAGGAAAATAAAGCAGTGCAGCTTTTCTACTAGATCTAGTAGCTTTTTAAAAAAACCCAACCCATTTTAGACACAGACCAGGTCAGTGAAAGGCAAAAGCATATTCAAATACATGAATTTGGCATTTACTATTGCGAACGGTCTCTGGCACAGTCCTATAGGATATTTGTTATAACTTTATTGTTTAATGTTTTTGTTGTTGTTTCTTTTTAACTCGTTCTTCTTGCTTTGTGAAGTTTCTTTCTCGCCTATGTAAACTATTTTCCCCTTGTACACATTTCAGCAGGACCTCCACCACCACCCCAACTTCCACGCACTTTCTTTTGTCGTCTAATATCACTGAGAGTGAACAAACGTAAAATCGAAGACAACAACAACAACAAAACAGATGGAAAAAGAAACAGGTGCATGTGAGAAACATTACTGAATATGAATGAATCCTCGGAATTTGGTGATTCCTGGTCATTGGTGCACTACAGCTACAAACGTTTAGAGCTAGCAGTTTTGTCAGTGCAGCACTACACAATATCTCTGGGTTAAGGAACTAGTTTAGAAGTGCAGAGTAGTTTAGAGTTAGATGATCAGAAAAAAATGTAGCCTTGTTTGAAGATGAGTAGCGACACTGGTGTTAGGTTACTATTTTTCTGCTACTGCCAACTTTGATTATTTTTGGTATTTATCATTTTAAATTGTCACATACACTGCTCAAGAAGAATAGCATCTCAAGCATAAGCATCACAAACACAGAGTTGTCTGTACGCATCAGTACAAATTCACCCGTAATCTGATAAGGAATGGATGATGATGATGATGGTGATAATGATGATAATGATGATGATGATGATGTTGATGATTTACTGCTGCTGCTGTTGCTATTGTTGATACTGTTGCTGTTGCTGCTACTGTTGCTGCTGTTGCTACTGGTGGTGATAATGCGTGCATCATTTCTTCACGACCAAAATTACAAGTTTCAAACTGAATAATATCACTTATGCTTTTTTGACACTGTCGGTTTTCCACACTTCACATCTTTCAGCCACTAACTCCTGACCAGCGGAAGACAGCAGACATTCAATAGACAACGTGGTCAGAGAATGGCCGGAGCATTGGAAATTGAAGACAGCTGAAGCCACCAGGCTGGGAATAGACTCTACGACGACCCGCGCAATGGGCCTGGCATTGTCAGGTCAAGGAAGAGGGATGTGACATTGGATTTACAAGTTTTTACTCTGGCTTCGATTTCAATCCTCGTTTTTTTTCCCTTCTAAGTCTCTATGCTTGGCTATCACGCTGTACTTTTTTTCATGGGCACGATAGTACACATTTTGTGAAACGCGCGCACAAGCACACACACATTAGAGCTCAGAATGTGCTCTGTTTGTCGGTGGCCTTTGCTGAAGAGGCAGGCATGGTCCTCTGATTTCCGCACGGTCCCCTGGTTTGTACTGGAAAGTAGGAGGAGGTGGGCGGTTCACTCAGTCTGGCTCTGTGACTGAGCTAATACTGTCTTTAGTAGGGGCTTAGTATATGGTGTCCTACGTATGTAGCTCGGAACAGGCACCACTGAACACAACCAAAATGACCCAGCAGCAGTGCAGGGCCTCTCTAGCTGGTGACCCCGCAGCGGCCCGATGTTGAAGGGGCTTCATGTGGACTTCCGACTCTGCGGATGCGACAGAACGAATCTGGGTATGCCTGTGGCGAGGAGATTGATATGAGGGGCGAGGGAACAGCGGGACGGGAACGTTACAGAAGATGAGGCAGCAAAATAGAAATAAAAAGGAGATCCTGTGCAAATATGAAGATAAAGCAGATCCATGAGACATTAGGCTGACGTATTTATTTATTTTTTTATTTTAATTTTATTTTATACCACTTTAAGTCACGAGATTTCTCTGCGTGAAATTCCGGCTGCTCTCCCCGGGGAGAGCGCGTCGCCACAAGAGCAGCGCCACCCTTTTTTTTGTTTTTTTTTTGTCTGCAACTGTATTTGTTTTCCTATCAGAGTGGCTTTTTTCTAAGAATTTTGCCAGGGACAACTCCCTTGTTGCCGTGGGTTCTTTTACGTGCGCTGAAAATTTTGTGTAACACACGGGACCTCGGTTTATCGTCTCATCCGAAAGACTAGCGCCCAGACCACCACTCATGGTCTAATGGATGGGGAAAAATTTCGGGCCCAAACGGGGTACGAACCACGCACACACCCGACCCGGACTTTTCGCATTCGTATCGTTTTAGCTGCATAAAGCAAGGCAGCGCGGAACAGTGTAATTAAATAGAATGATATTTCCCGAAGTCGGAATGCGGCTACCTTAATGGTGGGTGAATACTGTCGCATACGTAAAATCTTACTATTAGTGAAACTTAGAACTTTAGCAGAGGACCCCCCCCCCTCCCCCGCCTCCTCTCCACCAAAAACGAAAATGTAGTACAATACATTACGATAGAATACAATACAAATGTAATATTATTCAATACAAGATAATATAATGGAATACAATACAATACAATGCAATGCGATACTATGCAGTACGATACATACAACACAACGCAAGACCTTGTAGAGGAATGCAGAGATCATCAATGCAACACAGAAAACACTAAAACCATACCATACCATACCATACCGTACCGTACCGTACCGTACCATACCATACCAAACCATACCATACCATACCATACCATGCCATACCATACCATACCATACCATACCATACCATACCATACCATACCATACCATACCATACCAGACCAGACCAGACCAGACCAGACCAGACCATGCTGCTATCAATTACAGCGTTGAAGCGCAATTCGGAAGTACCTGTCCGCTGATGCAACGTCCAAACTTGTCAGATCTCTCATTCTTTTCACGTCTGGACTATTGTAGTTCTCTTTTGGCTGGACTGCCAGCATCATCTATCCTGTTCCGCTTTTCGTAAGAGTAGGCTATTGTGTGCCGGTGGGAACAGATGACAATTTACAAAACCGCATGCACACGGGGACTGGATGTAAAAAAGCACATAAGTTCTTATTCCATTATCCTTGATATAAAAGAATAAAATAAATAAATAAAAATAAATCCACTCCCTTCAACGCATACAAATCTCTGCAGCTCGACTAGTCCTCAAAAAGAAAAAAAAATCTGAGCATATTACTCCTCTCTTGCAATCTCTTCACTGGTTGCCTGTGCCACAGAGAATAAACTATAAGATCAGTACCCTCTGTTACAAATGTCTCCACAAAACAGCACCTCCTACCTCTGTGAATGTCTTCACCTGTACACACCTGCTCGTTCCCTCCGCTCTGCTTTAGATACCCTGTGCCTACGAATACCAAGATTAACCAATCCACAGTTGGCCGTCGCTCTTTCTCTATTTCTGGTCCATTAATCTGGTATGACCCCCCTCTCTCCCTTCTCAAAAAGCCTACTTACGACATTTTAAAATCCAGCCTCAAGACATACCTATTTCAAACCTAAGACTTCCCCCTATTGTTTCATCTCATAATTATCTGTCCCTGCCTTCAATGACCAAAATTCCCATCATCCTGCCGAAGTGTAAATCCTGTATGTGTGTGTGTGTGTGTGTGTGTGTGTACGCCGCCGCGCGTGCGAATGTGCGTGTGTCTGAATTTTGTTAAAAGCTGTTAATTATTGTTGGTTGCACGTGTAGGAGTGGGTCGAATACAAGCGCTTTGATTTGTTTTAACAAGATATAGCGCTATATAAATTCCATCTATTATTATTTTTTATTATACCATACAACACGACATTGCACTGAAATACAACACAATAAAACACATTACAAAACCAACACAACACAACACAAAACAATGGCTGCCTAGGGAAGGAATGTGAGGGGGTGGGGGTGGGGGTGAGGGGTGGGTGACCCTTGGAAGGTCATGAGAGGTGAACCGCAAAGTGGGTGGCTCCGAGGGGATACTGCATTGTCTGGGTGTCTTTGAAAACACGCCGACTGGAAAGTCCCAATGGACACACTCCCCGACTCTTTGTCTAGATCTTGTTGTCTGCCTGTTTGTCAGTCGGTCAGTCATCCAGTCAGTCAGTCAGTCAGTCAATCTGTTAGTCTGTCTGTCTGTCTGTCTGTCAGCTATCATGGGTTGTTTGTCGTTCTGCTGACTCTTTTGTGTGTGTGTTCGTGTTGTGTGTGTTGTGGTGTGTGTGTGTGTGTGTGTGTGTGTCGTGTGTGTTTTTCGTGTGTGGTGTGTGTGTTCGTGTGTGTGTTTATGTGTGTGTGTGTGTGTGTGTTGTGTGTCGTTGCGTGTGTTCGTGTGTGTGTGGTGTGTGTGTGTGTGTGTGTGTGTTTGTGTGCTTGCGTGCGTGCGTGCGCGCTCGCGCGTGTGTTGTTCTTCAATTCACATATACTAAGTAATTGGCCGAATCTATCGTTGTCTTACCGAGATTAGAATAGTTTACCTTATTCCGACCATAATTTTCTTCACACACAAGTCAAATCCGAATAGACTATGACCTTGCACATATGACAAGAATTTTCTTCCAGAGTTTGAATACTAGGGGACATGCGTAAGGAAAAAAGTACTCGTAAGTCATTTACATGTCATATATCATTGATATCAGTCTTGCACAGGTACGTAGCAGTGTTCGTCTTCAGCTATTTTCATTTTATGCAGCAGAGTGTTTCTAGCATAGATATTAACAAAACTGTTTTCACTGTTCAGTTTTTAGCTCCCTTTTTCGTCTTTTTATAGCTATGGAAACGAATTACGTTCGGAATATCCCACATGAGCTACAAACACATTCGCCACAAAATTTATTTGACAGATGCTTCATCAGCTGCTAAGCTCCTCGTGCCTATGAGAGCAGGGCTGTGTGCCTGGAGTCTCCCTGTTTCCGCAGCTCGCAGCATGAAAGTGAACTGTGGAATGCTTTACCTCCGCATTTTCATTTTCTTTCTTATGCATGTGATGATGCAAAGGTGGGACAAAGGTCTTGGCAGGTCTGCATAATATTTGGTCTGAGTGATACTTTATATTTTGTTAACGAGTTGCTACACAGAGAGACTAGAATAATTTTTTTAAAAACCAAGCAGATAAACATAAAAAGAAGGACAGAAAGAAAGAAAGAGTGATAAACAGAAAGAAAGACGGACAGAAAGAAATGAAAAGAAAGAAGACAGAAACGTACAAAGAAACAAGACAGCATCCAAACCAAAAGTACTTGAAATACACACACAAACACACACACACACACACACACACACACACACACACACACACCACACACACACACACACACACACACACACAACACAGCACACACACACACCACACACACACACACACACGTGTCTGTGCGCGCACACACACACACACACACACATCTGCGAGGCAGCCACACTCAAAGCTGCTTAATTGAGGTATTGCCATTATTTCAAGAGCATTGTATGAATTGTGGACAATGTTTTGGTTAAATATTGTGAAGTTATTCAACACGATTTGTGTATAAATATTGTGACAAGGTTAATACAAGTGTATTTGCTGTTATGTCAAGTTTGTGCTTATGTTATTGTGACGTCTTCTTTTCTACTGTAAATCTCTGTTTAAACGAATTCAGCCAGTGTTTTATCAAAATGACTCAGAGCGCGTGTGTAGATGTGTGTTTAGATGTGTGTGTTTGGATGTGTATGTAGATGTGTGTGTTTGGATGTGTATGTAGATGTGTGTGTGTGTGTGTGTGTGTGTGTGTGTGTGTGTGTGTGCATTGAATTGTGAAAGAGATGACACGCGTATGTTCTCGCTATGTGATTCATCTACTCGCTATAGGTTTAGTTGTAAATGCTGCACGTGAAAAGGATTTGTAAGAGTGTTAATAAAAATCGATAGAGTGTTCGTCTGTCTGTCTGTTTTTCTGTCTGTTTGTCTTCTTGTTTGTGTGTGTGTCTGTCTCTTTTTCTGTTTCTTTGTCTGTCTGACTGCCTGTTCTTCAATCAATCAATCAATCAATCAATCAATCAATCAATCAATCAATCAATCAGTCAGTCAGTCAGTCAGTCAGCCAGCCAGCCAGCCAGTCAGTCTGTCTGTCTGTCTGTCTGTCTGTCTGTCTGTCTATCTATCTATCTATCTATCTATCTATCTATCTATCTATATATCTATCTATCCATCCATCCATCCATCCATCCATCCATCCATCCATCCATCCATCCACCCATCCATCCATCCATCCATCCTTTCCTCCCTCTATCCATCCATCTATTGAAGACAAGACAAGAAAATAACCAAATGGAGGCACCATGGTCACTCATCTGTCAGCATCACTGGATTCAGTGGTGGTCACTGCACTGCACGACACCCCTTCATAGTAAAGCGGCGCTGACTGGGCCATTGAAGACATCTTCGCTTTTCAGGCCGCTGATGCTGGCTATGTTTCCCATGTATTGCATTGTGTTTATTTATTTATTCTTTTATATCGAGGATGATGGAATAAGTACTCATGTGCTATTTTTTACATCTAGTCCCCATGTGTATGCGGTTTTGTAAATTTTGTCATCTGTTCCCACTGGCACACAGTGGCCTACTCTTTCGAAAAGCGGAACAGGATTTAACGTGTGCGCAAGATGTTCTGCATGCGTTCGCACACGGGACCTTGGTTTATAGTCTTATCCGAAAGACTATGCTGGCTATGTTTCCCATGTATTGTATTGTGTTTATTGTATAGTTTTGTATTATATTGTATTATGTTGTGCTGTATTATATTGTGTTGTATTGCATTGTAGTGCATACCACTTTAAGTCACGGCAAATTTCTCTGAGTAAAATTCGGGCAGCTCTCCCCGGGGAGAGTGTGTCGCCATTGAAGCAGCGCCACCCATTTTTTTCTCTTTTCCTTGTCTGCAATTGTATTTGTTTCCCAACCAGTGTGACTTTTTTTTTTTACAACGTTTTGCCACGGACAACTGCTTGTTGCCGTGGGTTCTTTTACGTGCGCTAAATAATTATGAGAAACACATAGGATCTCGGTGTATTGTCTCATCCGAAAGACTAGCACCCAGACCACCACTCACGGTCTAGTAGATGGGGCAACAGTTCCTGGCCCAAACTGGGATCAAAGTACAACAAACTTCAAACCCGGACTTTTTTGCTTTCTAGGCAGGTGCGTTACCTCTAGACCCCCGTTCATCTTTCTTAACCCGAGGAAATACTGGGCATCGTACCACATTTTTCAGACTGTGTCTCTGGGGTAAGCTGAACCTGGCATCGGAGCCCATCTCTCTCCATTTACAGGATGCATGCTGGACATACTAATGTTTCTGTGACTCACAGAATACGGGTATGAATAACGGGATCTTTAACATCGTTCATTCATTCCTCTCTCTCTCCCTCCCCTCCTCTCTCTCTCTCCTTAGCCATTCATTTCACCCCTCTATTTATCCTGCCCTAAACAGACATTTTCTTTGTTTTTCTACATGCATATATTTTCGAAAGACTTAAAACACCAGAAGATCTGCGCTCTAAGTTGACCTAGGAGGCTGTACCCCCCCCCCCCCCCCCCCCGTCCTTCCCTTTAGTTTATTCACGAGACACGCAAGCCAAGATTTAAACCCACGACTTCATGGAATCACCGGACGAAGGTTAAACGCTCCAATCCACTCAGCTACAGAATTTATCCTATCACTGTTATCTTAACGGAAAATCAACGTCGATGTTTGACGCGAAGTGGACAAAAGCAATCCATCAATCCATCTAACCCATCAATCTCCTCCATCAAGCTACCAAACAAGCAAGCAAGCAGGCTAACAAACCGATAATTATGCCTGTCTGTGTAAAGAAGGATGGATGAATGGATGGATGGATAAACGGGATGAGTGGGGACGAGTGTGTGGGGAAGGAAAGAACGATGACTAAACGACTGGACGTAATTATACACGGAGTAATCGAGAAACGGACATGGTTATTTTTGACTAGATCGATGACTGAATGAATGAATGTTTGAGCTGCTATTCTGGTTGGCTGATCGGTTGGGTTTACTGATTGGTTGGGTGGTTGGTTGGTTGGCTTACTGGCGGGCTGGTTGACTGGTTGGTTTGTTGTTTGGTTGGATGTGTGGTTGATTAGTGTCATCGCTGGTTGAACAAACAGAGGGATGGGCATGTAGGAACGGAGGTATACATGGATGTACAGACAGACGGACGGACAGACGGAAGGATTGACCAACAGATGAATGGACACATAATTATGCAGACATGCCAATTCACGGTGAAATAACAGACAGACATGTGTGCGCGCGCGCATGTATGCGTGTGTGTGCGTGTTTGTTTCAGTGCGTGCGTGCGTGCGAGCGCGCACGCGTGTGTACGTGCGTGTATATGTTGTTTGTGTGCGCATGCGCGCTTATACGCGCGTGCGTTTATGGAAGCGTGAGAGCGTGCATTGAAACGCGCGTAGATAGATAACAAGCGCATGCATCAGATCAGACAACCAGGCCATTATGTGTATACAGCCAGGCAGCATCCTTCCATCATCACGACAGAGCAGCAGCCTGCATCCACAAGCGAGGACAATGTTTGCTTCTGCGTGTCAGAGCAATCTGTTTGCGCAATGCAACACAGTGTAACATGCTTATGCGTGTAAAGCAGGTCTACCTACCCAGCCTATCCTGTCCTAATGTTCATTTTCATTTCACTCTTTTATTTCATTGTATTCTTTTATTTGGAGGATAATGGAATAAGTACTCATGTGCTTTTTTTAACATTCTGTCCCCGAGTGTATGCAGTTTTGTAAATTTTGTCATCCGTTCCCACCAGCACACAACGGCCTACTCTTTGGATAAGCGGAACAGGATTTAACGTGTGCGCAAGATGCTCTGCGTGCATTCGCACACGGGACCTCGGTTTATAGTCTTATCTGAAGGACTTCTGGGGGGAGTGGAGGGGAGTGGCACTGATGTTAACTCCGGAGGAAAAATCCTCTTGAACGAGAATCGGACTAGGATCAGCAGATGCCGATTTTCGTGCAGATGTTAACACTCCATCCCTCCTTTTCTCCCCCTTTCTTCTTGTTCTCAAAGAGGGATGCTTAGTCTGCGTTCGAGGGTTTGTATGGGTTTTTATGTCTTATTTTAAAACCGTTTGTGTTTTGTCATCTTGTTTGAACAAAGTGTTGTGTTTCTCAGGCTGCCTCTATAGAATTTTCGTTCTACTACTTCCATTGTGATAATTCAGATATCATTACATACAGCTAGTAAAGGCTACCAATGCAAATGTCTCATATATGATCACCTTACAGCCACCAGCAAGAAGAGGCCCTGCAAGACTGCTGGAGTATTCCGATGAAGTTCAGTGGAGACTGTTCTAACAGTTGCAGGACACCACGTACCAAGCCGCTGTATTGGTGACATTACGTTAACAGACAATCACCCATAAATCCGTAGATTTAAAAAAATCCTAAAAGCAGGGCACAAATAATGAAAGAGAAAGAAATAATAAAAACTGGGATCACAATGGAAGCCAGGCACGAAGAGTGAAAAAATAATGAATATTTTTTGAAAGATATGATTGTCAAATCCAGATCACTATAATAATAATAATAATAATAATAATAATAATAATAATAATAATAAATGGAATTTATATAGCACTATGTCTTGCAAAACCAAATCAAAGCGCTTAAATCCAAACATCAAAGAATCCTAAAAACAAAATGAAACAAACACCCCCCCATCCCTAGTGAACCACAAAAAGCAAACACAATGGAAATGATGATGCTAGAGTGGTCCAATATCCAAAATATTATCTTTATAACCACGGACATGCACCTAAGTTTGATAGGTTAGAAAATAACCTACACTATTCTTACTTTGATGAAATGTCCGGGCATCAACCAGGCCCGGAAGCAACGCTGAAACAGACCTTAACTGATCTTCAAAACTACACAAACATTCACCTGGTGAAACTTGATCTCACAACCTCCTATACTGGAATCAACTGCTCTAAACGTTGTGACAAGGCAGTCTTTTCTTTGATGCTTTCTGATGTAAAACATAGTCAGTATGAAGACGCAGTCTCCTACAATGGACATTAAAACAAACTGTGGGGGTTAAATCGTGCAGCAGAGAGAGTTTTGTCAACAGTTGTTGTTGTTGACTTCAATTTTACGTCTGTTCACTTTTAGTGATATTAGACGGGGAAAAACAACAACAAAAACAAACAAACAAAAAAACCCGGGTGAGGTGGATGTGTTGTTTAAAAAAAAAATCTCGAAAAGAAACTTGGCAATGCAACAGGAATTACAAACAAACAAACAAAAACAAGTCATGAACGTTACTGTAACTATAACAAATGTCCTATGGGACTGTGACAAAGACCTTTCAAAATTTCAAATGCTAGTTTTAGATTACTGAATATGCTGGTGAGGGAGTTTTCAGAAAAATGGGGCATGAAAGGTTTTAAACTCTGGCAGTCAAAAAGTATATGAGTATTAGTGATATTCTCACCACACAGGCATTTACCATTTTTGCTGAATTTGGTATCAATGCATTTAGTTTCATTCTACAGAATAAAGTATTAATTCTCCTTGACTTAAAAATACTTGTACTAACTTCTGAATGGTTCACCACTGTTAAATTATCGGCATTGATTGCAGTTCTAGTTAAAAGTATCTCATTTTGCTGATTTCTGTCAGTGACCTTTCTCCATGATTTTTGTTCTAGTAAGCTATACCCTTCTTGTAAGGATAAAGGCACATGCAATTCTATTGCATCTCGTCCATGTTTTGCACCCTTTTTGGCAGCTCTATCTGCCCACTCATTTGGAAAGAACCCAGTGTGTGAAGGCACCCAACAAAAATTCACACTTATGCCCTTTAAGGTTAAGAGCTGTATGACATGCTTAATCTCTAATATGATTTTCGAAGTTTTCTTGAAACATGGGGATTTTAAAGCATACAATACCGACTAGAATCAACGCAAACAAGAATTTGAAATATACACAACGGCAAATCAAGAATATAAGTAAGACCCATTAGTATTGCTACAAGTTCTGCTGTAAATATCGACATTTATTCGAAATGTATCAACAGTGATTCCTCTATTCTGTCGTTTATTACTTTATTTCAGAGGACTGAACAGACATATAGTTAGCATGTGAATGCTTGAAATAATTTGCGACGGTATCCATATGACAACTACGCAACGCTCTGTGGCCTTAACACCACCAGTGACGATTTTTATTCTTGACACACGGCATTTAGTGAAGTATGTAAGAACAACCAGTCGCCGCTTTGATCCTGACATACAGCATGACCTACGATGGTATCACATAATTCCTAGTTACCAAGCTGATCCTTGACACACAAATTGCCAGCAGTGCAGTGCCTTACGGTCGCCTGTCATCATCTTGGTTCGTGAAATATTATACAACATAACGATTACCTCGTTTTTTTTTTTATATATTCGTGATACATTATACTACCTAGTGATTACCAGTCATTATCTTGGTCCGGACACATTATACATCATAACGATTATCACACATTATACAATAGAACAATTATCACACATTATACATCATAACGATTATCACACATAATACAATAGAACAATTATCACACATTATACATCATAACGATTATCACACATTATACAATAGAACAATTATCACACATCATACAATATAACGATTATCACACATTATACAACATAACGATTATCACACATTATACAGCATAACGATTATCACACACTATACAACATAACGATTATCACACATTATACAACATAACGATTATCACACATAATACAACATAACGATTATCACACATCATACAACATAACGATTATTACATATAATACAACATAACGATTATCACACATAATACAACATAACGATTATCACACATTATACAATAAAACTATTATCACACAATATACAATAAAACAATTATCACACATTATACAATAGAACAATTATCACACATAATACAACATAAAGATTATCACACATGATACAACATAACGAATATCACACATTATACAATAGAACAATTATCACACATTATACAATAGAACAATTATCACACATAATACAAAAGAACAATTATCACACATAATACAATATAAAGATTATCACACATAAAACAACATAACTATTATCACACATAAAACAACATAACGATTATCACACATTGTACAACATAACGATTATCACACATAATACAACATAACGATTATCACATATAATACAACATAACGATTATCACACATAATACAATAGAACAATTATCACACATAATGCAATATAAAGATTATCACACATAATACAACATAACGTTTATCACACATAATACAATATAACGATTATCACACATTATACAGCATAACGATTATCACACGTTATACAATAGAACAATTATCACACATAATACAATATAAAGATTATCACACTTAATACAACATAACGTTTATCACACATAATACAACATAACGTTTATCACACATGATACAACATAACGATTATCACACATTATACAACATAACGATTATCATACATTATTCAACATAACGATTATCACACATTATACAACATAACGATTATCACACATAATACAACATAACGATTATCACACATAATACAACATAACGATTATCACATATAATACAACATAACGATTATCACACATAATACAACATAACGATTACCACACATAACACAACATAACGATTATCACACATAATACAACATAACGATTATCACATATAATACAACATAACGATTATCACATATAATACAACATAACGATTATCACACATGATACAACATAACGATTATCACACATAATACAACATAACGATTATCACACATAATACAATAGAACAATTATCATACATAATATAACGATTATCACACATTATTCAACATGACGATTATCACACATTATACAATAGAACGATTATCACACATTATATAATAGAACGATTATCACACATTATACAATAGAACGATGATCACACATAATACAATATAACGATTATCACACATTATACAGCATAACGATTATCACACGTTATACAATAGGACAATTATCACACATTATACAATATAACAATTATCCGTCGTTTCTTTGATCTGAGACACACCATAGTACCTAATGATCACCAATCATTATCTTGATCCACAGACATAAACTATAACAATTATCAGCCATTTCTTTGATCCGAGACACACCATAGTACCTAATGATCACCAGTCATTATCTCGATCCGGATACATCATACAATCACCAGCCACCATCTTAATTCCCGGACTAACGGCGTTCGCTACAAGATCGATGATGATCCCTGCTGTAATCTGGACTCTCAACGGCTGGAGTCCCCGGCCTGTTGTTTAACCATCGTCAGTCTTTATCTTGATTCTCCATACACGGGGCAGGCTGTTGCCTAACTCTCTCCATTGACGGTCTGGATGTAGGAGACAACAGTAACACCCTCCCAGCTGCCTCCCGGATAAGAACCAATCCCCTCCTCCTCTGTTCTCCTTACTGCCCCCACTTTTGGCGCCCTGCTCAGTATTATCTCTGATGCGTCGTCCATGTGACAGTGATGCTTAGTTCGTGTTCTCGTCGTGTTCCCATCTGCCTGTTCATGCACATTGCTTTTTTCTGCTTCCTTTTGTTGCTTTTGTGCCTTTCCCCTCTCCTTTTTCTGACTTGCTTAACCATGTAATGGATGAAGCAGCGATCAATTGATCACTTATATATATATATATATTTTTTTTTTAGGCAGCAAAGCACTGCTTCCTTGGGTGATAGCTGATTACAGTATACATCTACCTTTGCATGCAGTTGGTCAAGTTGTGGATTGATGTTTGTCTTTGTAACTGACCCAATTTTCCTGTGACCACCGCGACGTCACACGGCATGAAGAAATTCAAGGTGTCGACTTGCCATTAAATCGTCATTCTGAAGCACAGTATACACCATTTTGCCCCGTAAACTGGGACACGTCGTTGTCAACACACAGTATTGCAATGAAAGACAAGTTAATTATGTACCATTTGCAATCACAGTATATTTCTCTTCGTGAACTTTGCACTGATTTTCCAAGAAGAGCACGTCCTCTCAAGATAGCCCGTTCCCGCTTCTCAAAGCACAATTGTGTGTACCAAGTGTTGCCACATGGTTTATTGTTCTGTAAGAAGAAAGTGGACTGGCCTTCAGTGCAATGATTTGCCACGGAAAGCAGAGGACAGCGGGGAGTGGAGGAAGCTGGTTGCAAAAACTTCAGTGGTGCCCCAACGGTTTTCGGGACTGCCGGATAGGTGAAGGTGAAGGAAAGAAGAAGGGCTCCTTCACAAAAGAGCGTTGGCTATATGGTGAAGCTGATGAGCAGGTGCATCAGCCTTTAGAACCCTGAAACAAATACAGAGGATAGATGATGAAAGTGTAGCGCAAGAAATATACTTCGTAGCATATTTTCTCTTTATCATACGGCCAGTGCAGAAAATCATGAGGAGAAACAATCCTCGCAGCTCCAGAACAAGGAAAGATAGATCCTGCAGCATAGATTTGAATTGTCAACAGTTAGGATGAAAGATACCAAGGACATTAGCAAGAACCGACTTACAACTGTCAATTCCACATAGTACAATAAGAACGAGTTTTCGTCAAATCCTGGGAGAGACAATATCACACAGAGCCGACTACACAGTTTCAACAGCAGCAGTTTAAGCAGACTGAGGCAGTTTTAAACATCAGTTTAAACCAGGACAATATCAAATGAAAAAAAACAACAACACAGAAAGACAGATTCATTTCGCTTGATGAGTTTCAACAGTGACACAAAACTGAAAAGTTATATTCCAGGAGAAGAGAGTCTTTTTCTCCTTTCATCACTATTTAGCTGAAACTTGTACTTTTCGTCCATGATTATAGTCACTCGTTCACTGTTCAACAGAGAAGATGATCATATGAACATGAAAACAGACCCAGATTTGTAAGCATGATAATCACTAGAATAAACAATGATATGACAGTAAAAGGTAAGATACTGTTTATGTAAGAGAAAGCGCTAAAGGGAGAATATTAGATACAGCCTGTGTACACTGTAAAAAGAGTAGGACCCTAGAAAGTGACCCATGGAGAACTCCTAATCCTTAGTACACACTTTTATACAGTCTACCTGGGTGCGGTTAGAAAGATAAGAGCGAAACCATGACAGCACTTTACCACACCAAGAGCGTGTTGACCAAACGTCAGCCACAACAGATTTATACCGACACTAAGTAAACTGGAACAGAGAGATTTGTGCTGGCCAACTTTTGAGTGGAACAGTTTCCCATAGACAGGTCGATGCGTCATCACAAGCTGCTAGCCGCCTGCCTTCTGTTTTTTGATGCCTTCGACCTACCATAAATCGCTCAGCTCGCCTTTCGCGTCATCGATCTGGGATAGCTGGCTTGCCGCAACTTGGACCAACTTGCAAAGAAAGTGAAAGAGATCTTCTTCAGCAAAACTTAATAAATGACCAGCCCATCTTTCGCCAAAAAGCCAGTAGCAATGTGTATGTTGTCTGTCCTTGAATTGTGTGGTTTTTTTAAACTGTGCTATTTTTAGGGGGTGGTCAAAGTTATTCGCTGACGTAAGAGTTGAGATGAAACAGGGGATTGAAGAAACCAGGAGTCATTAAAGTATTGATTGGCAGGTGTCTTGTTTAACTGACGTGGAGAAATTGATGAAGCGGCAGAGGAGGGTTTTAATGAGCGTGGGGATGTTTACCATCTGTGCGTGCAGATATTTTTTCAAAGTGGTGATGTGTGTTGCCTGGACTTCGCTGCCAAACGGGGCGAGTTAGGATACCTGCCTTTAGAAACAGGTAGGGCCTCTGTCTGGCTGTCTGTTGGTGTAGTTATCATCACACGTTGGTGTTTGTTCGTTTATTTTGACCGTGTGTGCACGCGCGTGTGTACTCTTGTCTGTCTGTCTGTTTTTGTCTGTCTGTATGTTTGTCTTTCTTTTTGTCTGTCTGTCTCTCTCTCTTGATATTCCCTAATCAGGGCGAGAGCCGGATGAAAAAATGACGTATGCGTATGCTTATTCTGTTACCCTTGGAAAATATTCATTCATTCATTCATTCATTCATTCATTCATTCTCTCTCTCTCTCTCTCTCTCTCTCTCTCTCTCTCTCTCTCTCTCTTTCTCTCTCTCTCTCTCTCTCTCTCTCTCTCTCTCTCTCTCTCTCCTCTCTCTCTCTCCAGATTGTCTTGGTCTGTGTCCGTCTGTCTCTCTTTATAGTTCAGCTGTATACTTTTCTGTCATTATGTCAGTGTATCACTCCACCCTCCTCTACTACCGTAGTTAAGGGTGATTGATCAGTTCTGACCCTCATCCATATGTGGTCAAGATCAAAGAGAGAAAGAGGGAGAGAGAGAGAGAGAGAGAGAGAGAGAGAGGAGAGAGAGAGAGAGGGGAGAGAGAGAGAGGGAGAGAGAGAGAGAGGGAGAGAGAGAGGGAGAGAGAGAGAGGGGGGAGGGAGGGAGGGAGGGTAATAGGATTGCATAGTTTTACCAGGTAAAAGATCATAGAAAAAAAAGCTGTATTTAAAAAGCCGATTCTGTTTTACAATGACTAAGACATTCTGGAGAGACCTTCATTCAACGCCAAATTCATGAATATTCAGAAGGCGCAGGAGTAAAGAGATGATGTTGAATCACAGCCTCTGCAGACATGATGTATATTAATATTGGTGGGGGTATGATGCAACGCATTGGGAAGGCGGGTGGTGGTTGGACAACTATGACCTTGACCTATATGTTTGGCCAAAAGGTCACAGAAAACGGTTCGTTTCAGTTGATACGAATTGGTCAATTGACTTTAAACAACAGACCAGAGAAGACACAAATGTTACTTGTTTTTTAGGTCTCTTGCTTTTCTTAATTTTAGCCTAAGCACGAAATCTGTTAATCCCCTGTAAACGGTTGCATGGTGTGAATGTTTTGATGCAAGCACTTTGATTTGTTTATTTTACAAGATTCAGCGCTATACAAATTCCATATATCATTGTTGTTGTTGTTGTTGTTGTTCTTCTTCTTCTTCTTCTTCTTCTCAATTCCCATGGTAACCTTGACAGAAATGTTATATGCTCTAAATAAAGTTGAAGACTTTTGCCATTCTGGAATTTGAAAAGGTCCTGCTGTAAGCCTTGGAGGGGCGGGGTGGGTTCTGCTTTGACTGGTTGAATGAGAATGATGGCTTCAATTACAATCTAACAAAGTCGAATTTCTCCAAAATGACACCAAACGCCAGTTAAAATCCTTCTCTATTATTAACGAAAACATACTGACCAAAGAACATAGCACAGAAAATTTAACACAGCCTTTTCTTTTGACAACCACATCTTATACAGCACCCAGCTTTCACTTTTGCATGAACTGGTCGTTTTCTTCTTCATGGGGCAAAGAAAAAAATCAAATGGAGTATTCTTTCAATGAGAAACCAGATCTGATAGAGGAAAAGACATCGTTTCTTGCGGGGGATCGTAATACAGCTTGATGTTGCAAAAAAATCGAGAATTTATGAGACAGCGGCAAAAATCATTTTCTCTTTCTGACCAAGAAGAAGCAGCAGCAGGAGAAGAAAACAGAATCGGACAGCATCTGCATTTACATCTGCATCCCCTGAGATTTGAGAGACAGAGATCCCCTCTTTTTCATTTGTAAGGAAGAGTTGCGTTGTTATTACATCAGCTGTAAGGAGGCTTAAAACTCTAAATCAAAATAATGCACAGTCTATTAGGCAGCTGGATGTGAATTCAATATCAAAACTCTAGTTGAGTGTAGGTTTATGCAAGAAAAGAGAATACAAAAATATTGCTGAGTGTGATTGAATATCAGACAAGAACTTTAGAATGCAGCTGCAAGTAGTGTAGGTGTATATTTTAATCTGTTTTATTTTCTACCACTTTAAGCTACGGCAGATTTCTCTGTGTTAAATTTGGGCTGCTCTCCGCGAGGAGAGCGCGTCGCCACAAGAGCAGCGCCACCCATTTTTTTCCTTTTCATATCTGCAACTGTATTTGCTTTCCTGTCAGTGTGGCCTTTTCCTACATAATTTTGCCAGGGACAACTCTCTTATTGCTGTGGATTCTTTTACGTGCGCTGAATAAGTATGTGTAACACAGGTTTATCGTCTTATCTGAAAGACTAGCGCCCAGACCACCACTCATGGTCTAATGGATGGGGGAAAAGTTTCGGGTCCAAAACGGAGACTGAACCACAGAGCACTTGTGACCGGACCTTTTGCTTTCTAGGCAGGCGCATTACCTCAAGACCACCGATCCACGCAGTTTAAAAAAAAGTTCTGAAGATGGTGTAGTTAATCAGAGGTAACGTATTCATTCAAGAAGTCTGCGGTTCGAATCTCATCTGTAGCCAAGTTTATCTCCACCAATCCTCTGAATGTTGGTTCTTGGTTTTCATGCTGGCTTGTTGACGTGAAGGTAAAGGGCCCGCGCAGGTAAAGGTAAAAAGGTAAAGGTGACCCATAACCTATAAGGTCATAGGGGAGCGAGATATCAGAAACCTCAGCTTCTCTAGGGGCCAGCATATTGAGGGCGGCGCCCATCTCCTCTCCCTCGCTGCTTTACCTTCATGACTCTAAAGAAGGCAGAAACCTATTACAGCTGGGTGAACTGGGGGACTGTACTGAAGCCAAGGCATGCAAACGGTCACGCATACATTTGGTAACCACGTTCAATGCTGCTTTACCTTAGCTCTGACCACTGAGCTATCCAGTGGTCAATGTTAAGAAATAAACACCACACGCACGAAAGTATTACCTGGCTTACTTCTGAAAAAACGCTCAAGTGATGTAGGAGAAACAGAACCTGCATACTTAGAGGGAAAACAACAAAGAAATGTGTGGCACTGTGGTAGGATGAAGCAGTTTTATCAAAATAAAACAGTAGTAATAGTAGAAAGACAATCAATATTTTGTAAAAGAAAAAAGAAAGCTGTATAAAATGCAATACAGCTAAAGAATACAAAATCGTCCTGTTTATATATAATATATATATATATATATAAATATAATATATAATATATATATATATATATAAACAGGACGATTTTGTATATATATATATATATATATATATATATATATATATATATATGACGATCATTTGACCAAGATCAAATAAAAATAATACCTTTAAGTAAGTTTATCAACATGTTTTGACATTATTTTTTCATTTTTATAAATCATCTTTATTCATTATTATTGTCTTCTTATCAATAACACAAAACAAAACAAAAGAACAGACTTATAAAAAAATTGTCGCCTTGTTTTCTTTTCACAATTAGAGCATGGAGCATACTGTTTTCATTTTTTAGGAAAAACTCCTCTTTTAGCCCATCCCAGATCGGAAAATCAGATTGAATATTCCTTCATCTGTGGGCAGGATCCAACAGGAAAAACCCATAATCCCTTGTGAGGGATCGGTACCGACGGGGACTGATTCGCTAAAAAGTCCAGATTTTATGCAACAGCTGCAAAAAAAAGTCCAATCTTCTTATTCATAAAATCCGAAGAAGGGAGACAACACTTACGACTCTCCACAGGTGTTTTACTTGTGATTTGAAAAAGCAGGGTCACTTTTAATCGATTGAAAGCTGCAGAAGGATGGGTTTTTTTTCGTTATAAGCTGGAAAGAGACATTCTTTTAAGTCTAGATGCGACACATTCAATGTTTATTCACTATTAAATATTTTTTATATATCACGCATTATTGTATCATGCATGCACACAGCTGTCAGTTTCCCCCATTTTAAGCTGCTCTCAGCTGCTAGCCATTCCATCCCATCCCAGCACAGGTGAGGCCAGCTGGTACCAAGTGCAGCAGGAACTGACCACACTCGGACTAAGTAAAAGAAAGGGAGCGATAAATTTAGCACATTTGACAGAGTGACGTTGAATTTGCGCGCTGTGCCAGCATGCAAAACACAAGGAGAAAGAAAATTAAATGCAAATGGCACATACGATATTCATTACATAGTCAACATTTGTCTCAGATATACTCTCATGCATACAAACAGGATACGAAAATGAAACAGACAGTATTGTTCTAGGTCAATGCCATGTGAGATGTCCTAATTTCAGGTAGGAATGTGTTGTGATCACATTCCTAAAAATTTTTACACAACAAGAGGGTAGCAAGCCTTCCGATAGATTTAAAGGTATGAAGGGAAAATGATCTAGGAATAAAGGAGGGCAATTGTGGAATGACTTAGTCAGTGATGATAACTAAGTCATAATGGGGGGGGGGGGGGGGGGTCTTTGACATTTTGGAGGACTAGACTAGGACAATGTCGTTAAATGTTTGGTCGTATGCTTACTGAGTTTTGGATAAGAAAATGAGTTTACTCGAAATAAAAGTTGTCATGAACAATACAAATTATGAACAGTTGAACGTTTTGTTTGGTGTTTTTTTTGCAGATGGTATCTGCCATGATATTCTTAGTATTTTCCTAATATTTATTTGTTATAGCATAGTACTGTGTTGGGGTAATGATCTCTCTCACATACAATCACACATGTAAACACATACATACACACTTGCGCGCACGAGCACGCACACACATACACACACACACACACACTCGCGCGCGCGTGCGCCCGCACACACACAGACACATACACACACACTTTTAACCTAACAAACTAGACAAGATAATAAAGACAGTATTTTAGTAATGCATTACATATCACACATAACATCAACATATTACAACATTTTGTCTTCTTTTATTTAACTGCATAGCCATCCTATAGAAAGAGTGCATAAATGCTATGCAACTCTGTCTTCTTGCTCATGGAACACAAAATGTTTCTTTACAATAATCTCATTTTTATCATTGATCGAAAATCGGATTGCATTCTCCTTAACTTAGAAGCCTGATCACATAAGGAAAAGAACAGAATCCTTGATAGAGGAATCGGGATCTAGATGGTGTTGACAAAAAATTCCAGAATGGATGAGGCAGCTGCAAGCATGATCTTATCTTCAGGGCAAGAACGTTTTAAGAAAGTAAGACAGCACCTTTTATTCCCAAAGGATTTTTTCCCTGTAACGTGAGAAATATGAGTATCTGTTAATACTTCCGTAATCAGAAAAGTCAGTTTGTGTTCATGTCGCTTTGTTTTGATGAAAAGGGGATAGCCACACCACCTTTTTGTTTGAACAAGGTGAAGTCAATCATGCTGGTGTTATTGGATTGTGCTGCTGACAGTGAACTCGGTGATGCCGATAGGTGAAATAGGTGAGTCAATAATCAATTAAAACAACCACAACTCCATAGAAGCACTGTAAGGGGAAAGAACTAATGAAACAATTTCATTTGTTGTCAGTTTTAACAACTATGGTGTAAGGAGTGATTGCAGAGATGAATTACTTGCCGACAAACATACCATGGGGTGGTGATGTATACAGTTGGCTTGACAAACTAAATGTACCGCACACATGTAAAACGCAAGAGGTCTGCAGATTTGATTTCATCTAAAGCCAGGCTTTACTTCACCAGTCCACTGGATCTTGCAAATTAGCATTACCCTGGCCATTTTAAGTAAAGAAAAATCAAGGTATGATATTTTGTAAACACAAAAACTAACATAAGCCAAAACTACACGAAGATGTATATAGAAATCTGCAAAGAAAACGTCCAGCCGCAGAATGCTAGCATGCAGGAAAAGGCCAGGAAACAGGTCGCACTGTATGGGGACAACGCTCTCTGCCTTGTGGGAGAACAGTTGTAATTTGACGCCTAGGTCTGTTTTTCATCATTATATTATTTGAAAAAAGCAATACAATAGAATAGTAAGTCTTCTGGTGGAAAATTCTCTTCTTTAGAGATCTAGATCAAAAATCTAATCCACAATGAAGAAAATAACCAAAAACGCATTAAACCACTAACTTCTGACTAGAACTATCTCAGTTTGGTGAAGAAGATCGTGATACGTTGGAGCACTAGTTAGATGCTATGTAATGACATGCAAAGAAGTTGTAATTAAAAGTTTATGAAATATGCAAAAAATGTTGTCGAAAGTATATGCTATTGTCTTTTTGGAAATAGAAGCACGAGAACAAAGTTGTTTTTTTTTAAAAGAGGGAAACAAACTCCCTCCCTTTTCTCGTCTTTGATCGGAAATCAGATTGAATGTTCTTTCAGTGGGAAGCCTGAGCTAATGAGGAAAAAGCCACAACTCTTTTTAAGGACTGGAGTGTGGCATTGATGAGCTAAAATGTTAGAAATTTATGAGACAGCTGAAGAAGGCATCCTGTTCTGTTGGCAATGACGTTTTTAGAAGGCAGACATAATTTACATCCGAAAATAGTTTTTGCTACTTTAGAAAGCGATGCCCTTATTTTAGCGACTATAAGTAAAAACTCTCATGTTCAAACACTAGAGAAAGGGGGAAAGGAGTTGTGGTTTCTTTCAAGTTTGTCCTAAAATAACATGTCCCAGTTCGACCCCGATCAATGTTACATTTTATCTATGTTTAATTTCATGCGTGGACATGAACCTAACTGACCTCGGATTTTTGTTGTTGTTGTTGATGTTGTTGTTGTTGTTGCTGTTGTTGTTGCTATTGTTGTTATTGTTGCTGATGTAACATTTGTTGCTGTTGTTGCGTGTTCTCCCGGTTAACAGCCTGAAAATCACCCGGAATATGAAATCTGACTCACTCATCACACCTGGGGATCACAGTGAGATTATAAATACACACTGCATAAGAAGCTTACGTGCATGACTCTTTCTGAAACACCTCACTGTACAGCAGCCACACCCCGACTTCACAGAGCTGTTGTGCTTTTCGTTCATTAAGCACAGGGCTGCCTGCTATGCTAAGAACTTGTCACGGCTGAAGGCAAGCTCAACATAACATCCCTACTCGAAACATCACGTTAATGCAGCCCTCAGAATCTAGCTTACACCAGCAGGTTTACAGAAATCTTTGGCCTGGATCAGGCCTCAGGTTTGAAAGAATAATTGCTCCTTAATTAATAAGTATGGTCATTCTCATAAAGGATTGTGTGGGGTTTTTTTTGCTTCTGTTTTTTTGTTTGTTTGTTTTGTTCTCCTACAGAAATCTTTGGCCTGGATCAGGTCTCAGGTTTGAAAGAACAATGCTCCTTAATTAATAAGTATGGTCATTCTCATAAAGGATTGTGGTGTTTTTTTTTGCTTCTGTTTTTTTGTTTGTTTGTTTTGTTCCAGGGCTAGAGCTCTCACGTTCACTAATGGTGAGCTTTTTGCGTGCACGACCATTTTCGTCCTTCATTAAGGTCACCGCGTTCCGTCTTCGGGGATGATGTTTAAACATGACACCAGTGTGCGTGCGGTGGGTTTTTGTGTGTTAGTGTTGACATCCGTTCTACCAGTACGCATTGCCCTACTCTTCCGAAAGGCAGAACAGGTTTTAACGTGTGCGCAAGATGTTCATCGTCGTCGTTATCATCATCATGACTACTGCTACTACTACTGCTATTGCTACTGTTGCTGCTGCTGCTGCTGGTGGTGCTGCTGCTGCTGCTGGTGCTGGTGCTGCTGCTACTACTACTACTACTACTACTACTACTACTACTGCTGCTGCTGCTGCTGCTGCTGCTGCTGCTGCTGCTGGTGCTGGTGCTGCTGCTGCTGCTGCTGCTACTACTACTACTACGACTACGACGACGACTACTACTGCTGCTGCTACTACTGCTGCTGCTGCTGCTGCTACGACTACCTTCAAATCACTGCTACTGCTGCTCGACTGCTTCTACTACGATCATTACTTCTACATTTGTAGTACTAGTAGTAGTAGTAGTTCTTGTTTTAGTTTTTATTGTTGTTGTTATTGTTGTTGTTGTTGCTCTTGCTGTGGTTGTTGTTGTTGTTGTTGTTTCTTCTTCTTCTTCTTCTCCTCCTCCTCCTCCTCCTCCTCATCCTCCTCCTTCTCCTCCTCCTTCTCCTTCTTCTTTTCCTTCTTCTTCTTCTTCACTTATCATATATCTCAGCCAATGCGAAAGAATCACCAGCTAGATCAACATTGATAAGAAAAGTCTGCTCCCCTCTGCTTTTTGCGTATAAAATGCAGGCTCTCTATTATACAAGGGTACAATACCTAGTTAAGGGCTGAAAGATGCTGTATTGACAGAGTAAGGTGAAAGGGTTTATCGTCTGAATACTGTCGCTGATCTATAGGCCTACCACACACACAGCAGCAGCAGCTACAGCAGATGGTCCCTTTCGATGCGATCAGAGGACTGGGGAGGATGCATGGACACACGCGTACACGTGCAAAAGATGGCACATTTGGGCCAGGGATTTGCATGCATGTGTGTTTAAACACATCAAGCTGTGTGTGTGTGTGTGTGTGTGTGTGTGTGAGAGAGAGAGAGAGAGAGAGAGAGAGAGGTGTGTGTGTGTGTGTGTGTGTGTGTGTGTGTGAGGGCAGATGCGCGCTTGCAGGTACACACACACACACACGCGTGAGGGGGAGGGGTAAAGGGAGAAGGTGCACACACATACTCATACACATGCACGCACGCAAACACACACAGACACACACAAACACCCCCACCCCCATACATACACAGACGCGCGCGCGCGCGCGCGTGCACACACACACACAGACGCATGCGCGCGCACAAACACACAAGAGTCACACACACACACAAACACAGACAGTCACACACACACACGCACAAACACACACATACCGCACGCAATATTAAAAAAAGACCTTTGTTGTTGTTGTTATTCTTCTTCTTCTTCTCCCTCCTACACGTCGATTCTCTGCCTATCTGTCTGTTTATCCATCTTCCCCTGTCTCTGTCTCTCTTTGTCTCTGTCTCTCAATTTTCTCCTCTCCTCAATTTATTTTTTTGTTTTTAGAAGAAAGAAGAGGTCACAAAAACGAGACACGTCAGCCACAGGTGTTTGCGACGTTTTGCAAGCGTGCCTGCCTGCTCAACTCTGTGTGTGTGTGTGTGTGTGTTTGTGTGTGCGCGCGCGCGCGCGTGTGTGTGTGTGTGCGTGTGTATGTGTATGTTGTGTGTGTGTGAGTGAGGGAGTGTGTGTGTGTGTGTGTGAATGAGTGAGGGAGTGAGTGAGTGAGGGAGTGTGTGTGTGTGTGTGTGTGTGTGTGTGTGTGGTTTGCGCGCGTGTGTATGTGCGTAGATGTGTGTGTGTTTGTTTGTTTGTGTGTGTATGTTTGTGTGTGAGTGTATGTGTGTGTAGAAAAAAGCTATTAAGTATATGTGCGTGTATGTGTTTGTGTGTGTGTTTGAGTGTGTGTGTGTGTGAGAGAGAGAGAGAGAGAGAGAGAGAGAGGAGAGAGAGAGAGAGAGAGAGAGAGAGAGAGAGAGAGGAGAGAGAGAGAGAGAGAGAGGAGAGAGAGAGAGAGGAGAGAGAGAGAGAGAGAGAGAGAGAGAGAGAGAGAGAGAGAGAGGAGGAAAGATGATATGGCCTCTCCCAATCTTTCTCTGTGTTTTGTCATGTTCTTTTGACCGATCCTCATCTGTTTGTTTTTAATTCATTGTTTCTGATCATGTTGTTTGTGATGTTGCTGTTGATTTACTTCTAGTTGTCACTCTTGTGTTCATTAGTGTTTGTTTGATTTTATCGTGTTCGTGTGCTAATAGGTTTTTGTCATTGATGTTTTGTTATAGTTTGTTGTTATCATTGTTGTTGTTGTTGGTGGTGGTGGTGGTCTTCTTCTTCTTCTTCTTCTTCTTGGTCTTCTTCTTCTTCTTCTTTGCATTTTTCTTCTTTGCATTCTTCTTCTTTGCATTCTTCGTCTTCTTTTTTTTTTTCCTACTCATCGATTTTATCTTCATTGACCTCTTTTCTCTCCTTTAGGTCCTAATTTTCTTCTTCGTTTTTGTCCTTTCTTTCTTTTCGTGCTCTTCTTCTTACAAACATATTCGAATGGGCTAGACACCCATTGGTCAGGAAGTCTCAAACATGCTCATGTATCATTGTCATTATTATTTCTATTACATAATGTTTCTGCAGCGTGTGTCAGCGAGTTCTAATAAAGCTTTTGTGGTCGGAAGAGCAAATCGACAAAATCAAGAAGAAAATTTTTCATTCATTCTCCTATCTTGTG